>MU105701.1:59086-235415 GCA_012274485.2 Sinapis alba | reverse complement strand
GGGTGTGGGATTAGACTCACTGAGTAAACTAGTTACTCATGACTCATTTGTGATGCAGGTTACCAGTAGGTGGGAGACCTTACTCTAGGACGGGAAGGAACAACATTAGCCAGCGGTAGATTTATTATCCTTGCAAGACGTTTTGTATATAGCTTTTGTATAAAGCTTGTTTTCCGATAACTTCAAGGTCGACCTATAATATTTTTGTAAGATGATTTTTGAATGAATAAAAATATAATGTATAAAGATTTTCTAAATTACGGGTTCCATATGATATTAGTCCTTGTCCGAGACGAACTAACTATCGGGTATTGCTTGGTCGGGTTGAAAAGCCTTAAGTGATCTCCGATAGGAGTGTCGATGTTCTCAGATTGCTAGTCCAAGGAACTCGGAAGTATTCGGGAACCTCGGGTCGGCTTTCAGGGAGCATCGACCGTGTCATTTTCGGTCATCTACGATCGGGGGTGTCACAATAATCATGCAGAAGCAGACGCTGCAGAAGCTCAACCCGAAGCTAATGACCAAGCTGCTCAGAGAACACTGGCTGACTACAACCGTCCAAACCATTACTACGCCAACAGATCCGCCATTCGTCCTCCAGATTTTCAGAGACACGATTTTGAAATCAAACCCGCCTTCTTCGGATTTGTAGCACAAACACCCTACCATGGGCTGCGACATGAGAAACCTATGGATCATCTGGAGCGATTTGAGGATCTAGTGACTGCCATTAAAGCCAATGGAGTCCTTGAGGACTATCTTTTATGTAAGCTCTTCAAGTACTCACTTGCTGGAAAAACTTCATATTGGCTCAAGCAGTTACCACCAGGATCCCTGACATCCTGGACTGACATCAAGAATGCTTTCTTGCGCAACTTATTTGATGACGCGAGGGCAGAAGATCTGAGGAGCAAGATTGCCACTTTTTCACAAGACCCTTCAAAATTCTTCAAAAATTCATGGACCAGATTCAAGTTATACTAGAGAGATTGTCCACATCATGGGTTCAACAAAGTGAAACTTCTCAGCACTTTCTTTAGAGGTATTGGACTACGGTACTAGATGTCTTTAGACACAGCCAGTGAGCGGAATTTCAGCACTAGGAGTCCTGAAGAGGCTACAAGGTTTATTGAGAATCTGGCATCCATCAGCAGCACCAAGAACACAAACTTTGAGAGGAAGAAGTCAGCTCCAGCGATGAGCAAGGAACAAATTGAAGAAGTCATGGCAAAGCTGGATAGTGTTGAGAAGTTTCTCAGGAAACATGTCAACTTTGCAGAGGTAGAAGCAATGGAGTCTGGAGATGATGAGATCGAAGAGGATGTGAACTATCTTGATGGAAATGGTTTCCAGAGACAAGAGAATCAAGGTTTCAACAGGAACTCCTATGGGAATGGTCAAAGGAGGCCCTTCAACAACAACATAACCTATGAATCCTCCTACTACCAGAACCCTCCTCCTAAAGCTCAAGGAAGCAAGATTGAAGCAGTAGTTGACAGAGTTTTGGAGAGATAACAAAAGATGACAGTGGACTTCAATGGAAAGATAGATGGCATGTACCTAAACCTCAACACCAAGTTCGAAAATATCAACACCCATGTGAAGAAGCTAGAGAACCAGGTGATGCAGACAATTTAGACTATTAGGAGACATGAGAGCCTGATCAAGGAGAAAATAGATACTGGACAAATTCACCACGTCAATGCATTGACTGATGATGATTTTTTGGGTAGAAGTTAAAGGAGAAAGGCTGCCAGAGAGGGATTCCCGTGTAGAAATTTGAAGTTCGTCCGACAAGTCGCACATGTATCGCTCGACACAGGTCAAGGAGCATTGATCGACGACACCCATGGAACTAGCAGAATTGGAAAAACCCTCAAATATCGATCAACGGAGAGACTGTAGGATCGATCGATGGTTTCCCGCAACAAAACGTGTTCATCTACCGAAGGTCATGAATGTGACAACTCCAGAGCAGAGGATCATTCTTAAAAAGAAAAGTGATCATGGGAAGTTTGTGATTCCATGTTTGATTAAAGGACATGAGTTTCCCAATGCCCTCTATGACACTGGATCATTAGTGAACATTATACCCAGAGCTATGGCAGAAAAGTTGAACCTGAGAGTGGAGCCTTCCATTGATTCATTCGTTTTTGTGGATTGCTCAAGAGTGGATTCAGGAGGTATTTGTAAAGATGTCCACCTGCAGATTCAGAATGTCCTAGTCCCTATAGCCTTCCATGTCATAGATATCCATATCAATTGGAACTCTTCACTACTACTTGGAAGAGCATTCATGGCCACCGTGGGAGCTATCTACAACATGAAAACTAGCAGGTTGTGCCTCTCCTTGATTGATCCCAATATTAATTATGAGATTTATAATAATAAACCTGGCCTCACAAACTTGTCTAATGATGAAGAACTTGTGGCCACATGCTTCTGCAATTATGAGTTCAACGAGGAATCTGAGGATGGAGCATCGATCGACACCCAACCCAGAGAACCGATCGACACGTTTGCTGCTCAGCAATCGGTCGACACCCACCCTTTGTTATCGATCGACAACCTCACCCCAGACACGACCAACACCTGCCATGCAGATGGCAATTTCACCCCAGCCTACCTCGAGTACGACGAAGATTACATAGAGGAAGAGCAAATCGAGTACCGTGGTACCGCACTCAAAGAGGCTGGTGTTTTCCAAATTTCCAATCAATTCGAGAAATCGACATCGATCGACGGCAACCATACGCCATCAAGCCATACTGACCAAGAAGTCGAGTCCAAACCTGACAACAGAGCTGAAGATCTATTCGGGCAACAACTTGATAATCAAGCATCGATCGACGGACACCATACACCATCAATCGAAGGAGAGATGATCAAATATCATGATCTTGAATCAGACGACGCCGTCTGGGAGAAAGTGGATAGACGTGTATCGATCGACACACCCCATTCAACATCGATCGACATCGAGAAGCAGAAGATCAAGCAGATTTGTAGTATTCCGTACACGCCTCCACATCTTAGATCGATTGATAGCAGACAGTACGCATCGATCGATGGTACCTTTCCAAAGTTCCACAAACTTCGTACTTCAACTGCCTGCAATCCGGAGCAATCAGCATTGATCGACATGATACACCCAACATCGATTGACGGCTGTATCGAGCATGGAACGAGATCTTTTGATGCTAAAGGCAAAAGAATTTTCCATTGGGAGAAGAAAGATGAGTATGGCATCTACAAAGATGAGAATGGTAATGCACGAGCTACCAACGGAAGAGTAGTGAATGTGCAAGCTAAAGACATCAGAGCAGTTCTAGAGAGAGCTACTATGTTTGAGCAGAGCTACATATGTCTACCGGAACATGCAAAAAGGATCAGTATACCTATGGAATATCAAAGGACATATGGCATAGCAGAGATTGATGATATTGTGCATGATGTCTACAAATCTCAAAAGATGTCACTGGATGAATTCTACACAAGGCTTAATGATGTTTACTATCCTATAGACATATACCTCACCAGTCTGACTACACGCATGGATGAGATGAAGCAAGATTTGTATACTATACAAAGACAGCATGCGACTAATCCAGACGAACGAGCATCGTTCGACGGCACCCTACTACCATCGATTGTCACTGAAGCCAACCGTCAGAAGACAGCAGCAGAAACACAACTGGAAGATAGATAGGTTTGATGAGATTACTTTTTCTCAGAGCCTAATACAGGAAGATAAATTTCAACAACTAGAAGATATATCAGAGACCACAACTGCAAGAATTAGAATGCTACAACGTAGCATTGAGAACCTACAAAGAAGAATGCATTCACTGGAAGTTGCTAGAGAGGTTACAAAGAATGAGAAAACCAGAAGTGATGAAGCAATGAGGAGCTTCATTGGTACATGGTTTCAGATGAGCGGAGAAGATGTAGACACTTGTTTTCCAAGTGTTTATCCACCTCCATACTAGTCAGAAAGTTCAAACGTCGAGCTTAAGACTATAACCAAGCGCTGAGTGGGAGGCAACCCACTGTTTAGTAATTCTAATTATTTTCTTGACTACATTAGTCTAGTTTCGGATTTTCTTATATTATTACAGGTTTTTAAGAAAAAAAAAACATGAGTGTGCACAAAGCATCGATTGACACTTGATCATTGTCGATCGACGGAGTACCCCCCGCATCGATCGATCGCCACTTAACTGTGTCGATCGACGGTCACCATCAGCAAGCAGGTATACCATTTTCCTTTTATCAAATTATGTCCTTATGATTTATTTTCCTCACCAACTCGGACTGAATAACACTCATGATAGTGTTGTTTAAGTCTAGGAAAGGTTTACTAATATTTTTTTCTATTTTTGAGTTTTATACTTATATAAAAAAAGAGAGAGCATAAACTAGCAGGTAAGACATCGGTCGACACCACAGAGTTACCATCAGTCGATAATGGATCGCGACCATCGATTGACATATCATACATCGCATTGATCGACACTCATTACAGAGTCTGGTATCGAGTTTCTTACTTAAACTACTTACTTATGATTTAAATTTTCCTAACAAAACCGGGGCAGATTACACTGGGGACTGTGTAATTTAAGTATGTGGAAGGTTCGCTAATGCTATTTGATTTGTTTTGAGTTTTATTTGCTATATATATATACGTTTTTCAAAAAAAAATATTGAGTCAAAAAAAGATTATGTTAAAAAATTTATTACTGACTAACCACACTTTAGCACTATTTTTGGAAGGTTATTTGCAGAGATTACTAGAGATACCAAAGTGGATCATCCTGCCACTATATCACACTTTCTTAGAAAGTTTGAAGAAACCGAAGCTGATTTCCAACACTAATCCTGACATTATCAGCTTGCTTTGGGGCTTGGTAAACACTGGATAGGGTTCCTTCTGCAAGTCTGTAGGTACAAGTCATTGCACCTTTGGTTCCCTTCTCTCTCTCTCTTCAGCATCTACTTAAAAGTCTAAAAGATTGAGATGATTTCCCAAGATGCAGAGGGGTAGGTACATTACATATGACCCCATTATTCTAATTCAAAGGAATGATCACACATTGTTGGAAGCGAGGGGTAGGTAAATTACCTATGCCCCCATTATTCGCCTACAACTTTGCCCAAAAGAAAAAGAAAAGAAAAAGAAAAAGAGAAAATAATAAAAGAAGAAGAGATCTAAAAAGATTTAGAGAAGAGAGAAAAAGAGGGAAGAAAGGGATCAAAGAAGACTTAGTACCTATTTGTTCAGATACTTGCACAGGTAAGAATTCATGTGTCCTTTGATCGATACTCCCAATGTAAAGCATACACTTTTATTTTATGCAAAAAAATGAGATCAGTAGAGGGGCGAGTCAAACTAGTATTTGCTAAGTTGTTGGTAGAATGGATTTTGTTGCTATACTAGGATAGGGTATATAAAGTTTCTCTGTGATTGACTTGATAGGATGTGTTGCAACAAAATAGGGTGATAATTGAACTTAGATATTATGTGAGTCCCCACTTAAAAAAAAAACCTCTTTCACAGACTTGTTTGCTTGAGGACAAGCAAAAAGTTAAGTCTAGGGGAGTTGATATAATCTATTTATTACCAGTTTTAGACCATATTATAGGCTCTCTTTGGAGTCTATTATGTGTGTATATGCTATGTTTTAGTGTCCTTACAGGTCCATGAACGTTTTGGAGATATATGAGATATTTGGAGCTTTTGGAGCATTTAGAAGAGAAAAATCCGTAGCTGATCATCTAGGGAGTCGACGAAGCCATCAATCGATGAGTCACACTTGGCGTCGACCGATGATCTAAGCTCGAGAGCAATCGATGCAGCATACTTGCCATCGATCGATGATCAAAGCCCAAGTCAGAAAGACAAAAATACCATGGACGAGTTTTGACCTAGACTTAGGGTTTTTGTATTTATGTCTTGAGAGAGACAAAGAAAAAGAGAGACAAAGTTTACAAAACATTTTTTTAGTTTCATTCTGTATTAGGAGAGACTCCTTCAGAGTCCTCCTGGAATTCTTGTGGTATATTTCATTTCATATCTATTATATTCTTCTATGATTTATGTGACAAAGATCATGTATGAGTAGTTACTAATTAGATATAGGGTTGAATGATAGCATATATGGGTTAGCCCAAAAATGGGATTGTTAGGTTAAGTTAATATCCATCAATTGAGTTGTGCTTAATACTTGCATTCTAGAGTAACTAACTAGAATCTCGATTATAGGACATGGACAACTACTAGAGTAGGTTGTGTGCCAGAATAGATTATGTTGAACTAGGCTGTTAGATACATGCGAGAACTGGTCTCATAAATCTGGTGAACTTATCAAATCTCGTCCATACTTCTTTCTGATTTCACCATCAATCGACAACAGGCCTTAGCCGTTGATCGATGGTCGTTCTTTTTGCTCGCATATGAGAGTTGAAGTTAAGAAAGGTCAGGATAGTTAACATTTGAGTTCTAAAATATTTAGATTTCCGTGCTTCCTATCCATTATAATCATAAAGCTTGAAACCCTAGATCTAGCATATTTACATTTATATTTACATCTATAATATTTCCATATTTGCATTAGTAGCATATTTCCATATTGTATCCTACTTCTTGACAATTAATATTTCCTTAATATGGTTATTCATTACTAATATATATATTCACCTAGCTTAGTCTTTAGAAATAAGAAATCTATTGTGTGTCTTTCCTCCTTGTGGATTCGATCCCTAAGTACTACTCCTGATCTCTTTTGGTAAGAGTATTATATAGTGTGTTAAGATTATGGTTAATTTGACAGTTGATTGTTTAGGATATTCATTACCCTGCTAGAACAAAATACACACCAAGTCACCCGACAACAAGCCGTCGATCTTCATCTTTCAATACAAGATATTAACTCTAAAATCCACTACGTCACCAACTCGGCTCCACAGATCGAACGCATCTTTGCCGCGATGCTCAAAACTCCTTTTCAAAATGGATTACTTACGTCAAAGTCCGACCAACAGAAAAAATCCTAATTGTGTACTACTCCGGCGACAACGACACCACTGACCCTGTGACTGCATTCAACATAGCGATGGGGCGGGCGCATTTCACCGACAAAGAGAAGGATGATGGTCTCTGCCAACTCTTTGACGAACGTCTTTCCGGACCGGCCCTAACCTGGTTTTCCAGGTTATCCAAAAACTCCATTTATAGATGATATGACATATCCGCCGAGTTTCTCAAAAACTACATCATGGTAACTCATGGAGTGGCAAAAGGCTTCCGATCTATGGAAGCTATCTAAGACCTCCGAGAGAGTCTGAGAGATTTTATGGAAAAGTGTAAGGCTGTGGTATCCAAAGTGCACGTTCCTGACAAAACGCCAGTTGACACCCTGCAGAACGCGCTATGGGTGAATATCAAGTTCTGTGAATACTTATACGCAAACCCGATAACCTATCGCTGCAATGTTATCCATTAATCTCACAAGTTCATTATGATGGAGGAGGACATGCAAGTGTTCTTTAGTAAACAAAATACGTTAAAACAGGCTGAGACAAAGGCGACTGAGACTCACCAAGATCCACACCATCATTCTAACTACAGCAAAGCTGACAAAAAACACACTTCATTTATGCTTTCGATGATAACGACGACCAACCTGACTCGGCTATCATCGTGTGAGAAAAAGGATGGAACATTTGGGAGAGGGATGCCGAAGGTAAACCGCAGACTTAAGGAAATTCTTCAAGATCATTTGACGAGACAAAATTATGTTCATACCACATAATAAAAGGGCTAGATACCAAAGAGTGCAAGCAGCTCCAAGAAGATTTTATCGTAGAATTTTCTAGTGGAAACACAAACATCGAACCGCCGAAACCAAAAACCGCAAGAACAACAAGAGCTGAAGAAGAAGACTATACATGATGAGTCCCCAGAAGAAGAAGAAGCTGCTGCTTTTCGGCAATGCGATGACTCTGTTCAGGAAAAACACATGCCGAGGATCAAAAAATGTGTTTTCATGATCATGGCTGATCCTCCATCCTCTTCCGATGAGGAATCCCAACCCCAGGACCTATGCACCATACTAAAAAGATGATCAACACAGCTATAATGAAGCTCAGCGACTTCTGCCGACCTAGAAACAAAGATCAATAATGCATAATGCAAAAACTAGGAAGCTTGATCCGTTTGATGCTTGCCACGAGCTCTGAGAAACAAAACACAGCATGACGGCTAGGATCGATATCCCCAATCTTTGCAAAGGCGCCATTACCAACGCAAGCCCCTCTACTCCGTAGACAAAAAATGTTAATCATCGTCGGGGAAATGATCTAGGGCTGAGGTTACTGACCTAAGAGACAAATTTAAGTCCAATGAAGATGACTTAAGAAAGAAGCTTGAAAAGTCTAAAACTGTCGACTTGCGAGAAAATGTCAATGCATCCAAATCCGAGGATGAGAAGAAGGAATACAATCTGTTCAATACCGAGGATTTACGAGCTAAACGCAACCTGCTCCGAGCTAAGGATCCAAAGCAACCACCTCAAACTAAGGATGCCCTAATCTTTCTCAGCAAACATGTTTACAATATGAACTAATCTGTCTGCGTCATCATCTTGTGATGTTCGGTTTGTTGGTCTTGAGTTTGAAATCAGTCATTTAAATACCAAACTTTCACTACTTTGCTAAATAAAATACAGACTTTTCATTAATCCACAAAAATTACAAACTTACTTTGACCAAGCCGAGAAAGATATATTTTTGGTCAACATTTTTTTGTCGTCATTGTTGACATGAAGAGAATAAGGTGATAAGGTTGTGAGGTGTTGACATAGAAAGGGAGCAGCTTAGAAGAATAAGGGAACCATGCGAGTTTGAATTAAGCAAAGAACTGAGTTACCTTAAGTTACAAGTTTGTCCGTACAACCTAAGACCTAGAGTGAAGTGCAAGGCAAGGAATGGAAGCAAGACAATCAGAATCTTGCTAAGTATAACCAGAAGTAACTTGCCTTGATGTATTTGAAGCAATAGGAACGTTGGAGGATCAGATCACATGGTTGGTTAAGGTTTCAAGTAAAAGAAGGACGTTGAGGACCTGTCACTATCCAAGCTCAGTCTGTGCTGCTCAGACTTGTCCTACCCTCCCTTTGTTTATTATTTGTCTAGGATTCTACTTGTTTATTATTTCCTTAGGTCATTTCAAAACTCCTATATATGTAATGCTGTACTAAATCAATCAAGGAAATATGTTCCTCTTTAATCTACTCTCTCTCTCTCTCTCTAGTTTGAACTTCCTTCTCTCCTCTCTTCTCTTTCACGAGTTACTCTGTTTCTCCTCTGTTCTTACTTCATTTTACTCACAAATCCCTTCTTACTTCTTGTAAATTCACATGGTATCAGAGCCATAAAGCTCTTGAACCTATCTTGTTAACTTCCGCAAACAACTATACTTTTTTCTTCAAGATTCACTCTCATACTCTGTTCTTGGCGAGTGAAAGATGGAGAGTAACAAAAGTATCAACATACCAGTGACTCTTAAGGGGATTAACTACCTCTTATGGGCTAGGCTGGTGAAAACTGCCCTTGGTGGAAGAGACTTATGGAGGCATGTCTCAACTGGAGCAGCTCCAAAACAAACCATCCAAGGAGAAGATGGAAAAGAGATGGTGGTAGCTGATGAAGACAAATGGGATCAGGAGGACCTCATGGTGCTTTCTCTCATCCAAAGCTCTCTGGATCCAGCATATTGGAGTCTTACTCATACTGTGAGACTACCATCAATGCTCTCAATCAAGGAGACATGGAGTTTCAGTCTCACTTTGGCAAGTTTAGGTCTCTTTGGGCAGAGCTGGAGCTGCTAAGACCACATACTGTTGATCCCTCAACTTTAAGTGCTAGGCGTGAATAAAACAAGGTGTTTGGGTTGTTGCTTACTCTCAACTCATCCTACAATGAGCTCATCAAGCACATACTGAGGGATGACAAACTACCTTCACTTGATGAAGTGTGTGCTCAAATCCAGAAGGAGGAAGGATCAGTAGGTCTGTTTGGAGGCAAAGAAGAGCCGGTTGTGGTTAATCAAGCTGAAGCAGCAGTAGCAAACAAAGGTGTATACAAGCAAGAAGATAAGAGAGTTCTAATTTGTGATCATTTCAAGAAGAAAGGGCATATGAGAGACTCCATTGGAAGAAGGCTACAAGGTGCTGCGAGAGGGGGATTATGAAGCCACTCCATTTGAAGATATCAAGAAGTATATAAGAATGGTTGGCAAGCTCATCTACTTGACCATCACTTGTTCATACTTATGCTTTTCTGTGAACCAAGTGAGTCAACACATGCAGTCCCCTAAGGTTCATCACTGGAACATGGTGAAAAGGATCTTGAGATACCTGAGAGAGGCGCCTGGTCAAGGTGTTTGGATGGCTTGCAACAAAAGAACTGAAGTTGTGGGATATTGTGATGATGATTGGACTAGGGTCAGAGTTGATAGGAGATCAAGCACTGGTTATTATACCTTCATTGGAGGGAACCTAGTCACATAGAAAAGCAAGAAGCAGAAGGTGGTCTCCTGCTGAAGAGCTGAGGCAGAGTATAGGTCCATGTGGAAACTGACCAGTGAACTCATATGGATCAAGGGGATTCTAAAGGATTTGGGCATTGAGATCAACACACCAATGACCATGCATTGTGACAACAAGGCAGCAATACACATTGCATCAAACTCAGTCTTTCATGAAAGGACAAAGCATGTAGAAGTAGACTGCCACAAGGTGAGACAAGCAGTGGAGCAGCAAGTAATACTTCCATGCTACACTAGAAGTGAAGACCAACTGGCTGACATCTTCACCAAGGCAGCTAGCAGCGAGGTTTGTGAGTTCATTTATCATAAACTTGGACTCATAGACATCACAAGTCACTGATCCTCTTGCCATGGAGTATTCTACTATTTTTCCTTTGCTTGGATTTTATCCCAAGTGGTTTTTCCAAGTAAAGGTTTTAATGAGGGAATGCTTCATGGTTTTAAAGCTTGACCAATCCCTATGATCAAGCTTGAGGGAGAGTGTTGACATGAAGACAATAAGGTGATGAGGCTGTAAGGTGTTGACATAGAAAGGGAGCAGCTTAGAAAAACAAGGGAACCATGCGAGTTTGAATTAAGCAAAGAACTGAGTTACCTTAAGTTTCAAGTCTGTCCGTACAACCTAAGACCTAGAGTGAAGTGCAAGGCAAGGAATGGAAGCAAGACAATTAGAATCTCGCTCTTAACCTCAAATCAATACTCTTAACCTTAACTCCCAAATTGATTAATCTCTTCTTCTCTTCTTTGCGAAAATAGAGTGTTTGACTTCACCCGTTTATTACTTTTCTAAAGAATCCAGTGAAGAATATTTGTTTGATTCTGTTTGGAAAATGAGATTCAGTCTGAAATTAGCTCCTGTATGAAGTGGAAACTTGTAAGACTGTTTTAGACTTTTTTATTAAGATCTTGTTTGTCTATGAAAACTGATTCAAAGGTTTTTCTGAAACAGCATCGCAATTTCAAGTTAAACAAGAGTAATTGGTCCCCTCAGGTTCTCTAGTTCCGCCTCAACAGAAGTTTATTCCGTCTCACCATATAAGGAAGAACACGATTTGCAGAGAGAGGAGGTGAATTCAGCTTTGGGAGTTAGGTTCTAAGAGGATAGAACGAGTATTGATTTGGAGCTTTTTATTTTTTTTTTTATTTTTTTTGGTCGAAACAAAGCTTTTTATTTTTTGTTCTATTTTTTCCAACGCTATCGTATTTGAACAAATAATAGGGAGTTGACGACAAAAAAATGTTGACCAAAATATATCTATTATGGCTAGGTCAATGTATGTTTGTGATTTTTATGGATTAATCAAAAGTTTGTAATTTTTGTTTTTTAACAAATTGATGAAAGTTTGGTATTTAAATAACCGTTTTCTCCTAATAAAATCTCAATATATTATGTGATTTATTTTTCATCAATGTATTCAGTTACATACTAAAATAGAGGGTACTCATCGAACATGATTCAGTTTATTGCAAGGTATTTGATATTATTGAAGCTTTTGATACGACATACCAAGAACATTTTAATCATTCTACCAACTCATAGCAAAACACAACAACTCAAAACCATAGTCAAATTTAATAAAACTAAGGTAGAAAAATTCTCAATAAAACTTAGTCAAATTCACAAAATATCAAACATTGCATAATGCACACAAATAACACTTTCAAACAACACTTTCACTAAGTCTTATGAGAAGTTTTTCAGGAAGTTTTCTCACTAGAAGACTTTCCGGAAGACTTCATTATAAGTCTTATGGGAAGTCTCTTTTTGATATTATCAACCAAAAAATTCCAAGAATTATTTTTCACTAACCATTCTCCTTAGACTATAAGTAACTGACAAACCATCTGCAAAAGATCAAATTAAGACACATTAGCAAAGATAGAACATCAACTTCAAAAAAAATTCCAAGAAGTAGCTAAAAACATTAATAAACATGAATGTTTGTAACCTCAGAATTATCACTAATTAAATTATAAATTTCACTCAGGAGCTCCAATATTTACTAATACACATGAATTAACAAGAAAATATTAAAAATAATTTTAATTTAAGAGAAAATTTTAAGTTTAATAAATATTGACATAGAATACTTCTATAGACGCCTTGTGTTTAGGTCATTTTTGCAATTGATGATTTACGAAGAAAGACTTCTTAAGAAGTCTACTCTACAGCATACATCTGAGAAGTCTTCCTTTGTAAATATTGACTTATATTTGAATTTGAAAAAATCCTCGAAAATCCAAGAGAAGACTTCTCTATAAGTTTTCTCTAGTAAACAAGTTTCGGTCTATTGAAAAACTAACATGTTTATATGAGAAAACTTCTCAAGAAGTCTTCTCTATTTTTTTTGTTGAAAGAAAAGTTAGAAGACTTCTACGGAAGTCTTCCATAAAAACACACAGAAGGTCAATCGCAAAACTAACTTATGCATTGACCAGAAGACTTCTTTAGAAGTCTTCTCGATCAAAAATACATCTAGAGAATTCTTCTTTGTGAACAGATCTGAAAAAAATGATTTCATACATTGAACTTGTGAGATAACTTGCTTACCTTCTCCGAACACACATAAATTCACCATGAAAGTTACCCACTCGTTAATGACCAAGAATCATGAACTTCAATATCTCTATGAACCTTACAAAGTTTGGAATCAAAATCTTGTTTTTTGGATGAATTTAGAGAGAAAGTAAAAGAGATGTGATTTGTGTGCATAAGAAATGAGGTAGGAAAAGTAAAAACCAAATTTTTGGTGCATTAAGAGCTTCAAATTGATTGTTCATGGTAGTTGGTATATTGATGGCAATGACAATATTGTAAACACTTGAAGAAGATGAGGATGAAAGAGTAGAACACGTATTTTCAACAAAGAAAAGTAATAGTATTTCAAACTTCTAGGGTGAACAAGAAAAATTAAAGTTCCAAAAAAGCAAGGGTTAGTTTGCATTTGACTTCAAAATTTGAGTCATATTTGCAAAACTCCCACTTTTTCTCATTTAAATGTGGAAGTTGACATTCTCCATATTTATCACAAACCAGTAACTGCATTATTCCATCACTGATTCAGTCTCCTAAATATCAAGCTCAAGCCTACATGAACACATAATAATAAATAATCATGCACACATATTTCTCAACCTTCTTTTAAAGGATTAACCATAAATAGCAATCACTGAGAACATCTTTGTGGCCAACATCAGGTTTCTCCTATCACCCAATTGCATATGTCCATATATGATTCAAAGAATCATCCTCACCCATCTCAGAATGAGCATTTTATGGGCTCCAGCACCTCTTCTAGAGCTTGATGAAGTTCCCGGTTTATCAGTTTTCATCTTCTAGAGCTTTGTCTAATAGACATCTTAGTTGAGTATGTTTTGTTTTCCCTACCTAAGACATCATATTTTAAGAATAAGGGAATTCAAGCATTCCAAAAGCAGTAAATATTTGGGTAAAAGGAAAAAAGAGACATCAGATCTCATCATGCCTCCTTCTTTAGATGGTGTAATATTATCTCACTTAAGTCACCAATCATGAATCATGGGCAATCTCTAGAAGCTGCACAATGCATAAGACGTTCACAAACTTAGTCCATATGTTCTAACAATTTGTCCTCCATAAACAAATGTCATATAGATTTTTGTTCCATCAATGACTGCTTCTAATTCAATTATTCCATTTGTTTGAGAGTATATACTTTATTTAACGAGGATCTTAAAAGTGACAATGACCACGAAAATAATTTTCTTTAAATTTGTTTACCGAATAAGTTTAAAAACCAATGTATAAGAATAACAACATTTTAATCTCATTTAAAACTGACTATTAATTTTATTTGTATAGTTTTATTTTTGGAAGATTTTTAGTTTTACCACAAATTTGATATCACTTTCAAATTTACCCTTAACAGAAAACCATTTTCATAAATACATTAAATGTGTGATGAAAAACAACTAAAGTAATCCTTCTAAATCGTTTCAAAATGTTTGAAATAACTTATAAAACATTATTAGAAGCTTATAAACCCAACCCCACCCCTAAATACAAAACCCTAAATCCAAATGTTCTAGTACTTTTGAAAGTGGTAGCCATTTATAGTATTTCAAGGAGATTTTTTATATTTTCAATAACATATTTTATTGCATTTGCTTGGAAGATTATTTCAAAGGGAAAACATCAATCCTATTGATTTTGTGGACGTCTTTTGATCTCCACATTAACTCTTATTTATATTTCTTCTGAATTAATTTTAGTATCTATTTTTATCTTATCTCGAGCGTATTTATTCTTAATTGTTGGCAAAGAAGAATAATGTATTTCATAGGAGTGCAAGACAAATAATATTTTTTTTAAAGAATTGTCCTCATTTTCAGCCATGAGACACAGTGTTATGTTAATGGTTTCTTGTGTTATCACATTTCTCGTTTTAAATAATGTTAAAGGTACCTTTGTATTATCCATTTGTTTATCTAAATATTTTTACAATCTAGTAATCTTTTGTGGTTAATATTATGCAGTAGCGGTGTAAGCCGGCATGACAAAACTTTTATGCCCAACACAAAGCTATTATCGTGGATTTGATTCAAAATGTTATCAGAGAAAGTCAGACGCAATTTGGTCGGTAAATTGGTGACTATTTAGCGACTGGATGGTGTGATTATAAGCTAGTCGGTAATCAGTCGGTAAAAACAGGTACAGAAGACATGGTTAACGTTTTATGGTTATTGTACCAACTGTTTTCCAGACAGTCAGTAATTGGTTTCAAAAGAGTGAAATATTGCTATATAAGCCAAACGATTTTTTGCACCCATTTGTATTCATCAATCGTTGACAAAAAAAAAAAGAAAGAAAGATGGTTTGATATTAACAATGTCGGAAAATTACAACTATTTCAATTTTTCGAGAGTGAATGTACTAGGGGATTGATGAAGACATGAAATTTCTCAGAAGACTTCATAGCAGGGGTGGATTAATTTGTGACATTTGCAAATAACAAGCCTATCGCGCAGAGCAATGAGGGTAAATTTTTTTGTCCATGTAGTCTTTGCAAGAACGGAAAATTTCTCTCAGGGCCAAAAATTTGGAAATATATATATAGTCTTCTCTATAAAATATTCGTACGTTCACATGAAGTCTTCTCACTGTCGTAAGAAGTCTGCGTAGATTATTTTTGCAAGTGACCATATCTTAAATTTTCAGAAAAGACTTTAATTTCTTAAAGTCTTCTCTTTTCTGACAAAAGACTTCTAGAGAAGTCATCTTTCGTAACCAAAGGTTTGACCAAAAACCCTAATAAAATTTGAGAATACTTCTCGGGAAGTCTGCTATAAAAAGTCAAATTTTTGACAAAAGTCGGTCAATTGCAAAACTAACCTGTTTATTTGAGATGACTTCTCAAGAAGTCTTCTCGATTTTTGTTGTTAGAAAGAAAAGTTAGAAAACTTTTAGGGAAGTCTTCTATTAGAAACACACAAAAAGCCAATCGCAAAACTAACCTATGCATTGACCAAAAGACTCAATCAAAAATACTTCTAGAGAAGTCTTCTTTGTGAACTGATTTGAAAAAAATGATTTCATACATTTAACTTGTGAGATAACTTGCTTACCTTCTCCAAACACAAATAACTTAACCACAAAAGTTACCCACTCGTTAATGATCAATAATCACGAGCTTCAATATCTCTATGAATCTTACAAAGTTTAGAATCAAAATCTTGGTTTTTTGGGTGAATTTTAAGAGAAAGCAAAAGAGATGTGATTTGTGTGCATAAGAAATGAGGTAGGAAAAGTAAAAATCAATTTTTTGGTGCATTAAGAGCTTCAAATTGGTTGTTCTTGGTGGTTGGTATATTGATGACAATGACAATATTTTAAATACTTGATGAAAATGAGGATGATAGAGTAAAACATTCATTTTCAACAACAAAAAAATAATGACATTTTCGTGAATAACTCAAACTTCTAGAGTGAACAAGAAAAATGAAAGTTCAAAAAAAGAAGAGAAATTCTCTTAAATAGCCTCTTTTGAGTTTTGTCACAAAAATAGCCCTAGAAAAATAAATTGACCAAAATAGCATTTTTTTTTTTTGAAATTTTCAATTTTTTATTATTTTTTTTGAAATTTGGAACCCTATCCCCAAACCCACCCCTTTACTCTAAACCCTAAAGTTTAAATTAGTTAACCCTAGGGGTATAAATGCATATAAATAAAAAAATTAGCTTCTAAAAAACTCTATTTTGGTCATATTCTTCCTTAAGAACTATTTTGTGAATAACAAACTAAAAGGGACTATCTAAGGAAATTTCTCAAAAAAGAATGTGCTAGTTTTGCATTTGCCTTCAAAATTTGAGTCATATTTGCAAAACTCCCACTTTTTCTCGTTTAAATGTGGCAGTAGACATTCTCCATATTTATCACAATCCAGTAAACTGCATTATTCCATTAATGATTCAGTCTCCTAAATATCAAGTCCAAGCCTACATGAACACATAATAATAAATAATCAAGCACAAGTATTTATACACCTTCTTTGAAAAGATTAACCACAAATAGAAATCACTGAGAACATCTTTGTGGCCAACATCAGGTTTCTCCTATCACCCAATTGCTTATGTTCATATCTGATTCAAATAATCATGCTCACCCATCTCAAAATGAGCATTTGATGGGCTCCAGCACCTCCTCTAGAGGTTAAGGAGGTTCCCGATGTATCAGTTTTCATCTCCTAGAGCTTTTTTTAATAGACATCTTAGTTAAGTATGTTTTGTTTTCCCTACCCAAGACATCATATTAAGAATAAGGGAATTCAAGCATTCCAAAAGAAGTAACTATTTGGTTAAAAGGAAAAAAGGAGACATCATATCTCGTCATGCCTCCTTCTTTAGATGGTGTAATGTTATCTCACTTAAGTCACAAGTCATGAATCATGGTCTATCTCTAGAAGCTGCACAACGCATAAAATATTCCCAAACTTAGTCCATATGTTCTAACACTTTGTCCTCCATAAATAAATATCATATAGATTTTTGTTCCATCAATGACTACTTCTAAATAAATTATTCCATATGTATGAGAGTATATACTTTATTTAACAATGATCTTAAAAGTAACAATGACCACAAAAATAATTGTCTTTAATTTTGTTTCCCGAATATGTTTGAAAACCAATGTATAAGAATAACAACATTTTTAATCTCGTTTAATTCTGACTATTAATTTTATTTGCATAGTTTTATTTTTGGAAGAGTGTTAGTTTTAGCACAAAATTTGACACCACTTTCAAATTTACCCTTAAAGGAAAACCATTTTCATAAATACATTAAATTTGTAATAAAAAGACTAAACTAACCCTTCTAAATCTTTTCTAAATGTTTAAAATAATTTATAAAACATTATTAGAATTTTATAAACCCAACCCCACCCCTAAATACAAAACCCTAAATCCAAATGTTCTGGTATTTTTAAAAGTGGTAGCCATTTTATAGTATTTCAAGGAAATTCTTTTTATTTCCAATAAAATATTTTATTGCATTTAATTTTTTCATACTTGAAAATCTTATTTAATATTTTAAATTTCAAACT
Organism: Sinapis alba; assembly: GCA_012274485.2. Taxonomy (NCBI): domain Eukaryota; kingdom Viridiplantae; phylum Streptophyta; class Magnoliopsida; order Brassicales; family Brassicaceae; genus Sinapis; species Sinapis alba. Next base: position 217,229 of record MU105701.1, on the reverse strand, counting down.
TAGTAAAAATAAAAGAAAATTAAATCTTAGTTTTGCTTGGAAGATTATTTCAAAGGGAAATCATCAATCCCATTGATTTTGTGGACGTGTTTTGATCTACACCTTAACTTTTATTTATATTTCTTCTGAATTAATTTTGGTATCTACGTTTATCTTATTTCGAGCGTATTTATTCTGAATTGTTGGCAAAGAAGAATAATGTATTTCATAGGAGTGCAAGACATACAATATTTTTTTTTAAAGAATTGTCCTCATTTTCAGCCATGAGACACAGTGTTATGTTAATGGTTTCTTTTATTCTCACATTTCTCGTTTTAAATATTGTTAAAGGTACATTTGTATTATCCATTTGTTTATCTAAATATTTTTACAATCTAGTAATCTTTTGTGGTTGATATTGTGTCGTAGCGGTGGAAGCCGGCATGACAAAACTTTTATGCCCAACACAAGGCTATTATCGTGGATTATGGGGAAAAAATGGAAAAAATTATGTATAAACGATGTTAAAGGAATGATTAAAACAAATACTGGAAAGCCTTTGCCAAAGAATTTTGGAGTACGTTGTGACAAATGTAATGATGAACCTCCCAGGAAAGGTTATCTTTGCATGCATCAATGCATATGCCGACATAATTGCTAAAATTCACAATCTCTCTATAAACAGAATTTCTTTAATAATAACGACTTGAGATCAAATTGAGAGTTTTTTTGGTGTAGATCTGACATGAAAAATAGGTCTTTTCTGACTAAAAATTTTCCCAGTTAGATTAGTTATGGTTCAAAATAAATATAAATTTGAGCTAATAATATCCAAATTCTAATTATCTTCTATATATATATGTGTGTGTGTATATGTGTGAGTGAGAGAGAGAGAGAGAGAGAGAGTTTGTTTTCTCTTATGTAATTGTGTATGTCACTACAAGAAAACAGGTGTTTTTAGACTGCAAATTGTTACTGAATGCGCAGTCGCTAACTATAAGACAAGCAGCGACTGTTTTGTGACTGATCTTCGACCCAATGTTAGTCACAAATAATTCTCCAAATAGAGACTGCTAAAATAGGTCATGGTTCAATCGTTATTTAGCGACCAAATTGTGACTAAAATATTGTCGGAGAACATCAGTCGCCAAATAGTCGCCAATTTACCGACTAAATTGTGACTGCCGTTCTCAACAACGTTTTAGTTTCAAATTAATTGCAACATAGCGACTACAATAATCATTCATAGGCCAATCGATAAATGACAACAGATTTGTGACTAAAATGTTATCAGATAAATTCAGTCGCAATTCGGTCGGTAAATTGGCGACTATTTAGCGACTGAATGGTGTGGTTATAAGCTAGTCGGTAAAAACAGGTACAAAAGACGTGGTTAACGTTTTATGGTTGTTATACCAACTTTTTCCAGACAGTCAGTAATTGGTTGCAAAAGAGTGAAATATTGCTATATAAGCAAAATGATTTTTTTCATTCATTTGTACTCATCAATCGTTGGCCGAAAAAAAAAGTAAAAGAAAGATGGTTTGATGTTAACAATGTCGAAAAATTACAACTATTCCAATTTTCGAGAGTGGATGTACTAGGGTTTCGATGAAGACATGAAACTTGTCAGAAGAGTTCATAACAAGGGTGGATCAATTCATAACATTTGCAAATAACCAGCCTATCGCGCAGAGCAATTGGTGTAAATTCTTTTCTCCATGTAGTGTTTGCAAGAACGAAAAAATTCTCACGGAGCCAAAAATTTGGAAACATATATATATATATAGTCTTCTCTATAAAGTCTTCTTACGTTCACATGAAATCTTCTCACTGTCGTAAGAAGCCTGCGTAGGTCATTTTTGAAGTTGACCATATTTAAATATTTCAGAAAAGACTTCTTTTAAAGTCTTGTGACCAAAGACTTCTAGAGAAGTCTTCTTTCATAATCAAAGGTTTGACCAAAATCCCAAGTAAGTTTGAGAATACTTCACGGGAAGTCTTCTATAAAAAGTCAAATTTTTGACAAACTTCGGTCAATTGCAAAACTAACATGTTTATCTGAGAAAACTTCTCAAGAAGTCTTCTCAATATTTTTTGTTAGAAAGAAAGGTTAGAAGACTTCTAGGGAAGTCTGATATTAGAAACACACAAAAGGCCAACCGCAAAACTAACCTATGCGTTGACCAAAAGACTCGATCGAAAATACTTGTAGAGAAGTCTTCTTTGTGAACTGATCTGAAAAAAATGATTTCATACATTGAAATTGTGAGATAACTTGCTTACCTTCTCCAAACACACTTAACTTCACCACAAAAGTTACCCACTCGTTAATGACCAATAATCTAGAGTTTCAATATCTCTATGAACCTTTCAAAGTTTTGAATCAAAATTTTGGTGTTTTGATGAATTTCGAGAGAAAGTAAAAGAGATGTGATTTGTGTGCACAAGAAATGAGGTAGGAAAAGTAAAAATCAAATGATTGGTGCATTAAGAGCTTCAAATTGGTTATTCATGGTGGTTGGTATATTGATGGTATTGAAAATATTGTAATTACTTGATAAGATGAGGATGCTAGAGTAAAACACGCATTTTCAACAAAAAAAATAATGACATTTTCGTGAATAACTCAAACTTCTAGAGTGAACAAGAAAAATATAAGTTCCAAAAAAACATGTGTTAGTTTTGCATTTGACTTCAAATTTTGAATCATATTTGCAAAAGTCCCACTTTTTCTCGTTTAAATGTGGAAGTAGACATTCTCCATATTTATCAAAATCCAGTCACTGCATTATTCCATTACTGATTCAGTCTCCTAAATATCAAGTCCAAGCCTACATGAACATATAATAATAAATAATCAAGCACAAGTATTTCTCAACCTTCTTTGAAAGGATTAACCACAAATAGATATCACTAAGAACATCATTGTGGCCAACATCAGGTTTCTCCTATCACCCAATGGCATATGTTCATATCTGATTCAAAGAATCATGCTCACCCATCTAAGAATGAGCATTTGATGGGAGGTTTAGGAGGTTCCCGATGTATCAGTTTTCATCTTCTAAAGCTTTGTCAAATATACATCTTAGTTAAGTATGTTTTGTTTTCCCTACCCAAGACTTCATATTAAGAATAAGGGAATTCAAGCATTACAAAAGCAGTAACTATTTGGTTAAAAGGAAAAAAAAAAAGAGACATCAGATCTCGTCATGCCTCCTTTAGATGGTGTAATGTTATCTCACTTAAGTCACAAGTCATCAATCATGGTCCATATCTAGAAGCTGCACAGCGCATAAGATGTTCCCAAACTTAGTCCATATGTTCTAACACTTTGTCCTCCATAAACAAATGTCATATACATTTTTGTTCCATCAATGACTGCTTCTAAATCAATTATTCCATATGTTTGAGAGTATATACTTTATTTAACGATGATCTTAAAAGTGACAATGACCACAAAAATAATTTTCTTTAATTTTGTTTCCCGAATAAGTTTGAGAACCAATGAATAAGAATAACAAAATTTTTAATCTCATTTAAATATGACTATTAATTTTATTTGCATAGTTTTATTTTTGGAAGAGTGTTAGTTTTACCACAAATTTGATACCACTTTCAAATTTACCCTTAAAGGAAAACCATTTTCATATATACATTAAATTTGTCATGAAAAACTTATAAAACATTATTAGAAGTTTATAAACCAAACCCCACCCCTAAATACAAAACCCTAAATCCAAATGTTCTGGTATTTTTGAAAGTGGTAGCCATTTAATAGTATTTCAAGGAAATTCTTTTTATTTTCAATAACATATTTTATTGCATTTAATTTTTTTATACTTGAAAATTTTATTTAAAATTTAAAATTTCAAACTTAGTAAATAAAATAAAATTAAATCCTAGTTTTGCTTGGAAGATTATTTCAAAGGGAAAAAATCAATCCCATTGATTTCATGGACGTGTTTTGATCTCTACCTTAACTTTTATTTATATTTCTTCTGAATTAATTTCAGTATCTATTTTATCTTATTTCGAGCGTATTTATTCTGAATTTTTGGCAAAGAAGAATAACGTACTTCATAGTAGTCCAAGACAAACAATAAATTTTTTTAAAGAATTGTCCTCATTTTCATCCGTGAGACCAGTGTTATGTTAGTGGTTTCTTATGTTCTCACATTTCACATTTTAAATAATGTTAAAGGTACCTTTATATTATTCATTTTTTATCTAAATATTTTTACAATCTAGTAATCTTTTATGGTTGATATTGTGCAGTAGCGGTGGAAGCCGGCATGACAAAACTTTTGTGCCCAACACAAGGCTATTCTCGTGGATTATGCGGAAAAGATTGTAAAAATTTATGTATAAACGACGTTAAAGGAATGATTAAAACAAATACTGGAAAGCCTTTGCCAAATAATTTTGGAGTATGTTGTGACAAATGTATTGATGAACCTCCTAGGAAAGGTTATCTTCGCATGCATCAATGCATATGCCGGCATGATTGCTAAAATTCACAATTTCTCTATAAACAGAATTTCTTTACTAATAACGACATGAGATCAAATCGAGACTTTTTTTGGTGTAGATCTGACAGGAAAAATATGGTCATGTCTGACTAATAATTTTCCCAGTTAGATTAGTTATGGTTCAAAATAAATATAAATTTGAGATAATAATATCCAAATACTAATTACCTTCTATATATATATATGTATATGTGTGTGTGTATGTGTGTGTGAGAGAGAGAGAGAGAGTTTGTTTTCTCTTATGTGATTGTGTATGTCACTACAAGAAAACATGTGATTTCAGACTGGAAGTTGTTACTGAATGCGCAGTCGCTAAATATAAGACCAAGTAGCGACTGTTTTGCGACTGATCTTCGACCCAATGTTATCAGTCGCAAATAATTCTCCAAATAGAGACTGAAAAAATCAGTCTTGCTTCAATTGTTATTTAGCGACCAATTTTGACTACAAAAATGTTGGGGATCATCAGTCGCCAGATAGTTGCCAATTTACCGACTAAATTGCGACTGGCGTTCTCAACAACATTTTAGTTTTAAATTAATTGCAACATAGCGACTGAAATAATCAGTCATAGGCCAATCGATAAATGACAACAGATTTGCGACTAAAATGTTATCAAAGAAAGTCAGTCGCAATTTAGTCAGTAAATTGGCGACTATTTAGCGACTGAAGGGTGTGGTTATAAGCTAGTAGGTAATCAGTCGGTAAAAACAGGTACAAAAGACGTGGTTAACGTTTTATGGTTGTTGTACCAACTTTTTTCCAGACAGTCAGTAATTGGTTGCCATATAAGAAAAATGATTTTTTGCACCCATTTGTACTCATCAATCGTTGATAGAAACAAAAAGAAAAAAAAAGATGGTTTAATGTTAACAATGTCGGAAATTACAACTATTCATATTTTTGAGAGTTGATGAACTAGGGGATCGATGAAGACATGAAATTTCTCAGAAGAGTTCATAACAGGGGTGGATCAATTCATGACATTTGCAAATAACCAACCTATCTCGCAAAGCAATGGGGGTAAAAAAATTTTGTCCATGTAGTGTTTGCAAGAATGAAAAATTTCTCCCGGGGCCAAATATTTGGAAACATATATATATATATATATATATATAAAGTCTTCTCTATAAGGTCTTCTTACATTCACATGAAGTCTTATCACTGTTATAAGAAGTCTGCGTAGGTTATTTTTGAAGTTGACCATATTTGAACTTTTCAGAAAAGACTTCCTTTAAAGTCTTGTGACAAAATACTTCTAGAGAAGTCTTCTTCGTAACCAAAGGTTTGACCAAAAACCTGAATAAAATTTGAGAATACTTCTCGAGAAGCCTTCTATAAAAAATCAAATTTCTGACAAACTTCGGTCAATTGCAAAACTAACATGTTTATCTGAGAAAACTTCTCAAGAAGTCTTCTCAATATTTTTTGTTAGAAAGAAAAGTTAGAAGACTTCTAGGAAAGTCTTCTATTAGAAACATACAAAAGGCCAACTGCAAAACTAACCTATGCATTGACCAAAAGACTCGATCGAAAATACTTGTAGAGAAGTCTTCTTTGTGAACTGATCTGAAAAAATTGATTTCATACATTGAACTTGTGAGATAACTTGCTTACCTTCTCCAAACACACATAACTTCACCACAAAAGTTACCCACTCGTTAATGACCAATAATCACGAGTTTCAATATCTCTATGAACCTTTCAAAGTTTTGAATCAAAATCTTGGTGTTTTTGATGAATTTCGAGAGAAAGTAAAAGAGATGTGATTTGTGTGCACAAGAAATGAGGTAGCCAAAGTAAAATTTGATTTTTTGGTGCGTTAAGAGCTTCAAATTAGTTTTGCATTTGACTTCAAATTTGAGTTATATTTGCAAAAGGCCCACTTTTTCTCGTTTAAATGTGGAAGTTGACATTCTCAATATTTATCAAAATCCAGTCACTGCATTATTCCATTACTGATTCAGTCTCCTAAATATCAAGTTCAAACCTACATGAACACATAATAATAAATAATCAAGCACAAGTATTTCTCAACCTTCTTTGAAAGGATTAACCACAGATAGAAATCACTGAGAACATCTTTGTGGCCAACATCAGGTTTCTCCAATCAACCAATTGCATATGTTCATATCTGATTCAAAGAATCATGCTCACCCATCTCAGAATGAGAATTTGAAGGGGTCCAGCACCTCTTCTAGTGGTTGAGGAGGTTTCCGATTTATCAGTTTTCATCTTCTAGAGCTTTGTCTAATAGACATCTTAGTTAAGTATGTTTTGTTTTCCCTACCCAAGACATCATATTAAGTAAGGGAATTCAAGCATTCGTAAAGCAGTAACTATTTGGTTAAAAGGAAAAAAGGAGGCATCTGATCTCGTCATGCCTCCTTCTTTAGATGGTGTAATGTTATCTCACTTAAGTCACAAGTCATGAATCATGGTCCATCTCTAGAAGCTGCACAATGCATAAGACGTTCCCAAACTTAGTCCATATGTGCTAACGCTTTGTCCTCCATAAACAAATGTCATATAGATTTTTGTCCCATCAATGACTGCTTCTAAATCAATTATTCCACATGTTAGAGAGTATATACTTTGTTTAACGATGATCTTAAAAGTGACAATGACCACAAAAATAATTCTCTTTAATTTTGTTTCCCGAATAGGTTTGAAAACCAATGTATAAGAATAACAACATTTTTAATCTCATTAAAATCTAAATATTAATTTTATTTGCATAGTTTTATTTTTGGAAGATTGTTAGTTTTACCACAAATTTGATAACTCTTTCAAAATTTACTCTTAAAAGAAAACCATTTTGATAAATACATTAAATTTGTCATAAAAATGACTAAAGTAACCCTTCTAAATTGTTTCTAAATGTTTAAAATAACTTATAAAACATTATTAGAAGTTTATAAACCCAACCCCACCTCTAAATACAAAACCCTAAATCCAAATGTTCTAGTATTTTTGAAAGTGGTAGCCATTTTATAGTATTTCAAGGAAATTCTTTTAATTTTCAGTAACATATTTTATTGCATTTAATTTTTTCATAATTGGAAATTTTATTTAATATTTTAAATATCAAACTTAGTAAAAAAAAAGAAAATTAAATCTTAGTTTTGCTTGGAAGATTATTTCAAAGGGAAAGCATCAGTCCCATTGATTTTGTGGACGTGTTTTGATCTCCACCTTAACTTTCATTTATATTTCTTCTGAATTAATTTCAATATCTTTTTTTATCCTATTTCAGGCGTATTTATTGTGAATTGTTGGCAAAGAAGAATATTGTATTTCATAGGAGTGTAAGACAAACGATAATTTTAAAAAAAAAGAATTGTCTCATTTTCAGCCATGAGACAGAATGTTATGTTAATGGTTTCTTGTTTTCTCATATTTCTTGTTTTAATTAATGTGAAAGGTACCTTTGTATTATCTATTTGTTTATCTAAATAATTTTACAATCTAGTAATTTTTTGTAGTTGATATTGTGCGGTAGCGGTGGAAGCCGGTATGACAAAACTTTTATGCCCAACACAAGGCTATTATCGTGGATTATTCGGAAAAATTTGTAAAAATTTATGTATAAACGACGTTAAAGGAATGATTACAGAAAATACTAGAAAGCTTTTTCCAAAGAATTTTGGAGTACGTTGTGACAAATGTAATGATGAACCTCCCATGAAAGGTTATCCTCGCATGCATCAATGAATATGCCAACATGATTGCTAAAATTTGCAATTTCTCTATAAGCAGAATCTCTTTACTAATAACGACATGAGATCAAATCATGAGTTTTTTAGCATAGATCTGACAGGAAAAACAGGTCATGTCTGACTAATAATTTTTCCAGTTAGATTAGTTATGGTTCAAAATAAATATAAATTTGAGCTAAAAAATTTGTGTGTGTGTGTGTGTATGTGTGAGTTTGTGTGAGAGAGAGTATGTTTTCTCTTATGTGATTGTGTATGTCACTACAAGAAAACATGTGATTTCAGACTGCAAATTGTTACTAATGCGCAGTTGCTAAATATAAGACTAAGTAGCGACTGTTTTGCGACTGATCTTCGACCCACTGTTATCAGTCGCAAATAATTCTCCGAATAGAGACTGCACAAATCGGTCGTGGTTCAATCGTTATTTATCGACCAAATTGTGACTAAAACATTGTCGGGGAACATCAGTCGCCAAATAGTCGCCAATTTACCAACTAAATTGTGACTGACGTTCTCGACAACGTTTTAGTTTCAAATTAATTGCAACATAGCGACTGCAATAATCAGTCATAGGACAAGCGATAAAAGAAAACAGATTTGCGACTACAACGTTGTCAGAGAAATTTAGTCACAATTTGGCGACTATTTAGCGACTGAATGGTGTGGCTATAAGCTAGTCGGTAAAATTGGTAGAAAAGACGTGGTTAACGTTTTAGGTTGTTGTACCAACTTTATTTCAGACAGTTGGTAATTGGTTGCAAAAGAGTGAAATATTGCTATATAAGCAAAATATTTTTTTGCACCCATTTGTACTCATCAATTGTTGACAGACAAAAAAAAAGGCAGATGGTTTGATGTTAATAGTGTCGGAAAATTACAACTATTTCAATTTTCGAGAGTGGATGTACTAGAGGAACAATGAAGACATGAAATTTCTCATAAGAGTTCATAGCAGGGGTGGATCTATTCATGACATTTGCAAATAACCTGCCTATCGCGCAAAAGATTGGGGGTAAATTTTTTTGTCGACGTAGTGTTTGCAAGAACGACATTTTTTTCCCGGGGCCAAATTGTTTGAAACATATGTATATTCTTCTCTATAAAGTCTTCTTACTGTCGTAAGAAGTCAGCTCAGGTTATTTTTGCAGTTGACCATATTTAAATTTGTCAGAAAATACTTCTTTAAAAGTCTTCAGACAAATTACTTCTAGAGAAGTCTTCTTTCATAACCAAATTTTGACCAAAAACCCAAATAAAATTTGAGAATATTTCTCGGGAAGTCTTCTATAAAAAGATAAATTTCTGACAAACTTCGGTAAATTTCAAAACTAACATGTTTATCTTGAGAAGTCTTCTCGATTTTTTTTGTAAGAAAGAAAAGTTAAAAGACTTCTAGGGAAGTCTTCTATTAAAAACACACAAAAGGCCAATCGTAAAACTAACCTATGCATTGACCAGAAGACTCGATCAAAAATACTTCTAGATAAGTCTTCTTTGTGAACTGATCTGAATGAAATTGATTTCATACACTGAACTTGTGAGATAATTTGCTTACCTTCTCCAAACACACATAACTTCACCACAAAAGTTACCCACTCGTTAATGACCAATAATCACGAGCTTCAATATTTCTATGACCTTAGAAAGTTTGAAATACAAATCTTGGTGTTTTTGGATGAATTTTGAGAGAAAGTAAATGAGATGTGATTTGTGTGCATACGAAATGAGGTAGGAAAAATAAAATTTGAATTTTTGGTGCATTAAGAGCTTCAAAATGATTGTTCATGGTGATTGGTATATTGATGACATTGACAATATTGTAAATACTTGATGAAGATGAAGATTATAGAGTAAAACACTTATTAAAAATAATAACATTTTCGTGAATAACTCAAACTTCTAGAGTGAACAAGAAAAATAAAAGTTCTAAAAAAGCATGTATTAGTTTTTCATTGGACTTCAAAATTTGAATCATATTTGCAAAACTCCCACTTTTTCTCGTTTAAATGTGGAAGTTGACATTCTCCATATTTCTCACAAACCAGCCACTGCATTATTCCATTACTGATTTAGTCTCCTAAATACCAAGTTCAAGCCTACATGAACTCATAATAATAAATAATCAAGCACAAGTATTTCTCAACCTTCTTTGAAAAGATTAACCACAAAATGAAATCACTGAGAACATCTTTGTGGCCAACATCAGGTTTCTCCTATCACCCAATTGCATATGTCCATATCTGATTCAAAGTATCATGCTCACCCATCTCAGAATGAGCATTTTATGGGCTCCAGCACCTCTTCTAGAGGTTGAGGAAGTTTCCGATTTATCAGCTTTCACCTTATAGAGGTTTGTCTAATAGACATCTTAGTTGAGTATGTTTTGTTTTCCCTACCCAAGACATCATATGTTAAGAATAAGGGAATTCAAGCATTCCAAAAGCAGTAACTATTTTTTTTAAAGGAAAAAAAGGAGACATCAGATCTCGTCATGCCTCCTTCTATAGATGGTGTAATGTTATCTCACTTAAGTCATCAGTCATGAATCATGGTCCATCTCTAGAAGCTGCACAACGCATAAGATGTTCCCAAACTTGGTCCATATGTTCTAACACTTTGTCCTCCATAAACAAATGTCATATAGATTTTTGTTTTATCAATGACTGCTTCTAAATCAATTATTCCATATGTTTGAGAGTTTAACGATGATCTTAAAAGTGACAATGACCACAAAAATAATTGTCTTTAAATTTGTTTTCCAAATAAGTTTGAAAACCAATGTATAAGAATAACAACATTTTTAATCTCATTTATAACTGACTATTAATTTTATTTGTATAGTTTTATTTTTGGGAGAGTTTTAGTTTTACCACAAATTTGATATGACTTTCAAATTTACCCTTAAAGGGAAACCATTTTTATAAATACAATAAGTTTGTGATGAAAAACGACTAAAGTAACCCTTCTAAATCATTTCTAAGTGTTTAAAATAACTTATAAAACATTATTATAAGTTTATAAACTCAACACCACCCCTACATACTAAACCCTAAATGCAAATGTTCTGGTGTTTTTGAAAGTGGTAGCTATTTTATGGTATTTCAAGGAAATTCTTTTTATTTTCAATAACGTATTTTATTGCATTCAGTTTTTTCATACTTGAAAATTTTATTTAATATTGTAAATTTAAAACTTAGTAAAAATTAAAAGAAAATTAAATTTTAGTTTTGCTTGGAAGATTATTTCAAAGGTAAAACATAAATCCCATTGATTTCGTGGACGTGTTTTGTTCTCCACCTTAACTTTTATTTATATTTCTTCTGAATTAATTTCAGTATCTATTTTTATCTTTTATGAGCATATTTATTCTGAATTGTTGGCAAAGAAGAATAATGTATTTCATAGGAGTGCAAGACAAACAATATTTTTTTAAAAGAATTCTCCTCATTTTCAGCCATGAGACACAGTGTTATGTTAATGGTTTCTTGTGTTCTCACATTTCTCGTTTTAAATAATGTTAAAGGTACTTTTGTATTATCTATTTGTTTATCTAAATATTTTTACAATCTAGTAATCTTTTGTGGTTGATATAATGCAGTAGCGGTGGAAGCCGGCATGACAAAACTTTTTTGCCCCTCATCAAACTATTATGGTGGAACATGCGGAAAAAATTGGAATACTTTATGTGTAAATGACGTAAAAGGAATGATTACAAAAAGACTTGGAAAACCTTTGCCAAAGAATTATGGAGTACGTTGTGACAAATGTGTTGATGAACCTCCAAGGAAAGGTTATCTTCGCATGCGTCAATGCTTTTGCCGATATGATTGCTAAAATTCACAATTTCTCTATAAGCAGAATATCTTTACTAATAATGTCATGAGATCAAATCGAGAGTTTTGTGGCACAAATCTAATAGGAAAAACATGTCATGGCTGACTAATAATTTTCAGTAGTTAGATTAGTTATGGTTCAAAATAAATATAAATTTGAGCTAATAATATTCAAATTCTATTTACCTTCTATAAATATAAATATATATATATGGGGGGTGAGAGAGAGAGAGCGAGAGAGAGAATTTTTGTTTTCTCTTATGTGATTGTGTATGTCACTACAAGAAAACATGTGATTTCTGACTGCAAATTACTACTGAATGCGCAGTCGCTAAATATAAGACCAAGTAGCGATTGCTTTGTGACTGATCCTCGACCCAGTGTTATCAGATCGCAAATAGTTCTCCAAATAGAGACTTCACAAATCGGTCGTGGTTCAATCGTCGACTATTTAGCGAATGAATGGTGTGGTTATAAGTTAGTCACTAATCAGTTGGTAAAAACCAGTACAAAAGACGTGGTTAACGTTTTATGGTTGTTGTACCAACTTTTTCCAGAAAGTGGGTAATTGGTCGCAAAAGAGTGAAAAATTTCTATATAAGCAAAACATTTTTTTCACCCATTTGTACTCATCAATCGTTGACAGACAAAAAAAAAAAAAAAAAAGATGGTTTGATGTTAACAATGTCGGAAAATTACAAGTATTCCAGTTTTCGAGAGTGGATGTACAAGAGGATCGATGAAGAGACTGAAAATTTCTCAGAAGAATTTATAGCAGAGGTGGATCAATTCATGACATTTGCAAATAACCAGCCTATCGCGCAAAGCAATGGGAATAATTTTTTTTGTCCATGTAGTGTTTGCAAGAACGAAAAAAAAAATTTGGGACCAAAAATATGAAAACATATATATAGTAGATGATTTATGCCTGACTATTATGATTAACGGCTGATTATGTAGCGGGATATAAATGTTTGTTGTGTGTGTAGGTAAGGAATATTGGTTAATGAATGTATCAAAACTTGAATATATATATATATATATATATGATAACTGACAAAATAATACCTAACAAATTAAAGCCAAAAGAATTCTAACTCACAATATTCCATTTTACTCCTCATTTTTACTTAGACCTCAATAAATCTCATTTTTTCAATGTCTATGCATTTCAATCCCATCAACAATTTACTTATGTTAGTTATATTCAACATCTGACTTTCTACTAGACCAAAATAACATGTCATATTATTTTTGTTTCCAGTTTAAAAGTTGAAAATCAAAATAATTTACTTAAAATTGGGTTATTTAAAAATTGAATCCATGTTATCTAGTTTAAATGGCTTAGCATATATGTTTTAAATAAGCTTAAAATAAATCAAGATCTACAAAAGTTGTTCAATGTAAGATATATTTTAAAACACAAATTTAAATTAAGTTCTTCTTATTCACTTAGGACCATCTAATACATGTTTCATGTCATGACCCTTCATTTGGTTTGTATCACACATTAGAATGTATTATAACAATTTTGGGATCTCAACTTCCGTTAAGGATATCTATAAAAGAATATTCATGACAAAATTCCCATTTTTGGTCTTCTACATGGAAGATTAGTGTGTGTTTTCTAATGAATGAGAAACAAGTATTTAGCTCTTGATTCATTTTAAACTTATTTGAAACATATATATCTGAGTAAAAAATTTTAATCGAGATAAAAGCTACAATTTTTTAAGTGAGCATTTTAGGCAAGGTATTTTAGTTTTCAACTTTAATCATAGAACAAAAAAACTGTTATTTTGTGTTGACCAAGCCATTTCTATTCGTCAAAAGTCAATTTTTAAACATTACTTACATAACTAAATAATTATCTTTTCACATCACATACTAAAATAGTTTGGTCAATAAAAAATAAGATTTATTTGTGTCTAACTAGAAGTAGAAGATTAAAATGGCATGTTTGTGAGTTGGAGATTTTTTTTAATGTGAAAGGTGACGTTCTCCATATTTATCACAAAATAGTCATTGCATTATTTAATTACTGATTCAGTCTCCTAAATATCGAGTTCAAGCCTACAGACCCATAATAATAAACAATCAAGCACGAATTTTTTTTTGGAATGAATGTAAATTATATTCATCAAAAAGGTATTTTACATCAAGTGCTGCTAAATTGTATCCTTGTTTTTCTACTTGCTACAGAAATTTGAAAAACTATCGGGTACCAAACCAAAATGATAAGGCATTCATGTTGATATTATCCTCTGTTTTTGTCAGTAGAAAAAGCTGATTCCGTATTGATTTATCAATGAGCTTCACCATAGTACTGACCATCCTCGGTTGCACATTGGTATCTTATGCAGATTTTGTGATTATTTCAAAGTTGTTTCTAACAATGAGACTCGTGATGTGTTGCAAGTTATTGCTGTATCTTCTTTTCATAACTCCCTTTACTAGCTGCTCCCAGACCCGTGAAGAATAATCACATTCAAAAAAGATGTGATTTCGTGTTTTCAAAGAAGCTTTACATAGGACACAGATGATGTTAATACCTCTGTTCCATATCACAACACTGTCAAGACAGGGTAGATAATCTGTTCACTATAGCTATCCATGTAACAAAAGCAACCATGAGTATTTCACATATTGAATTATGATGAACAACAAAAAACTCTTTCTTCTCCACCTTCTTTGCCAATGATTTACCCCCTTTATATAGTTATCTTATATTTGTACTTATTAATATCTGAATCAGAGATGGTGAAGATGATGATTCAGAGATGAGCTGAGATGATGAAACGAAGATGAAGATGAAATGAAAGTTTGTTATTCCTCATAATTAAAATGTACATGTGTGTTTTCTATATATAGTTGTACGGTTAAGCAAAAGGAAACTTAACCAATACAAACCGATCAGTAAACCGGGTACTATACTAATACGCCCCCCTCAAGTCTTTATCAGTGAAGCATGTGGAAGATAAAGACTTGACAAGGACAAACGAGAGAGAAATGAATGGAAGGGACCCGGGTGAAGAGGTTTGGTAAGAATGTCGGCAAGCTGATTTCCAGTAGAAACATGAAATGTCTTGAGCTTGCCTGCTTTGAGTTGATCACGAACGGTGTGACAGTCGATTTCAATGTGTTTCGTCCGTTCGTGAAAAACCGGATTCATGGCAATATGCAGAGCCGATTTGTTGTCACAATACAGCTTTGCTGGACCCGTAAAAGAGACATGAAGATCACGTAGCAATTGCTGAAGCCAAATCAACTCGCATGTAGCTAAAGCAAGGCTTCGATATTCTGCTTCCGTACTACTACGACTCACAACTGCCTGTTTCTTGGACTTCCACGAGATCAAAGAAGAACCCAAGTACACACAAAAGCCAGTAATTGAACGACGTGTCTCCTTGCAAGTAGCCCAATCAGCATCAGCAAAGGCATTTAAACAGAGGTCAGAAGAAGCAGAGTACATCAATCCTTGGCCAGGATTGTTCTTCAAATAACGCAACACCTTATGAGCTGCTTGGAGGTGGACATCAGTTGGAGTAGATAGGAACTGACTTAGCTGATGAACAGCAAATGTGATATCAGGCCTTGTAATCGTGAGATACAAGAGTCTGCCAATAAGTTCTCGATACACCTTTGCATCAATCAGAGGTGTGCCCAAGTCTTTAGTGAGATGTAAAGAAGGATCCATAGGAATAGAGCTCGGTTTACAGCCAAGTAAACCAGAATCTTCCAACAAATTCAATGTATACTTACGTTGACACACAGATATCCCCTCAGAAGATCGAGTTATCTCAAGACCAAGAAAGAAACGAGCTGGGCCAAGGTCTTTGATTTTAAACTCAGACCTGAGTAATGTTTACAGAGCAGCCACGGCAGTAGAATCATTACTGGCAATCAATATGTCATCAACATAAACCAAGACCGCAACAAAGGAAGAAGATGTTGTCTTCACAAAAAGTGTGTTTTCAGCAGGTGACTGAATGTAATTAGCACCCAACAAAACCGAGGAAAAGCGCTTATACCACTGACGAGAGGCTTGCTTAAGGCCATACAAAGATTTCCGGAGTCGACAAACAGGATCTGGTGGAAGAATAACACCAGCAGGAGGAGTATATCCCTGAGGTAAACGCATATATATCTCCTCATCAAGTTCACCATGAAGAAATGCGTTAGATACATCCATCTGATTCAAACTCCNCAAAACCGAGGAAAAGCGCTTATACCACTGACGAGAGGCTTGCTTAAGGCCATACAAAGATTTCCGGAGTCGACAAACAGGATCTGGTGGAAGAATAACACCAGCAGGAGGAGTATATCCCTGAGGTAAACGCATATATATCTCCTCATCAAGTTCACCATGAAGAAATGCGTTAGATACATCCATCTGATTCAAACTCCATCCATGAATAGCAGCTAAACTCAGAAGAAGTTTGACACTCGTTAGTTTTGCCACCGGCGAAAAAGTATCAAGATAATCGATACCCTCTTGTTGTGTGAATCCCTGAGCAACTAAACGACCTTTATACCGCTCCACTGTCCCATCTGCGTTGTATTTAATTGTGAAAATCCATCTACAACCCACAACATTCTTCCCAACCGGTAAGGAAACAATATCCCATGTTCTGTTTTGCTCCATAGCATCAAGTTCCACATTCACTGTTTTCGTCCATTTCTCTGATTTCATAGCTTGTTGAAATGTCTTAGGTTCTGTTTCCATCGAATAAGAATGAGCAGCAGCTTGAAAAACAGGATTAAACCGATCATAAGAGACCACAGAAGATAAGGGATAGGGTGTTTTAAAAGATGGTGGAAATGATGGAGAAGAAACTGAAGAGAAAGGGATGAGACAACAAAGATGTGGGGGTAAAGTAGAAGAAGGACGAGATAAACGGGTCAAAACAGGAGAGACAGTAGAAATGACAGCAC
Organism: Sinapis alba; assembly: GCA_012274485.2. NCBI lineage: Eukaryota > Viridiplantae > Streptophyta > Magnoliopsida > Brassicales > Brassicaceae > Sinapis > Sinapis alba. The sequence continues at coordinate 200,231 of MU105701.1, read as the reverse complement.
AGTGATACTGAGACAGATAAGTAGGAGCTCTAGTAGTTCGTCTTGGCCTAGACACATTGTCAAGTTCAATACGAACATCATCTACAACAGTCCTATCAGTATTTAAATTCTCAGGAATAGGTGCAGAGCGAGTGCTATCAGTTTGTGAAGTATCAGGAACAGAAGCAGGCATAGAAGTAGAACACTCACCATCAAACTGAACAGGCATGGACTCAACAAAATGCAAAGGAGCAGGTAAAGGCAAGATGGTATTTGGAAACATATCAACAGATTTGGACAAAAGTTCAGACGTTTTAAAAGGAAAAACTTTCTCATGAAAAACAACATTACGAGAAATCTGAACAGCATGTGACTCTAAATCTAGAACCTTATATCCCTTATATCCAGAAGGATAACCAAGAAACACACAAGGAACTGCACGAGGGGAAAACTTTGTTCGATCTTTATTATTTGTTGAAACAAAACATAAGCAACCAAAGGTTTTTAGCAATGCATAATCAGGAACTTTGTTCATCAACTTTTCGAAGGGAGACTTATGATTCAACAAAGGAGAAGGCATACGATTGATTAAAAACACTGCTGTCATAATGCAATCACTCCAGTATTCTAGTGGGATATTTGATTGAAAAAGTAAAGATCTAGCCACATTTAACAAATGTTGATGCTTTCTTTCAACCACTGAATTTTGTTGAGGTGTATGTGCACATGAAAAGTAGTGAAACATGCCAAGTTCTTTTATGAGATCATTGAAAGCAAGTTCAGGTGCATTGTCTGATCGTATGGCAGTGACTTTCATGTTGTACTGAGTAGAAATATGCTTCAAGAATAAAGGAAAAATCACAGAAACTTCACTTTTATTCTTTAGCATATAAATCCAAGTGACTCTAGTACAATCATCCACCAATGTAAGAAAATATCGATATCCTTCAACAGACTCAACACTAAAAAGACCCCAAATGTCTAGATGAACTAAATCAAAAGGAGCATCTGAGAGATTATTATGAGAGACATACGCAAGACGTCGTTGCTTTGCTAAAGGACATATAGAGCATGGAGCAGAAGAAGACTCAACATGTTTATATGCTGGTAAACGCGAAGAAAGTTTTTGTAAAACCGTAGCAGAGGGATGTCCCAAACGTTGGTGCCACAAGACGCTATCAGTAGAGACAGAACCACAGAACACATCACTTCCAGTAGAAACACAATATGCAGTATCAAGAATGTAAAGATTGTTGGAAAGACTACCCTTCCCAATCATCAAGCCCCGAGAAAGTTCCTGAATTAAACAACCATTAGGAAAGAAATGAGCAGCACAAACCAAAGTCTTGATTAAACTACTCACACTAATCAAGTTGAACTGAAAATCAGGAACCAACAACACATCATACAGAATCAAAGAATTGCTAATCTTAATCGTGCCCGTGTGTGTGATGGGAACTCTAACACCATTTGGAAGTGTGACTGTAACAGAAGATACAGGTACAAAACTATCAAACATACCTAAGTCAGAACAAACATGACTAGAAGCTCCACTATCAATTATCCAAGCATCACGTGGGAGAATAAAAGGTAAAGTGGAAAGACAATGGTTTTGATACTGAAGGTTCTGGTTTTCAAAGGTAAGATTGATGGAGGGAAAAGGAATTGTACCAGATGAAGAATGAGGGTTCATTAAACCACGTTCAGTGATAGTAGCACGAGTATGAGAAGAACAGGAGGAAGGAACTTGAGGCTCTGAAACTCGAACATGAGCATTGAATTGGGATATCAAGCTCTGTATTTGTTGTGGACTAAAACTCTGCAGATCAAAATTCATACCACCACTTGTGAGTTGGGGAGTAACCGGTGAATGAGAATACCGAACAAGAGTCTTCTCAGCACACACAGTAGCAACAGCATTAGACACCGTAGACGCTGCAGGACCTGAAGTCTGACCTTGATACTTAGGCACATTCTTGAGCTTAGAATTGTTGTAAGATCCATATCTTATAACCAGGAGGATATCCATGAAGCTTAAAACACTTTTGCACAGTGTGTCCAACTTTACCACAATGAGTACACATAGGTCTTTGAGCAGTTCTCCCAGCATTATAAGCCGCAGCATAAGCAGTGTCATCAGTACTCAACATAGGAACAACTTGAGACTGAGGAACTCCTGTGTGAAAAGCAACATTACCAACTGCAGTAACGGGTCGTAAAGAACGTTGACGTTCATCCTGAGTAACAATGTTGAAAGCTTCTTCAATGGTAGGTATAGGCTTGAGCATAAGGATATAATGACGAGTTTGTTCATACGATTCATTCAGTCCCATTAGAAACTTAGTTACTCGACTTCGATGTTGTAACTTCTCCCATAAAGCAGCTGCATCACATTCACACTTGCCACAAGTACAAACCGGTAACTCAAAAAAATTACGATGCTCTTCCCAAAGAGTGACAAGATCTGTATAGTAAGTAGAGATATCCATAGAACCTTGCTCAATTTTACTCAAACGTTGTTCAATATCATACACTCTTGGAGCATCATCTTGCTTAAACCGGGAGAGAAGATTCTTCCAAATTCCTTCTGCAGTTGAGATAAAAAGTAAACTCTGCCCAATCTTCTTGGAAACGGAATTCATCAACCAGGTCGCAACAATATCATTACACCGTGACCAAGCTCCATAATCTCTATGCAAAGGTGATGGTTGAGAGATAGTACCATCAATGAAGCCAAGCTTGTTACGAACGTTCAATGCCATACGAACTGAACGTCTCCAAGAATGAAAATCTGCAGCCGTGGTTAATCGATCTGTTACTAGAATCAAACCAGCATGATCATTGTTATGAAGATAGTATGGATTATCGTAGTGATCAGAGACAGGACGCATCGGATCTTGATTCTCCGAGGATTGAGTTGCCGCCATTACTTAGAATCGCAAGAAGAATGAGTATCAATCTGAAAACTCAATACGATCAAGCAAGAACAGGACGCAAACAAGAAATCGGAGAAGAAAATCGGAAATCGTAACGAAGAAGACGACGAACAATCGGGAAAGAGAAATCAACGGAAGACTCATGAGGAATCGAAGTCTCAGCTCAGAAAAGAAAGCGGAAGATGATTTTAGTAAGCTCTGATACCATATTAATATCTGAATCAGAGATGGTGAAGATGATGATTCAGAGATGAGCTGAGATGATGAAACGAAGATGAAGATGAAATGAAAGTTTGTTATTCCTCATAATTAAAATGTACATGTGTGTTTTCTATATATAGTTGTACGGTTAAGCAAAAGGAAACTTAACCAATACAAACCGATCAGTAAACCGGGTACTATACTAATAGTACTCCTGACGCCTATTATATATCCTTGTTTAGATATTTTTCAATGCTAAATTTCAACCACCATAAAAAAAAAAAAAAAAAAATTTAACTCAACCACTGCAATCCCTTTATCATCATTAAATGTATGTAACTGTTTTTACATTAAAATAGGCACAATTTTAAATGTTTGTTTATTAAAGTGAGAAAAAAAATAATTAGTTGGGGTTATAAACTAGGTAATGAAAAAGTTTGAGTATTAAAAATCTAAGAAAATTTAGTTGATATATTTTTATGAAATTTTATCTTTAATTTTTCAACAAAATCCATAAATGTTCAAGGTTTTTTACATGATATATCAATTCAAAAGTGAACACTACAAGAAACACACTACAAACACCGACAAACTCGAAAAACTGCTAAGGATGAGTCTGAGATCCGCGATCTTCGTATTGATCTCATGAGAACAATTGCGTAAGTAAAGCGGTGAAATCGCAGATTCACCATGCGACCAGCCTCCGCACCTGAGATCGACCAGCTGCTCAAGGAAGCTCGTAAAACTCCTTTCACGCCCAATATCGTAAACACCAGAGTATCGGATCCAAGAAAGATCAAGGTACCGATGTACAATGGTATGACTGATTTCAAAGCGCACCTACATGCCTTTGAGATCACGATGGGAAAGGCCAAATTCAAAGACAATGAAAGAGATGTCAGCCAATGCCGCCTCTTTGTCAAAATCTTGATGGAGCCGCTCTCGAATGGTTCTCCCGCCTTAGGTAAAATTCTATCGGAAACTTTCGTCAACTCGCTTCGGATTTTCTCAACCAATACTTGATGTTTATCAACCGAGAAACTTTCGACGTCGGCCTATGGAGCTTATCTCAAAAGGAGGACGAATCACTCAGCGACTTTATCAACCGATTCAAACTCGTTATGGCGAGAGTCAGTGGGATCAATGTATATTACATATATATAAAATATTAATAGTTATATATATACTCTCACCTATATTCACAACAGCTTTATAATTTACAACAAATATTAATTTTATTAATGATGAGCTTTAAGTGACTTTCATCTTATGGACTTCAACGTCCACCAACATAATAATAAATAAATTATCTCGATGGGCCTTAGATCACTTTATAAAATGTAGTTCATCTTATGGGTTTCACTTTTATCTTCAGGCCATTTCGTCTTACCAACTGAAAAAGAAAACTATTTATACCACTTATCTTAGGGTTTCATCTTCAACCGAAAACCGCCGTCGACGAAACATGAAGACTATCTTGTCATCTGAGACGATGGACATCCCCGACGGCGTCGCCATCAAGGTTCACGCCAAGGTGATCGAAGTCGAAGGCCCACGCGGGAAACTCACTCGTGATTTCAAGCATCTCAACCTCGATTTCCAGCTCATCAAAGACGCCGTCACCGGGAAGAGACAGCTTAAGATCGACTCGTGGTTCGGCTCTCGCAAAGCCAGTGCTTCGATTCGAACTGCTTTGAGTCATGTTAACAATCTCATCGCTGGTGTCACTCAGGGTTTCCTTTACAAGATGAGGTTTGTGTATGCTCACTTTCCGATCAATGCTTCCATCTCCGGTAACAATAAGTCTATTGAGATCCGTAACTTTCTTGGAGAGAAGAAGGTGAGGAAGGTTGATATGTTGGATGGTGTTACTATTGTTCGATCTGAGAAGGTTAAGGATGAGATTACTCTCGAGGGGAATGATATTGAGCTTGTGTCACGGTCATGCGCTTTGATCAATCAGGTACTCTCTCTAGAATGTAATAGTAGAGTGAATTTTGGTTTGGTTTTGTTTTTTTAGAGATTTTAGTGATTTAAATCTTCAATTATTTTTAAATCGTATAAAAAAGCTTCAAACTAAAATTTTATGTTTTTAATCTTCCGTTAACAAAATCATTTTTTCTTAACAGAAACCATTAAATCGAAACTCATCCTTTCATTTAATTACAAAATCATTTTTTTATGAAGCTGCAGTCTTTGGCTTTTGTTAATATTACCCTCGATTATGCAGAAATGTCATGTGAAGAAGAAGGATATTAGGAAGTTTCTGGATGGTATCTATGTTAGCGAGAAGGGCAAGATTGCTGTTGAAGAATAAAGCTAATGAAATGATTATGATGATAGTCTTAGTTTTTTTAATTGCATCTCTCATGGATTTGTAGTTTTGTTTCCTTTGGAACATTGCAAATTCATTAGCCTTTTACGCTTGTTCAAACAGTGATGATATAGTCGTAGCTTTTTTTCCTTTGGACCATCGCAAACTGTTTACCTCTTTGTTTTGGTGTTGTATTACTCTGTTTATGTTTTTGAGACATCTTTTGGTACTTGTTTGAGTTATATGCTACTCCCTCCGTTCCATTTCCATTTAAGATTAATGTTTTGGTTTTTCACACATATTAAGAAAATATATTAATCATACATTATTTTTAGAAATTATCAAATTTCAATGCATTTTAATTAATAGTCTTTCAATAAATTTAATTAATTTATTAAAATTTGTAATTTTTGTATAAAAAACATAAAAAATATATCTTTGTGAAACAATTTATTTTTTTAAAACATCTATCTTAATGGAACGGAAAGAATATTTAACGGAACTTGAAAGAGCCTCTATGTTTTTATTAGTTTATAATATTCTTTAAACTTGTTTCTGGTTGAATTTCTGTGTCATGCAGAAGAATGTTGGTTTAGAATGTGCTACTGAGAACTACTCCGTATTATATATGTTTATTCATAGATATGGGAAAATATCAAAATATTTTTGTCCTCGTATATTTGTTAAGCATCATAACCTTATTCAGGCTAAGGCTTATTCGTTTTGTATCCAGGTGCTGTATCTCGATGAGAATATCCAGATTTGTTCATTTGAACACTATTGCATCAGTATTTATATGCAAAATCTATAATATTTATAATCCTACTATCCTACTATATATGCAAAATTGACTTTTATTAGGAGTCGTTTATGTAGATAGATTGAAAAAAATCTATTATATAATGAGAGAGTTGTGCTCTCTCCTGAAGTTGCCACCTTAGTATTTTATAGGTCCCACAATTTTGTTTTTCTGGATTATGGGCTGACGTTTTTTGTAATTTATCAAATGGATTATTATAGCTTACTGGTTAAGGTCTAAAGGTTTTTACATCCAGGTATGGGGTTCGAATTCCATTTTATGCATTTTTTGTAGATTAAAGGAAATCCAGATTTCAAATCCCAATTTATATTTAAAAAAAAATCAAATGGATTTCGCCTTGGCCCAGTAGACTTCTTCTATTTTAAACCTTCTATTCAACGTAGTATATGGTTTCTATAATCTCTATAGATTATTTTTTGGGGGATCAAATCCCTATAGACTAATCTAAATACATACTATTGTTTGTGTTTCCATAAATCAGTTTCTCTTATTCTACCTCTACGTCTCACATCTTTACTTCATTAATCAATAATGAAACGTTCGTAACACCTCTTAAATTCAGCTTTATATATATTTTATCTAAACAAAGGAACTTTTCATCTCTGATTCTCTCATCAATTCTTCTTCCAGTAGAATTTTATTACATCTTCTCGAAAATTACTTCATTTGCTGCTCCAGTTGCTAAATCTGTCGTTTGCACTCTACTTTTGATTTTTTCCGTCATGGTCGAACTGTTCGGTTCATGTTTGCTCGCCTCCTCCGTTTTTGAGATTCCCGGAACATAAAGAAAATTAAGAGTTTATGGAAATCACGCTTCATTTCCCACAAAGAATTTCTAAGTATATAAGGTTCATTTTAGACAAATGCGGTCGCAGGCGTGTAAAGTGATCTTTAAATTACGTTTGCGATTTTTTTCTCGACAATCTATTTTGCTAGATCAAATGATAGTCAAGTTCAAAGATAAGTCAACAACAAAAACTCACACAAATTTACCACAACTCTTTATCTTCACCATACATCAGCAACTAATTTCAAATATTCACATTCGAAAGACCACTTCAGAGCAGATCATCTCTACACCCTTTATATTAAGCAACAATTCCATCAATATCCCCGCGCTTGCGCGGGGACTAAGCACCTAGTTGTTATATTGATTGATGACCTTTAATTGTAAGCATTTAAAAAATCATCTTATCATATTTTTGAAACAAAATACAAATTTGATATAATACAAATATAAAAAAAAATGTTTTTATAGAACTTTTACTTATAAAAATTCATATCAAAGATAAAATATCATTTATACAATTTTAGATTATAAATATTACTAAAAATATATTAAAACTAGGTGGTAGAATTTTATGGCAAATACATAGGCATTTTTTGCTAAAATTTATTGATTTTGAAAATAAATTTATAAGCAAAATGTTTTTAAATTGTTTGATCTTTGGATTATATAAATTTAAATCAAAAATGTTATTTTATAAAATTTAACTCTACTCAAAACTTAATAATATTTCTACTTACAACGATGATACTTAAAAAATTAATGTATACAATTAATGGAAAAACAAATTGAAGGTTTAAATTTCATACAAAGATCTATATAAAATATATATGTCAATTATTAGTATTGTACTTCCTATCAAAATCGATACACAAACAATAAAGAATCAATACAAAGATGCTAAACATATTGTAGTTACTATAAAAGTTTAGTTCTTACCATATCAGTTTCCTACGGGATATATAAAAACAATACGTACAATATCACTATAATTGTTAATTAAATTATATATTAATGGAAAATGAATCTAATATTAATAAATTTACTTGACATCTTGCATGTTAATATATTTATACAATTGAATCTTAAATAGTATACAGTGAAACCTTTATAAATTAATAATGTTAGGACTACACCAAAACTATAATTTTTTATTAATTTATAGAGATTATTAATTTATCGATATACTAAATGAACAAAAAACTTAATTTGGAACTATAAAACTATATTATTTTATATATATTTTTAGTGTATATTAATTTATAGAGTGTTAATTTAAAGAGGTTATATTGTACTTTTAAGCTATACTTCCTCCATTTCAAAATGTTACATATTTTAGATTTTTCACACAGTTTAATAAAATACATTAAATTTGTATAATTTTGTGATTATCTTATTCCCATAATTTTAAGCCAATAAAAATTCAGTAAGTGCAATTTTTTTTTTTTGAAATTTGCAATTTGTGAATAAAACATGCATTGAAAATATAAAAAATAGATCTTTTTGAAATAAAAAATTTCTCTAGAATATGCAACTTTCTGAAACGGAGGGAGTATATGATATAAGGGAATAATGATTCTTTTATTTTTGTAGGATATATGATATTTGTTAAGGATGCTTACAATTTTTTTTTATGTGTAATATATGTTTGATGTACAAAATATGAGTTTTTAAAGTTTTTGATCGATAACAAATAAATAAAAATAAATTCATTTTTTGGTTATTTTCATAGTGACTGACTTTTTCATTTGCGAAGTTACTGGATGATTTACGTGAAACTCATATTAAGCCAAAACAGTCAAAAATGGTTAAAATTAATTATTAATATTATTATATATGAAGAGAGTTTGAGAATTATTGTAACCTTAAAATAATTGTTTTAAAATTTGATAAGGTTTGTGATGGGAGATGTATTTTCTTGTAATGATAAATATTTTTAAAACTTCACATCTAAATGAAAATTATATAATAAATTTTTAAAATATTTTTTTGCATGTAAGCATTTTATAACACTGGATCTAAAACTAAAAAGTTTCTAAGTTATGTTGAACTCAAATATATTTATTGTACTACTAATTAAATTTGTAGTTATATCATCTCAACTGAGTTTTGTAATTTTGACTATATACTACAATAAAAATAAATGTAATAAGTTTTATTGACAAGTTGTTCATCTTCAAAGCTATAATTTAATTTTCTGGCGTTTCTATTTTTAGTTATTTAATTCAGATAAAAAGAGAAAATAATTTAAGAACTAACTTACATCAATCACTAAACAGCCCAAACAATGTTACATGTAGTATACAATCTGAAATTAATATTTATTTGTTTCAAAACAAACTCAATAATAATCTACGTTTGAAAACTACTAAATTAATCAAAAGTATTTATACATCTTTTATTTACAAATATTTACCATAATAAAAATAATACAATATTAAATTTAAATTCTTAAAATTTTAGACGAATTTGAATGTTAAAAAATATGTGGACATGGAAGAGTTAGACATGGACTTACTAAAAACCCAACAATTGGTATCAGAGTGGTATGACAAAGATCTGCAAGAAGACCAAAATATCATTCGAGTAGGAATGAGACTCTTCAAGTTGGAAGAGGAGATCTATGGCAGAAACTAGTCAGAAAATCATGTGATGTTGTGGGAGAAACATTCTCAAAGTAACTTTGCGATTACTGGTACAAAGTGGTGCTGGGATGATTCATTGGAGGAAAAACACACGAGATGAGTGTGGTCCTTGGTTTGAGAGGGAGAATGAGAGATGTCAATCCAATTCTCACTTTGTAAGTTTAAACAAAGTGTCTAATATATAAAGAAATGTTCAATTCTAATTAGTATAAAGCTTTTTGGGAAAGAATCCAAAAGTAAATTCATGCAGGTTTGTCTCTTAAGGTCAAAGTGGATAATATCATACTAATCGGGCAATAAAGAGTTAGTTATGGGCTCATTAAATCCCAACATGAGCTAGATTTAAAGAGCCATAATCAGGTTGACTTCAAGGAAACAAACCAAACCATCAAGTACTTAGATGAGCTTCTCTATTGTTTGATTCCTCCTCCACCAAATTACAAAGTTCCATTCAAATGGCCTCAAAGTAGAGACAATGCTTGGTATGACAACATCCCTCACAGAGTGCTCAATGTTGAGAAAGCAGTCCAAAACTGGATTCAAGTAGAAGGCGAGCGGTTTAGATTCCCTGGTGGTGGAACTATGTTTCTCCTTGGAGCCGATACTTATATTGATGACATTGCTAGGCTCATTCCTTGACACTTGATGTGGTGTAAGTTTTTTGATATTGTCCTTGTGTATTTGTTAATATTTCATTGATTGTTCTGTTTTTTATTAGGTTTCCTGTTAAAACTCTCTCGCACTAAACCTCTGATTGGAATTTTTGGCAAGGGAAAGCCAAACATTTTGAGACGTTGGAAGGCAATGAACGTAGCCAAGTACCTACTCTGTTAAAATGCCAAAAATCTAGAATTTTGTCAGCTCATCAGTTCATTTTGGAGTTGTAGTCTGAACTCCATCTGTTATGGTCGCCATCTTTGCTGGAGGAGCTGGAATTTGACCATTGGCGAACCCTAATAACTTATGGGAAAGAAGGAGAAATTCCATATGAACCTTCCATAGTAAATAATTACAACCATTGATATTTATCGTTACAGAACTTGTGATGTGGATATTTGATGGAAAATGATAAGACTCAGTCTTTCCGCCATTGAAGCACCTGTGAAGGTTCAAAAAAACTTTGATACCATGAGAATGTTTAGATAAATATGAAAAGATGAAGAATGTTTCGGAGAAGAAACTAGAGAGGTTAGCATGGGTAATTATTCATAGGTTTACCCAAACGCATAAGTAATGGATTGGGTTTTTACCCTTCAATAAATAAATAGGTTCAATATTAGTTAATAATTTTAGAGTTTATATTAATTTGGGTAAGCCCAATAGGGTAATTAGGTACTCACAAAACTATTATATATTGTTTTCTTATTAAAGTTTAATCATATTTTTTTCATAAAAACCGTAAAATCGAGTTTTTCGTCAAAACCGTAAAATCAAGTTTTTCGCCAAAACAGTAAAATCAAGTTTTTCTCCAAGACGGTAAAATCAAGTTTTTTTGCCAAGACCGTAAAATCTAGTTTTCCCGCCAAAACCGTAAATCGAGTTTACTCGTCAAAACCGTAAAATCGAGTTTTTCCGTCAAAACCGCAAAACATAGTTTTCCGCCAAAACCGTAAAATCGAGTTTAGTATTTTGACACTCCTAAACATACGTTAGTATTTTCTGCCACAAATCTAATAATTTTGGTACGTCAGTTATTCTAAATTTATTTTGATTTATAATAATTGTGATTTTAAAATATATATATATATATATTAAAATTATCTTTTTAATGGTATATAAAATGTATAATTTGATTATGTATACAAAAAGTATTAATATTTAACATGAGTTTTAGAACAAATAAAATTGTTTCTTAGGTACCCATAAATAAACATATACCCAAATAAATTATTTTCTGGATTTGGATTTCAACTTTAAAGTTTATGGGTTTTTGTGGGTTAGGTATAAACAAGATCGGGTTATTTGTGGGTGTTGGGCTGGATTATTTTACCTTACATTAATTCCTAGAAGAAACTATAACATTTATTAGGCCATGAGCAGTGGGAATCTCTTCTCATAATTCTCAGAATAAGAAAAGTAAAAAAATAGAAAAAGAGAGGAGAGAGTGAAGAATTGTCCCTGCTGCAAGAGACTTTTTCAAGGCTTTAAGAAACCAATATACCACTTGTCAACCATTCATAATTTAATAACCAAAAGCATTTAAATTTATCTTTCAGAAATTCATTATGGTTTCTAACCACTAATTGAGTAATGGTGCCCTTATACTTCTTGAGTTAAAGAGAAACAGTGGATGGGTTCTTATATAATGATACAATCTTAATGTCGAACTCTTAAGATTAATCTTGATCTTGTAGATTAATTTATCGAAATTTTGACTTGATGTTGGGTTTATAGTTGGCCTTTGACTCCAAATATTGTTTACAAACCTCTTATTCGAGCTTTCTAGTATTTAAATTGAGATTTCAATTTTTCTCCTTCCTAGGATTTACTAATCTTATTCTTTAAAAGTTAAATGGTTTTTCCTTTGCCAAGGTCTATTATTGCCGAATGAGTTGAGTAAATTGATTATTTTAGAATATGTTTATTGATAGTTTTTTTAGAGTGGGTCTCTTAGCGGGATTTAAGAAACAGTCTCTTAACTTTTAACGGTCTCTTAAATTCCGCTAACAGACCCACCCTAAGAGATCCTCAATAATCATTGTTTATTGCTCTAAAATAATTTTGACACGAACTAATTGCACAGACACAATAATTTTGACGCCAAACTAAATAGATGTGTGCATATATGTCTTATGTGTGACATGTCTTCTCATTGGTCGATATTTTTGTTATTTTTGATGACTTTCTCGCGGGATTGCCTTTGGAATCTTCCCAAAAACGTGGGTCACATTGTCCCTATCGACGTGATGGCTTTTTGTAATGGTACATATGCACGACAACATACCTGATAGATTTGGCCTTACGAAATGAAAATATGAGATAAAAGCTTGTGTAACTTTTATACAATAAATTTTTTTATAAATACTTTAAATTTGTGATAAAAAATACTCCTGTTAAATTAACTTTCATAAATCATTTATGAATGTTTAAAAATAATTTATAAAATATTTACAGAAGTTTATAAATCTAACATACCTCCTAAATAATAAATTCTAAACAATAATCACAACTCTAAATCTAAATATTATAATATTTTTGATTGAATGTAATTATGAAAGTGGTAGCTAACTTATTATATTTTAAACAATTTTTCATCATAATTTGTAGCCGTAAATAAACTATTGTTTAAAATAGACTGAGTTTTGAAAGTAAACGGATTAATTGCATGTTTAAGATTTACTTTCTTGTGTTTGAGAAAAAAAAATCAAAAAATAAGTGACCTTATTATTTTAACTTGATCATATAAATTAATAATTTTAGTATCAATGATGTATATTTTTCTTATAATTTTAAGCATCAAAATTTGTAACTAAAGATGCATGAATAACAAGTTTTATGTTTTTGTTTTCATAAATTAGATTGCCCTTATAACTTTTACATAAGCTTCTGTATATATACATAAATATGTATATATAGGTATATGATGTTTTGTTTTTCGGTTATCATATACTTGAAAATCTTACTTTTTATTTATTAATTTTGTTATCACAGACTGAGACTGAAAGGAAGGCCAAACCAAATTTTTAAATTTGTGGATGAAAATAAATTAGCCTTTAATACGTCAAAATTTAAAGCCTCGAAAAATAATGTTACTCATTGAGAGGCTAAATGGCAATCTCATTTTCTAACTTATATCAGTCAATGGCTTAAGAATATTTTGTTTATGTATCATAACAAATAAGTTGCACTCTTTTGTGATCATAAAACTTAGAAAATCATTTTTTCTCAAAAAAGATTTAGAAAATAAAAAAAATATAATTTGATAAATAGGAACACCAATAAGTTGGTTCTACTTCTAAGTCAGAATATTAAAATGCATGCGAATACGGAAAAGGGAATGAACAGTTTTGAATCATTGAATTTGGAATCTTTTCTGCCAGTGAAATTGGATTAAATAGTGGATGAATGTGATGTAAGGTCAAGAGGAGTCTCAGTTGTCATGGCCATTTTGGATGGCTGAGAAAATAGATAAAGTCCATCATTATGTTTTAAGTGACTTTTATGTTTTTGACCTTTTGGTATGGATGTCTCTTGATTGTTTTTCTATTTCTTTTTTTTTTAGAAGTTTGATTGACGCAAAGTAATTACAATTTACCCCACAGTCTACCATTCGATAAACAATTTTTTAAAAAATGAGTTACATTATTAGGTAGTTTTGCCTTTAATTTTTACTTTCGTAGTCACTTAGAACATATGTATTAGTAGCATATTAGAGGTGTTCTCACCAATAAAATAATAAAATAAATAAATAAAGTAAGAGAGAAGAGATGAAAGAGAAGATCATGTTCTACGCAGAGAGCAACTCAAAGTATTTTGAGAGCATTTTCTTATATTTGACATCCATCATTGATTCACATTTGTAAAAAGTTATAAAATAAAAAAAAAATTATTTGAAAGACCCAGTAGTACTGTTCTACCAATATTGATGCTCTTATTAATTGTTTGTAGATCACTATTGTAGATTTTTAGAAAGGTTTCAGACGTGTGTGATCTTTTATAAGTGAGTGTTGTAAATCATTATGGTTAAAGCAACAACTATATGGTAATTTGATTTTCTTTTATTTTCCACAAAAATTAAAAGGAGAAACTAATCATGTGTGTTCTCGTGCAGTTAAAATTAATAGACTTGTAGTTGGATAAAAAAGTAAGAAAGGTTTATTAGTTTAATACTTTTATAGATTATTTTTACCTCATCATATTTTATTCTATATAATTTTATTTTATGATATGTAATAAATAAATAATATATTATTAAAAATGTATATATATATATTCTTTAATATTCATATACACATACTTTGATAGTTTTATTAAATTTTATAAATGTTAATTTATAAAACACATGTTCTGTGTACGTGTTGATATAGAAAATGTGGATAGGAATTTAGTTGAATGAGAAACATGGATGAGGAGTTGAGTAATGTGAATTGTGTACCAGCTCAAATTAGAGATAGACGAGAGATTGTTTTGTGTTAATAATATGTTTAATCCAATATTAATGTATATCCTTGGAATACAAATGGTGAATAAAATTAGACTAGTCATCTAAGTTTTCTTTAGAAAATGAAAAAAATGTGAATTAGAGAAACATGGGCATAAATATGTGGATAGAATAACTGTGGACACTAGTTTTGCTATAATGTTTCATGAAAAAAATTTCATTGACAATTTTTTTTTATCTTTGTTAATTCACCAATTTTTTCACTTAAATATATAATAAATTTATGTATAAGAGATGTGATATCTCATGATTTTAGTGTTTTTTGTAAAGTTAATTGGATGAATACATTTAGTAGAATCTAAAATTAGGTAGGTACCTTTACGTACGAAAACCTTTAATCATTGTAATTTTTTGTTGTATTCTACCAAAATTACCCTTAGCTTATCCTCACGTCGTCTAAGAAAGTACATGCACTGATATCTCTAGAATATTAACAAGATATATAATAGCTCTATGTTCACATGTAACATTTTAATATGAGATTTTTAAACCACACGTTGTTGTTATGCTAACTAGGTAAAGAATCCGTGCGATATCGCACGGGAACTCATTTACAAAAAAATAAGCCACATTTATAAAAGAGTACTTCTTATAAAACTTATTTACAATTACTTCTTATTGATAATATATATATATATATATATATATATATATATATATATTGTGATTTATAGATTTGGCTGTAACAAAATTATGAATATGTCCATACTAAATAAGATATATGTCTTATTATCTGTTTAGTTAAATTATTTTTAGATCTCAAATACAAATAGATATTTGATACTAATTTTAAAAGAAATATATATTTTAATTTAATCATTTACTAAACTAATAATGATTAGTTGGATATTCATGATTTGTTTGAAACCATGTAGGATGTATGTGACTGAAAACATAATTACATGATAATTTTAAGAGAGTTAACATATTTTTCTTTGCATATGATACACACATTTTTTTTTCTTTTCAAAAGAATTACATGCTTACAAATTAAGAAGATATTGGTATAATATTATACAATCGAAATAATCATCAATTGTTTGTCTCTCCCAAACATCATCACATAAACATCATGAACTGAAAATGTCAATGATAATGTTATGATTTTTTACGGTCAATATTCACCTGACTCAATTACTTTAGAAGTAATAAGAATAAGATCCTTCAAAACTTTATATGCTTCAATTCCAATTTTTCCATCACATAATGAGTAATAAAAGATATATTTATATATGGATTTTTTTCTCCAATAAAATTTTCAACTTTGAATGTAGATGAATTTAATAATGGTATTATAATAATAAAAAAAGAAGATGTAATTTCATTCACCTTATTAACTGTGAATTAAAAGCTGTCTAAATAATTAAATTTATTAAATATTTAACAATCTATAGTGTTTGTTGTTAAACAAAACAATAATAAAACATGTATTTTAACAAGTAGCATTTAAGATAAAACAGATCGGCTAAAATTTTTTTATTAGTCTTTATCTAAAAATCTTTTTAGGAACCAAATCAAATATGTAATTTTCTTAACATATGAAGTGATAATAAATTTTAAGAAATTGAATGGATATCATGTATTCTATTCAAATTGTTTTCCCAAAAATGTGTATATTTATTATTAAAATAAATTACACATTTCTAACTAATCTTTGATCATGAATATCTTTGAATATATAAACCAATATATGTATATATATTTAAAAAAACATAATAGATTGTTGACTTAGATTTATGACAAAGTGTCTCATAAATTCGCCATTCAAGATATATAAATTTAAGAAAAACTCTGTTATAGTTAGTAATGTAACGGATTAATACAAAATATCAATTTATATTGGAAAATGCAGAGTTGTGTTTGTTCGTTAGTATAAATTATAATTGTCAATAAACTTTAATTTTAAAATGAAAAGACATATCTTTTGACATTTATTTAAATTCTTTGAAGATATAATAAATATACATAAGCAAATAACTAAAGTAACATCACTAATAACTTATGCATTTTATAAGAATAAAACATACACTTGGACATTATAGGAAACTTATTAGTATTACCTATTATTAATAGTAATAATATAAATGAACAAAATGAAAAGACACACAATTGAATTGTAAAAGAGAAGACACATCATTTCACATAATATGTTCATCTATTTAATTTTAGTGTGAAAACCAATATATAGAAATATATTTATTTTTATTAAATGATGTAAAATATATTAAATATATGTGTTTGTAACGATTCAAACATCAGTTACAAAGTTAAAAATCATTCTTTTTAACAAATCTAATACATCAGTTACAAAGTTAAATCAAATTTGCAAACTATTTTGTTATTGTGATTGTCATATTTGATAAGGTATTTATAGAATCTATCATATATTAATAAGTGTGAATATAATGTTTCAAACCTAATTGCAACATTTTTAATGTTTTCTATTGGCCCATGTTAATATATTTAATGTCATAAAATATTTTAAGGGAAATATTTTAAAATATTTTAAAATATTTTAAAAAATTATTCATAAGATTTTTGGTCTAAAATTTGTACTAATGTAATTCAGTTTTGAATTTTAAAAGTAACTTATTTATTATCGAGTAGCTTTGTATCAAATATTTTATAATTATTATTTTTATATTTTAATTGTACTATTTCAAAAATGTGTGAGCAAAAAGTTATAATTGTTCAAGCAACATTTTTTTGTATTTTTATATGTTAATATAATTAAGTCGGTATAAAATTTTAAAATATGTCATTATTGATGAATCTAGAACATATTTCAGTTTATCTAAGCCAAAATAAAGATATAAATAGTAAATTTTATCTTAAATGTAATTTAAACTTAAAGATAATAAATTTTGAAAATACTCAATTACAATATTTTTAGAATTCCTTAAGAATGCAGTTATTAAACAAATGTTTATATATATATATATATATATATATATATGTAACCGATACGCCGGAGGGTAATACACAAACTTAAGAAAATTAGTAATTTAGTTTCAACTCTCTGGTCAATACTCGCTCGCAACTTTCGTCCTATGAAGTAAAAAAATTACTGTAAGCGATGAAAGGCAACTAAATAAGTTCTTTTTACTTGATACATATGACCCTTGAAAAAGTATATATTTGTATAATAAAAATATTGAGAAACTGAAAACACATACCACAAAGATCAAACGAATACTATTGGTGGTGGTGATTTTCATAAACTCTTTTGCACAAAATTTAGAACTAAAGTAATCAGTTGATGAAATAAAAGGTTATTGAAAAATTAGTTAGTTTTCTAGAAGGACACTTGTATTTAAACTGTTGGGATCAGAGTACACAGCCTCGTGGAGTGCTATATTGGTATTATTGGATATCTTAACTAATACATCAAGGGACAAGATCTCTTTGTTCCTTCTTCGCTATACTATTCAACTATCAATTCACTCGGGAAAGAAATGGTAAAAAGCATGGGGAGAAGATCAAGACTGCCTCGCAAATTAATGGTTCACTACATTGACAAGAATGTACGGAACAAGATCTCAATTACCCAAAAAATGAATTGCATCAAATATCAAGGCTACATGGAGGCCTGGTTTGCGGCAAGAAACTTAGGATAAAAATTGATTCCTATTTGTTTTGATACCAAAGTCACATTTATTGTAATAATGCTTTTTTTTACTGAAATAAATTTAACATTTAAAAAAAAAAAGTTTCAAAGATGAGTTTAAAAATATTTGGAAAGTCAGTTACATATATACTCTATCTATACCATTTTAAATGGTGTTTAAGATTTTTTTACAAAGATTAAGAAAATATAAACTTTAATGGAATTTATCTTGGTAACATAAAATAACATTAGTTCAATCAATAAGAAAAAGATATAGTATTTTGTGATTGATCACAAATATCAAATGACATAAAATTCTATCTAAAATTGTGCAAACATCACTTATTATGAAATAAAATAAAAATTCTTAAACATCACTTAAAGTGATACAGCGGGACATCACTTAAAATGATACAGAGAGTAGTTGATAAAGATGAGAATTGAAGGTTGCATTTGTTTGTGGAAGAGATGCGACCGCTAACTCATGATCTGAATGGGTGCTTTGTAGCATTAAAAACTGTCATTCTTCATTTTAAAATATCCACTAAAAAAACTTAATGCACATTTGTTGTAGATTTAGTTAAAATCTTTAAGTGATTTGATATTTATTTGAAAGAATTAATCCAACATGCATTTAATGGGAAGTATATGTGTCGTTTTGGATCCAAATTAGATGTATATGTGGCTATACAAATATGTAAAATAATTATAAATATAATATATATATATATATATATAATAAATATAAAAATGAATAAAAAAAACTAAGTCACTAAAAACTTATGCAAATTTAGGATAAAAAGTTATTAAGATGGAAAACTACATACTTATACACTTTGACAATTTATTTTAAACCAATAAATATGCATGTGAAGAACTTGTCCAAGGTGAAAATTTGAAGGTATATATATGTTTTCCCGGTTCAAATTGGTTCAATCAAGATATGAGCTAAACCGGTTGGTGACTGAGTTTTGGTTTAGTGTTGAAGTAAATCATCTTGTGTTTTTGGATTAGAGATATGGGTAAGGCTAGATATAAAACCGTGAAAGATGATCTTTATATCTATTTCTTGAGCTGGAGTTTGTTACCGTCGAGAATAAGAGTGATATAGAGAGAAGACGAATGGGGTGGCAGAGGGAGAAATTCTTTTATACAGGTCAAATTGATAATTTATTTATTTTAGAAGGGTCAATAAGCTAAAATTTGAGATTTTGTAGTAAAAATACGTATAAATTTCTTTAACAAAAACTCACATGGATCAAATGACCCACATGCTACAATGCTACCTCTGCCACTGGGCGATTGTAACAAGGAATGGTATACCAAGATTAAGGTCACCAGAGCTAGTGGATTGACGATCTGAGATTGTCCATGATGAGATATAGATGTTTTCTATTTAGAGAGGTTAGGTGAATACCAGATAACAAAAGTGTCTTGCATGTTTGTTGATTTCTTCTTTGATTAGTTTAGTTTATTGTTCTTGCAGAATATATAAATTGTTATTAACAAAGATATCTCATTCTATTATGTATTGTTTGTATAGAATAACACATATTTATTCAAATCTTTGATCCATTTGTTTTATACCAACATTCATGATACTAGTAAAAATATTTAAACTTAAATTATAGAAAGAAAAAAAAATTGTATTTGCTTGAATATTTGTTTTTGTGTATTATACATTTTTATAGTTTTCTATTTATTCTATATGCATTCAGAAAAGGCAAACTAAACTACATAAAAAGAAGAATATTTCGTTAAAACTATTCTTGTACAGTACAAACATGGTTACTTTTTACATTGACTAAATCATATGGTTATGTTCTTTATTTATGTTTTTATTATGGTTATCATCCAAATTAACCCTTGCAAGCAATGGACTAACAAAATTAATAAAATGAGAAAGCAAGCATTCTCTACCACTATTTACTTTTCCTTTTGTGCGTAAACTACCCTTAAATAGGCTAACTTGGACGGTCGGGGGAATCTATTTTAGCATGTCTACTAGCTAGGTGAAGTAACTAGAGTAATTTCCTTAACTAATTTTTAAATTTTATTTCCAAGAATCACAAAAAAAAAAACAATTGTATGATTTGCTTTATGTGGAACAAAGCAATAACCACTTTTGACTAATCTCTTTTTTATTGACATAATACAACTCATGAAGCTCCTCCCCACGTTTTGCAATAATCATTAACTGTTTTATTATCATACGGTATAGATTTATACACAATAAAAGAAAAAGAAAAAGAAGAAAGAACACTCAAGAAACCATGACATGTATTTTAGTGATGTGTGTTAATGTGTGAGTATTTGATTTCAAATTCGGCTAAAACATTTTTTCATGACTTATAAACCTACGAGAAAGACTCACTGGAATTAGTTAACAAAAAATATCTTCAACTCTCATTTGAGAAATATATCTTTAGAAGTATTTGTGCTTTCTGTGTTTCATCATATTCCAATTACGACTATTAAACAAAATAGTACTTTATGTTTCCAGTTAATATATCAAGTTTATTGAAAACATCAGTAGACTGATTTTCTTTGGTTCTCTCGTTTGGCTTTAAAAAAATGAAACTTTATCAGTCGTGGTTTATACACACATCTCTCTATGTTTTAAAAGTGCGATTTTGTCATTTGGTTCCCTCGCATTTGGGTTTAGATACTTTTTTTTGAATTAAGTCACTCTAATTGATAATTGAAAAAGCTTTTGGCTTATAATCGTTTTTATCTTCAATGATCTCACAGTTTTTTTTCTTTCCTTTTATCTTCTCAAAAACAAGATCTAATATTAGATTAGGGTCTAATATTCAATTTTAATCTAATTGGTGTTTAAGATTTTATCGAGTGCAGCTGAGCATTTTTAAGTGTTCAAGCAGGTATGAATTCTAGCTTAGAGAAAGCTATACTGCATATTTCGATGGAAGACGATGACGAAACTCTCATTTTGTCAGATTTACCAAAGTTCCAGTCAACGGCGAGGATCTTATTATGGATATACCCAGGTCCGGCCCGAAATCTTTTGACGCCTAAAGCAAAAAGAAAACCAACTTAGCCCATACACAGAGAGAAAACCAACTTAGCCCGTACACAGAAAATCTATAAATAATATGTAGTTTATGCGCTTCGAACCCTGGACATGAAAGGCATATTAAGTCAAATATAACCACTAAGCCACAACCGATATTGTATATTGTTGCCCCTTAACAGCTATGTAAACCGTGGCGCCTAAAGCTGGTGCTTTACTAGCTTTACCTCAGGGCCGGCACTGGATATACCTAAGAAGTGGAAGTTGTACGAGAGAGTGAAAGAGATTAAGCTTTTGAAAGAAAGATTTTAATTCATCTTTAAGTATGAGCATGATTTGGTGGGTATTCTCAACTGTGGTGTTTATTCTTTCAATCACTGGTCACTTGATACAGAATGGTGGGACGAAAATCCACTTGTGGTTTATCTGTAGTGTTAGTGTGGATGCAGATGCAAAAAATTACCATTAACCACTACACTTCACAAAAACAGTCTTTGGAGATTTTTCTGGTCAGGCAATAGAGGTGGCTTTCGATCCTGAGAAGCCTTAGAGTAAATATTATATAAGAGTCATGATAAAATTTGATGTTCTGAAGCCTCTCAGACGTCTAAAGAGGAGATCTTACTAATCAGAAAGTGATTCCTATTCTATATGATTATGAAAAGAATACAAAAAAAGCAATGTTATCATTGCTATCCTTTAACACATGACCAAACTCACTATCCAATCTTAAGAATGAAGAAAAGAGGTCTCAACATGGAGGAGGTGTGTCAATGAGCTCTAACTCTGTTACTGAAAAGGCTATCATACATGAAGACGATCCTTTGTAAGGAGTTGTGAAAGAAGTTCAAGTGGGTGTGAACCCAATGACGGGTAGACCCAAGATTTCTCCAAAGGTTTTACAAAGAATGATAGATGATATAACATGGTTTTACCATTTTTAGCCATGATATAAATTCAATTTTAGAGTTTTTGTAGTTCTTTTAGAGTTTCAATAGAGTCTTTACAGGTTTAGGTACGCTTTAGTGATTTTGGAGATTAGCCAGATTTGGAGCTAAAAAGTCTATGTTGGAATCAAGCTAAGGCGCATGTGTCGATCCAAACCACCTTTGGTGTCGGTCGACATCCTCCCAACTCTGCAAAATTGTGCATATACGTCAGAAACTTAGCAACATATAAAGGTCTTTTCACCGATGGATGAATCTCATATTTTGACACAAGATAAATAATTGAGTTATCTTTCTAATGCTACAAGTTTGAAGTTAATCCATTGGTCGGATAAAAATTATTATCGTTTTACTAAAGAGTATACCGTCTGACGCTCGAGGAGGAAGCTGCCGAGATTATGTTATGCAGTCGGTTGACACTAGATCCAGTGTCGAACGACACTCAGTTTTACAAGGCAAACCGATTTTCTTTATTGATGTTTCAAGAAATTACAAAAAATCTTGGAAATTTCCAATATTTGCCAAGTGTCTCTGGACGTGTTCTACCATATATTATGTTTTCTTAAGCCATTGGCTAGGCTAAGCTTTATTTTATATTTGAAGAGAAGATCAAAAATATTTCAGAGATTTATTTGAACTCATGTTATTTATTATTTATGCATTTTATTCAGACCATGTTTTGTGTTATTGCTTTCATGTATGAATAATTACCTTGTCAGATTTATGTTTTTTCTCGGGTTTATGATGAATTGCTAGATTGATTGAATTATTAGGGTTATCAGTAGAATTCTTCATCAGGATGGAAATTAGTACCTGATTTGGATTGACAACCTAATAGTCTATATCATAGGAAAAACAGTTGACACGAGAGTGTTATTAATTGTATGAAATAATCATGCATGAGCAACATACTTATTCATAACGACATTTGGTTTAGAGATAACATTTTTAATATTTTATGAACTGATTGAATTCATAACGAGAGTTGGGATTCTAGAAATTAGACATAGATAGTTTCTGCAACGAGAGCTAATTAATTTCGTCATTGTGATCTAAGTTAAAACTGATTTTAATAAACCATGAAAAAATTGTTTGATTGTAATTCAAAATTACCTAGATCCAACATCTTTCTTCCATAATTACAATTTTTCTATTTACTGCTTTGTTTATTGCATTACATTATTTATTACCTAGATTAATCTAAAATCGATAGTCTATTGAGTTAAATATGTTGTGAAAGCAAGTGCATAATCAGAGGCTGGTGGATTCTTTTTCTTGGTTGGTTCAACAGGATATAGAATTAGTGTCAATAATACTAGTTCATCGGGGACTAAACCAAGGAAAATAAAAACAAGAAGAAGACTTGGAACATTTAGAAAAACAAAAAGAGGTCAAACCAGGGACTGAAGCTCTCAAGATTGCAAATTCAAAATAGAAATGAAGTAATGGGAATGGAGAAAATAAAGGCGGTGAATGATGTGGAGACATATCAACACTCTGCAAGGTTTAAGAAACCATTGGTGGTCCCTAATGAGGGACCGCCCAATATCTAAATATCTTTTATTAGTTAAACTTTCCAAGCAATAGACTGTGCACAAGATTTGGTAATTCCAAGATTAAATGTAAGATAAAAAGAATATTTCTCTGATGTTTTGATTTTAGTAGAGTCAAAATAATAGCATAGATATATTAGTAGACTTGCAAGTGTGGTTTGGATATGACAAATAAGTATTGTGGCTCCAGAAGGTTATAGTGGTAGACTTTCTCTAATATGTAAAAATTCAGTTGATATAAACTTGAAATTAGTTGACAAGAATCTGATAGATTTTGTGGTGAAATCTAGAGCTACTAGTTTCTTTGTAGTGTGTGTTGTGCTCTTGTGAGAAAACATAGATTGAAAGTTTGAAAACGTTTGAGAAGAATTGGAGTTGGTAGGAAAAATATATGATGTATGTTGGGAAATTTGAATGAGATAAGACGTAATGAGCAGAAGCTTGGAGGCCCTAGAAAAAGTGAAGCATCACTTAACCCTTTTAACAACATGCTTCATGTGACTGAAGTGTATGAACTTCAGTTTCATGGTAACAATTTTACTTGGGATGGGATGAAAGATAAATTATGGATTTAAATCAAATTAGAAAAATGTTTCAGGAACAAAAATGACTCAATTATTTTTCAGCTTCTAATCAGGTTTTTTGGACAAGAGGGAATCTATTCAAGGTTGGTATTAGCTCGTTTAATATCATCATCATAATTATACAAATACCACTTTAGATATGATAGCAGGTTTTTTCATAAACCTTTACTAAGAGAAGTCATCAAGAAAGTTTTTGTATATAGTTTCTTCTTGAATGAATGGAACTATCCCATGTTTTATCTCTTGCCGAAAGTTATAGCTCCAACTGAAATGTTTGATTTGAGGCCAATCAGTTTGTGATCATTCTTATACAAATTCTTGGCAAAGATTCTGGTTTGGAGAATGAAACTCATTCTTTCACTCAGTCGGATTTTGTAGAAGAGAGACTCATTACATATATCATTTTGATAGTACATGAAATTATTCACAATTTGCTTACTAGTGACATATTCTCTTTAAGGTTATGGCCATAAAATCTCATATGTCAAAAGTTTATAAGAGGGTTAAATGGTCATATTTGAAAGCCTTATTGAAGGCAATGAGATTTAATGAGACGTGGACTAAAAGGGGATGTATTGTGTTTCTTCAGTGACTTTCTCTCCTTTGATAAAAATTAGCCATTCAGTTGAATTCTTCTACAACCAGGTTTGCGTTAAGGAGACCCTTCCTCCCCCTTCCCTTTCTCTTTTGTTAGTACGAAGGGTTTGATTCACCTTCTAACCAAAGTTGAAATGAAAGGAAAAATTCAAGGTGTTAAGTTCTCGGATGAAGGACTCGTGATTCACCACCTCTTGTTACAGACAATAATCTCTTTGTATATAATTCATAAGAAGAACATGCAAATCATCTAATGAGTATCTTGGAGGTATAGGTTCAAGTTACATGACATAAAGTAATATTACCTCAAATCGGCAATAACATTTGGTGCAAGGATGCCAGAATTGATGCAACTGAAGAATAAAACAATCACTGGAATTGAGAATGAAGGAGAAACAAGAAAATACTTGGATGTATCGAAATGTTTCATCGGTTTAAAAACAAAGATGCTCGCCTACATCTATGATTAGTTGGAAGATAGGTAAGCATGTTGGTTTGTGAGGTTATTATCCCATGGATGCAATGAGACATTGTTTAAACCAGTAGCCATGGTGATTTTATTATATGCTAAGTCTTATTTCAAGATGATCAAAAAATCATGTGAGAATCTGACAAGAGTAATACATACTTTTTTGTAGAATTCTCTAGAACATAAAAGAAAGATGCATTGGCTGAGTTAGACAAAGTTGTGGCTTGCAAAGGAACAAGAAAATTTAGCCTTTAAAGATACTCATGACTTCAATTAATCATTATATGCAAAGCAAGCATGGTGTATTTATGATCAACCTAAATCGACTTAAGGAAGATATTTTGAGCAAATACTTTCTTCAGGCAATTATGGATTCACGACCTTCTTATGCATGATATAGTATATCATTTGATAAACAATTGGTAGTCCAAGTTTTAAGAAAACATATTGAAAATAGTGAATCTCTTCTAGTATGGGTTGATGCTTGGGTAAATAATGGTATCATGAGAAGACCATTAATGAAGAATATCTTTGAAAATATATATATGAAGGTAAGTACTTTGTTGAATCATCAAAATATTTTTTTGGGACTTGAATATATTGGAAGAGTTATTCTATCCGGAAGATACTCAAAGGATTATCAAAATGAAATATGTGGTTGAGGATGTGGTTGCTACTCTGTCCAATCAGGCTATTGGATGATCAGAAAAATATCCAAATATGAAATTTTCATAGAATCAAATGCCGAACGTTTCATAAACATATTGAAAGACTCAGTTAGGAAGATTAAAATATCTCTAACAATCTTTCATATGGAGAGAATTAAGGAATAACATACCAACATATGAACTGTTCGAGAAGCGTGAGATTAAAATGGATCCATAGTGTCAAGTTTGTGGTTTTCAAGGTTTAGACCCTATCTAATATATAAAACCAGGAGAATGAGTTCAGTTCATCCTCACTCTTCCCCAACTTCTATTATCTTATAGTGTTGGAGAAGAATATGAACATAAGTGAAAAGATTAAAAAGAAATTCTCATGAATTATTAGGTTTATATGGAAAAACAGACATGTATTCATGTTTGAAGGAAATGAATATCAAAAATGGGAGATCTTAAAGAAGATGAAAGAGGAAGTGGATTGCTAACTTCTAGCACAAGAGCTGGAAAATCAAATGAAAGATTTGACGAGATTCAATGAGATTGAAATGATAGAGAAATGTCATATACCATAGTTAAAAATTGGTAAAATTCATATGATATCAATATTTCTAGGCATTTTGTGTTGATGTTAGTATAATGTTGAGATATGTTTTGTATGCTTTTCAAATCATCTTTGTTCTTGATGGTTTGGAAACGGATTATAGATTTTGTATATTTTTCGTGATTACTACAAACTTTAGATGACAAAAGAAAAACTGATTAAAAAAATATCTTCAACTCTCATTTGACAGATATATTTTCAACTCTCATTTGACAAATGATACTATTATATCGAGTGAATACAAATTGATTTTCTGGAGAAAGAAATGTGCCAAAAATGCTACTGTAGTTACTTTCCACAAAAAAAAATATTTTTTACATTTTGTGTTCCATCATGCCAATTACGATGTTTAAACAACATAATATTTTATGTTTTGAATGAATATTAATTAAGTTTACTGAAAAGATCATTGTTTTTACAACTTTTCAAGACAAATTTACATAGATTTTATACATTTAAGTTTTGAAACCATAAGTTAATTGATGCTAGCCTCTTGTGTCAAAACGCATTAGAAAGCTTCTTTGGTAGTAGCTATTTTTATAGTTTGAATCCCAGAGCAAACAATTTTGTAATTCTTTGTTAATGGCTTTGGTGATTGATTCTTGTGTATTTTGTTTGAAGTGCAAACAATCTAGTGATCATAAAAGTGACAATAACTTCACTTGAGAATTTACCTTTTTGGTTTATTGCTGGACTTAGCCTGATCCTAAAATGAGTCAATCATCATAGGTGTCTAGCAGTTCTATAGATTTATAATACTATTATGGATGCAACTTGCCTAATAGGAAATGCAAATTGTATTTACTAGTTATATTACATACTAGGAGTATCAATTAACGTTTCACCAGCTATATATAATTGACATACTATCAATTATAGAGATATTTTTGAGAAATTTGACATTATAAAGTAGTTTAATGCAAAATCAAATGTACAAAAAGTATGAAGATAGTTCTTCAATGAATCATTGTCGAATCATTTACTTTATAAGTCGAGGTCTGTCTTTTTTTAAGGATAATTAATAACGGTTTATTTGATTTTTGTTTCTTTGTTTTTATTGTTTGTCAAAATAGCTTAATTGGTTGATTTGGATTTAGTATTACACAAATCTATGTCTACACCCGTAACAAGATTTCACATTAATTATATTTTCAACTGTAACCATACACAGATAAATATTATCTTGAATTTGCCTTCTTCAACGACTTTTCAGTATTATAAATGTTATCCTTCACACGCGTTTAACTGCATCACATATAGATTCCATTTCTTCTAAGGTATATATATATATATATATATCCACTTGATATATCAAATAACTTGGTTACAAAAGCTTAATTTTGTTTCTACATTCTTGCATTCTCAGTTGCAGTGATAACCCGTCTTAAAATCATATGGTATATAGCAAAAAAAGAAAGCATAATTTCTTTCTTATATTTATAGTTACGTTTATAACAATACGACATATTTTATTCAAAAAAAAAGAGAAAACAATGCGAAATAGTTCTCTTTAAAATTTGTTCCAAGAATCAAACGCTCTTCCCCAGACTTAAGAACAATTTTCTATTCAATTATTGGAGGGTCGTGGGGTGGCGAATGATCAGTGATACCGTCACGGCCATGTGCAGTTCCTAAAGTCACACATAGATATATTGCTTAGATCGAACGGTATTGAAGATGCCGGTGACAAAGGCACCGGTGACTCTAGCAGATTATCAAAATCTTTATAAAGGGAGTTAGTAAGATTGAATGAACTGTTTTATAAAAGCAATAAAATATTGGAGTTGACTTTTTATTATTGATCTTTTTGGGTTCAATGAATAACAATCTCTTTTCTATATAAACCCAAACACATATAAATATAACTTAAGCTCAAACATTAACCAAACCTTTCATCATCCAACATCTCTCTCTCTCTTTTCTTTCAGAACCACAGATCCGAGGATTAGTCTTTGTTCAGTGCTAACTTACGCATCCATATGTGTCTGTCGTCTTTGCTTTTTATAAGATTCGGTTCTTGATTTTATTTTTTGAGGTGGCTATCTTCGTGCATATCCTTCTTCTTACGTAGTAACAGCTTTATAAAAATCCTTAAAAGCATGTAAATTAACGTCTCAGATCCATTTTCTTCTCAAAAAAAAAAAAAAAAAAGATTTTAATCGATAGATAAGTTTTTCATTCATTGGTGTCTCTCTCTGTTTAAAATTGTTTTTGGTGAATCTAGTCCTGGCAAAGTTTAAGGCACAAGTGTAAACCCAAATTTATAAAAACTTCAAATCATGTAAATTTCCTCTCTATCAAATATATATTTTTCTCCTACAAAAAAAAAAAAAAATTAGTGTTTCCCGTCCAAGAAAATACAAAAAGAAACAAAAACACCCCTAAAAAAAGGTTAAGATGTCTCCTCCGGAGAATGAGATGGGTGCGGTGGCAGTGACGGCTCCTCCGACGCCAGGAACGCCGGGAGGACCGTTGATCACGGGGATGAGAGTGGATTCAATGTCTTTCGATCATCGGAAACCGATGCCTCCATGCAAATGTTTGCCGGTGATGGGAAACCCTTGGGGTCAACACGACACGTGCTTCACCGATTTTCCCTCTCCTGGTGTCTCCCTCACTCGCAAGGTACATGACTCTCTTTCTCAATTTCTTTTTTTTTATTCTAAAGAAAGTATATATCCAAATATTTTGTTCTGATTAAATAGTGAAACCTTGGAATATACACGATGGGAAAATAATGAATTATTAGTGATTTGGTAAAA
Source organism: Sinapis alba (assembly GCA_012274485.2). Classification (NCBI taxonomy): domain Eukaryota; kingdom Viridiplantae; phylum Streptophyta; class Magnoliopsida; order Brassicales; family Brassicaceae; genus Sinapis; species Sinapis alba. The sequence continues at coordinate 170,575 of MU105701.1, read as the reverse complement.
GATAATGAGACCGAGATTATTAGTTTATTACAAATCTATGTAATAAGGGATACTAACAAAGTCACAATTCGATCGTACATTTGCGTTTGAATAGTTTTCGTAAGCTTTGAAAATTGAAATGGTAGTCACCAAAAAATGATATTCTTCAGTTACAAAAAGAAAATAAGATGATATTCTTTTCTTTTAACCTATTATTTATATCGAAAAGATCAACGGGTTGAGTCAAAAAAAGAAAAAGATAATACGGGTTTACGTCACACTTGGAGGAGATTATAATACGACAATAAGAAGTAGTCTCAACCGATAATGAAATAAAACTGGAAAATAAAAAGAGAGTGAAATAAATGTAAAAACAGATAAAATAAAGAGAAATTCCCTTGGATAGCACCTTTTAGTTTGTTTGTCACAAAAATAGTTTTTAAGGAAGAAAATGACCAAAATGTTTTTTCTAGAAGCTAAAAAAATCATTTATATGCATTTATACCCCTAGGGTTAACTAATTTGCACTTTAGGGTTTAGAGTTAAGGGGTGGGTTTGGGGTAAGGGTTTCAAATTTGAAAAAAAAAATTAAAAAAAATCAAAATTTCAAAAAAAAAAAAAAGTCTATTTTGGTCATTTTATTTTTTTAGGGCTATTTTTGTGACAAAAACTTAAAAAGGGCTATTTAAGAGAATTGCCCTAAAATAAAATTATCTAAAAATAAAAGACAAAAAATAGTATAAATGCAACTCAATTCAAATTATTCAATGGATGCCGACTCCAAAAATGTCAAATTGGACTGCAACCCGCGTGGTATATTCAAGTAGCCCAGTAACAGAATAGATCTGAACATATATATACAACCGCAATCCGAATAGTTTTCAAAAATTAAGAATTTTGATAAAATGTAAAGATTAATTTGAAAAACAAATATTTTTCTAAATTTTTTATTATGTATAACAAGATTTTTGAACCATTTATAATAGAATAAAGAGAAAAATTAAGATATTTCAAAAAATTGCATTTTGTATTTACCCAACATAAATTAGGTTTTATGTTTTTTAGAAATTTCTAAATCTAACTATTACATCAAACACAAGTAATTGAATCTTTTAATCAATTGTCACCTGATATAGTAGGCTTATAAATGATTTTATTTTTTATATCTCAATTTATTATATATCCGTTCTCTTCAATTTTGTTAATTTTTAAATACAAGTGTTTAGATAATTATTAAAAATGAACATATTATATGCAAATAATTTAAATGGTATGAATACTGTGAAATATATTTTTTGTGTTCTCTTGTTTTTTATTTTTTGCATAATGAACGCTTTTTAATCTAATGCACAACCGAAGAAAAATTCTATGAACTTTTTTATAAGTACACTCATTATAAAATGACATTCATAATATAAAATTGAGAAATTCCCTTAGATAGCCCTTTTTAGTTTGTTTGTCACAAAAATAGCTTTTAAGGAAGAAAATGACCAAAATGTTTTTTTTAGAAGCTAAAAAATTCATTTATATGCATTTATACCCCTAGGGTTAACTAATTTGAACTTTAGGGTTTAGAGTAAAGGGGTGGGTTTGGGGTTAGGGTTTCAAATTTCAAAAAAAANTGATTTGGTAAAAGATAATGAGACCGAGATTATTAGTTTATTACAAATCTATGTAATAAGGGATACTAACAAAGTCACAATTCGATCGTACATTTGCGTTTGAATAGTTTTCGTAAGCTTTGAAAATTGAAATGGTAGTCACCAAAAAATGATATTCTTCAGTTACAAAAAGAAAATAAGATGATATTCTTTTCTTTTAATCTATTATTTATATCGAAAAGATCAACGGGTTGAGTCAAAAAAAGAAAAAGATAATACGGGTTTACGTCACACTTGGAGGAGATTATAATACGACAATAAGAAGTAGTCTCAACCGATAATGAAATAAAACTGGAAAATAGAAAGAGAGTGAAATAAATGTAAAAACAGATAAAATAAAATTATCTAAAAATAAAAGACAAAAAATAGTATAAATGCAACTCAATTCAAATTATTCAATGGATGCCGACTCCAAAAATGTCAAATTGGACTGCAACCCGCGTGGTATATTCAAGTAGCCCAGTAGCAGAATAGATCTGAACATATATATACAACCGCAATCCGAATAGTTTTCAAAAATTAAGAATTTTGATAAAATGTAAAGATTAATTTGAAAAACAAATATTTTTCTAAATTTTTTATTATGTATAACAAGATTTTTGAACCATTTATAATAGAATAAAGAGAAAAATTAAGATATTTCAAAAAATTGCATTTTGTATTTACCCAACATAAATTAGGTTTTATGTCTTTTAGAAATTTCTAAATCTAACTATTACATCAAACACAAGTAATTGAATCTTTTAATCAATTGTCACCTGATATAGTAGGCTTATAAATGATTTTATTTTTTATATCTCAATTTATTATATATCCGTTCTCTTCAATTTTGTTAATTTTTAAATACAAGTGTTTAGATAATTATTAAAAATGAACATATTATATGCAAATAATTTAAATGGTATGAATACTGTGAAATATATTTTTTGTGTTCTCTTGTTTTTTATTTTTTTGCATAATGAACGCTTTTTAATCTAGTGCACAACCGAAGAAAAATTCTATGAACTTTTTTATAAGTACACTCATTATAAAATGACATTCATAATATAAAATTACATAACATATTTTAGATATTAAGAGTAGAAACTTGTTGATTAGTCCGCAAAACTACTTAGCTATGCGGGACGAACATGAATACCGTGACAGATTAACCCACATGTCCCGTAAATTGAACTATTTAGGCTATGATTATTGCAAAATTCTTAAGACGGAGTTCTTAGCGTAAAATAAGAATCATCTCTTAATTTTTTTTTAGTTAAAGTTAAGAGACGGTTCTTATTTTACGTTAACAACTCCCCTTTAAGAATCCTACAATAATCATGTCCAGAGATGCGGATTGATCTGTATGACGTTTCCACTCCCATCATATTTCAATTTATAGAATTCTATAGTTATATATGTTTATAACTATATATGTAAAAATATTGTTTCGTGAGGATAAAACTAACAAAATAAGTAAAACGTAGTAGTCTTGACTGGATGGCATATAATTGATTTATTTAACCATCGCAGGTTTTTTGAAGGTTAAATAAACAAGCAACTTGCATAAATATAATAGGCTTTTTTTTGGTATGTAACGATAATAAAACGGCACAGAAGTATTTATATTAAATTATTAATGGTTGTTTAATGACGGATACAAAACAGTTAGCTTTAATTGGTAGAGTAGATGATAAATCAATAAAAATATGTCATAAAAGCAGTATCTTTTTATTAATATATTGTATTAATAGTGATTGATTAGAAATATATAAATTATGTTTTAAATCATTATATAATTTTTATTCTAAAATATATTTATTTATAATATATTAAATATTTTATTAAATATATTTATTCAATTATATAATATAAATTATACTTTTAATTTTTAAAATATTCTTATAATTTTTTAAAAATACATAAACTAGAAATTTTAGTTGTAATTTTATTTCTTATATATTATAAATACTAATAGTTTATCAAAAACTTTATATTATAACATTGAGTAAAGAGTATTTGGAGAATATTTCCAATTTCTAAATATTAATACAAATACCTTTTACAGTACTAATAATTGATTAGATAATTAAGAGCAAAATGTTTTGCAAATGTTTTACCAATTAATGTCTACATCAATTTTAGTTTTCGTTTTTATTATATGTTACATTTGTAACAGTCATAAGAAAATTTTACCAAAAAACATCCATATAAAAAAATACGTTACGTATGGTTCTGTGTCGTTTATTCATTTAACTTTTGTGAGCGTTTTATTGTCTGCCCATGACGGACGCAGCAAACGAATTGAACTTGGATTTTTTTTCAAACGCAACCCACTGTTCCTACTTATATATATTTAACGCAAACCCTATTTAGATATAATCTATGATATGTGTCTAATAATCGCATGATATTTGTGCATATATAATCTAGAAAAATGATCAAAATAGATTTTTTAGAAACTAATTTTTTTATTTTTATGCATTTATAGTCTTAGGGTTAACTAATTTATACTTCAGGATTTAGAGTTAAGGGGTGGGTTTAGAGATAGGGTTTCAAATTTCAAAAAAAAAATAAAAAAAATCGAAAATTTTAAAAAAATATATATGTTATTTTGATTATTTTATTTTTCTAGAACTATTTTTGTGACAAAAACTAAAAAAAAAACTATTTAAGATAATTGCCCTATAATCTATGATTAATGTTTTGATTGGTTGCTGGTTCAAGCGGACAGAACATTATGGACAGCTCACACGTTACAATAGTAACCGTTGACTGTATTATGCCAAATTAATAATGAAACACCAGTTGAGATTAAAAAGGAAAAAAGTTTGGCCATTATTTGAGTTTGTTGAAAGTAACCATTAATTTCGCAATATCGACATATATTAATGTGATTTTGTTGTCGAATTAATTATAGATCATGTTATACATAATTGTGAATCAAATGAATTAAATTGAAAGATTATATTAAAAACATTATCCTAAAGGAGTATTAATTTTTATTTAAACTAATTGACAATTAATAGTTGATCTAAAATATTTATATATTAGTAAAAAACATGTCTAACTTTATACCATAAATCCACTCTTTAAATTTTAAGTATTTTCGTGAAACTATAAAATTTGGCTAGTAGCATGATTAATTAATGCGAGTCTTTTTTGACATAAACTTTGATCCCTCTTACAGAAATATAATTAAGTTTTTTTTTTGGGTAAACGAAATATAATTAAGTTGTATCGGCTTCACTATAATATACACTAGTTTTCATAGATTATGAAGACAAATAAACTATTGGAAAACATTATTCATTCTTTAAAAAAAAAAAACACTTTTCTTTATCCTTTGTTCTAAAAAAAACACAATTCTCTTTTCTTTATTCTGCTCACTTGTTAACTGTTAACTTGTGTCTGTGTGTATGATGTAGCTTGGGGCTGAGTTCGTGGGAACATTCATTTTGATATTCACCGCGACAGCCGGTCCAATCGTGAACCAGAAATACGACGGAGCTGAAACCCTAATCGGTAACGCTGCATGCGCGGGACTCGCAGTGATGATCATAATTCTCTCGACCGGTCACATCTCAGGGGCTCACTTAAACCCATCACTGACTATAGCATTCGCAGCTCTAAGACACTTTCCTTGGGCCCACGTACCTGCTTACATAGCAGCGCAAGTCTCAGCTTCCATATGCGCTTCATTCGCACTCAAAGCAGTGTTCCATCCGTTCATGTCGGGAGGTGTGACTGTTCCGTCTGGTAGTGTTGGACAAGCCTTTGCTCTTGAGTTTATCATCACTTTCATTCTCCTCTTTGTCGTTACTGCCGTTGCCACCGACACTCGTGCCGTAAGTCTATCTTTCTCATCCCAATTCTATATAACTATATGGACTAAAAAAAAGAAGGCAATTTTCTCATAAGATGGAACATTACAACAACATTAATAGTCTGGTAAAATTTGCTCTGAATCTTCCAAATTTTATATAACATAAGATGGAGTATTACAAAAATGACTTTATGAAATAATGTGATATTTTGTTTGTACTTTGATGTTTAATTAGATATATCTATTTAAAATTTTATATTTTAGTGTAAGATTTTATTAATTAACATTTCTATAATATTTTTATATATGTGTTAGTTATTTATAATTTTTTATGAATTTATATTAATAATAATATATACAAAGATTATAGAGTAAAATACAAATAATTTTAAAGTTACATTAGAAATTTTATTTTTGGAGAAGAATACATTGAAACTTTAAATATAGAGTTTTACAAATTTTATAATAGAAAGTCTTTTTGAAGATGCTCTTAGTCGCTCAAGTTTAATTAGAACATGTAAGCGTAATTATTAACGAAAACAGAATTAAAATCGATGCCTATTTAGATTAGACAGTGATCGTCATTTATGTAGCTAATTCTAATTTTATTATCTTTAATTTCTTGATTGTGTTTGATGCGTAGGTTGGAGAATTGGCCGGTATAGCTGTTGGAGCCACTGTCATGCTCAACATTCTTGTCGCAGGGTAAGTCTAAATCAAAGGATTTTAAGCTTCATATTTTCCAGAATCATTGAACCACAAAATGCTTTTTTTTTTTTTTTTTTTTTAATTTTTGAACCAAAGTGTTACTAAAATTTTTGAAAATCTTACGGGCCATCGAGTGGTGCATCAATGAATCCCGTTAGGACTCTAGGACCAGCCCTTGCATCAGGAAACTACAGGTCACTTTGGGTTTACCTGGTAGCTCCTACACTTGGTGCCATATCTGGAGCAGCCGTCTACACAGTTGTCAAGCTTAACGATAACGTGACTGACCCGCCACGTCAGGTTAGAAGCTTCCGTCGTTAAGTGAGAGACTTGTCCATATATAAGTCTTCTGCTTGTTACTGTTACTGTATAATTTATAATAATGTAATAATATGAAAAGCTTTGGAAGCTTGTGTGAAGAATAAAAGGCGATGTGACTACAAGTCCACGCTCTATGTACGCATAGCATTCGGTTTATAAATCTGATGCGAACTCGTCTTGTCATTGTCAAATTGTGTCTTGTGTGATAATACACTTTGTTTGGTGTGGGTTTCTTTGTTGGTTTGATGTTGTATGTACCTCTGTGACAAGGTTGTTTTATTAATATATTATATTGTGTGTTAGTCTTTTTTCAAAATATAGCTACAGCATCAATTAAACAATTTCTCATGTCAATATTTCACAAAGTATCGATCTACACGCATTTCGTGAATGAAAACTCAGGAATATTTTTGGAATTAGAAGCATGTTAATTCGTTTGTCTCTACGACTGGCATTGACAAGGGTTTCCTTTCCATACGATATCTTGATCTCTCCTTAAGCACTAAGAGCAGGATTATCGGGGGAAGGGGGAGAGAGAGGGTTTTAGTGGATTTTTTAAGGGGGGAGGGAGAGCCATAAAAAGGTAAAAGACGTTGCAGAATAGTCAGAATAAGGAACGATTGTTGGGGGTAGGTTTTGTACTGTTCGCAGGCCCTACTGAAACGTGGCGGTCCGCAACTTTTTTTTTCATTTTATTTTTTTAAAATCAGACAGAAAAATAAGAATTCGCCGTTAATCATGCTCTCTAAGAAACTCTATTTACTCAATTGTGAACCCCTCTTACAAAGATAAAGTAAAAAATGGAATTTGGACAGTAAAGCATCTTTCCTTTGCAAGAAGATTACAGCTCCTAAGCTCAGTGATATCCAGGATTGGATCATTAATTCTCGTAGCGTTCATCTTACCAAACAAATGCATTCAACAAATAAATATTCTTTGTGCATCTTACTTTTGGAAGGGTTCAATTGATGAAAGATACTCGGCTCGTGTTGCTTGGGATACAGTCACCTCTCCTAAAGAAGAAGGAAGTCTTGGTCTAAAGAACCACCTGTTTTAGAATAGGATTTGCGGGGTGAAACTATTCAGGATGTTGTTCTTGAAGACTGATTCTGTTTGGATTGCTTGGATCCATCAGAATGTCATCAAAGACAAGAATATCTTAGGCAATGAAGGAACACCAAACTCAAACTTGGTTATTCAAAACACTTCAGAGGCTCAGCGAAGATTCACTTAAGTGGGGCATGTTTGTTTCACTATGCAGATGACTTGAGATGAGAATTTTGTTTGTTTAGGCATTAAAAGTACAAATCATCTAAATGAATTTTAAAAATTTAGGCTTAATTTTAAAAATCAGCTAAATGATCTAAATTGAACCATTTAGATGGAGATGGTTATGTCAAAATTATATAATATATATTATACCCCTAAAGAAATTCATAATTTACATGATAATCTAAAAAAGTCTCATTTTATGCCAAAACAATAGTTATATTTTCCCACAATTACCGAAAATCTCATTTTCTCGCCAAAACCGAAAAATCACGTTTTTCCGCCAAAACAAATGATTGTATTTTTGGGCTAAAATTAAAAAAAAAATTGTTTTCCCGCAAAAACTGAAATATCGCGTTTTCCCGCAAAAACAAAAATATCACATTTTTCGCTAAAACCAATTTTTTTTGTTTCTCCGCCAAAACCAAAAAAATTGTTTTCTACCAAAAAAAAATTGCGTTGTCCGTCAAAACAAAATCGTGTTTTCCCGCCAAAACTAAAAATCATATTTTTTTGTCAAAACCAAAAAAAACTTATTTTCCTGCTAAAAAAAACTACTTGTTTTCCCACCAAAGCACAAATATCGCGTTTTCTCGACAAACCCGAAAATTATTATTTTTTGCCAAAACAAAAAAAAATATTTTCCCGCCAAAACCAAAAATTTCGTTTTCCCGCCAAAATCGAAAATTTTCTTTTCCCGTTAAAACCTCTTTTTGTTTTCATGTCAAACCAAAAATCGTGTTTTCCCGCCAAAACCGAAAAATCTTGTTTTCCCGTCAAAACCGAAAATCTCATTTTCATGTCAAGTTTCTCTGCCAAAACCGGAAAATCTCATTTTCTCATCAAAATTGAAAAAATCTAGTTTTCATATCAAAACCAAAAATCTCATTGTTTCGACAAAACCGAAAATGCGTTGTCCCGCCAAAACATAAATATCGCATTTTCCGCTAAAACTGAAAATTTTATTTTCTCGCCAAAATCAAAAAAATCATTTTCCCGCTATAAATAAAAATCTCATTTTCCCGCCAAAACCGAAATACCATGTTTTCCCGCCAAAATCAAAATTCGTATTTTCTGCCAAAACCGAAAATATCAATTTCTCGCCAAAACCAAAAAAAAATATTTTACCACCAAAACCAAAATTTTTATATTTCATGTCAAACCAAAAATCATGTTATCCCACTAAAATCAAAAAATCTCTCTTTTTCCTGCCAAAATCAAAAAAAATTGTTTTCATGTCAAAACCGAAAATCTCATTTTCATGTCAAAACTGAAAATCTTGTTTTCATGTCAAAACTAAAAGTCTAGTTTTCTTGCCAAAACAGAAAAATTTCATTTTCTCGTCAAAACAAAAAAAAAATCATTTTCATGTCAAAACTAAAAATATTGTTGTTTTGCCAAAACCGAAAAAATTATTTTCTTGCAAAATCCAAAAATCCCATTTTCCACAAACCCGAAAATCTTTTTTTTCCCCACCAAAACCAAACATTTTTTTTCCTGCCAAAACTAAAAATCATGTTTTCCTGCAAAAACCGAAAATCACATTTTCTGCCCTAAACCGGGAAATCTCATTTTCCTGTCAAAAATGAAAATCGTGTTTTCCCCACAAAAATGCAAAACAAATTTTAAATATATTTAGTTGGATATTATAATCAATTTATTATTAATACTTCTTTAGTTTGAAACTTGTAAGTTTTTAAGTACATGTTTATCGAAGTTTTAATGCAAATCTAAATAAAATATATAAAATTATATGGGATAATAATTTATGAATGTCAAAATGCTAGTTTTGAAATATTTTCAGTGTAAATATATTAGACTAAATAATAAAAGTTAATATAGTTAAAATTAATATCAAACATATAAATAAATCAAAACAAGTGTATTTTAGTAATTTATTTACTAACTAGATGATGTCCTGCACCTTGTGCGGACTAATATATATCTAACTAATTTTAATTTTAATATAACTTTTATTTTAATTTAAATTATTTAATTAGTTTTAAATATTAAATTAATCTAAATATATAATTTTTTTATTACAATAAAACTTAGATAATAGCTTATTAATTGCAAAATCTTTTATTTCTTCTGTCATCAAATTTCACATGTTAAAAAATCATCATCATAATAACCTAACAAAGTTCTATTAATATTTAAAATAACATAGAAATAAAAATCTACAAAATAAAACTATAATTACCAATTATCATTAAAACCTATAAAAACAAATATTTCTACATCAAATATTAATATAGATGATTAAACATTTTTTGTTTGATGATTCAAATGAACATCAATTTAATTGGATTTTATATAAATTTCATATTCATCAAAGTCTATAGTAACACTTATTAACAAATTTTACAATAATTAAAAATATATTTCTATTTAACTAAAAATTTATTAAATAAAAGTAATAAATTATATATCTCTAGTAAAAGTTAGATTTTTAATAATTATCCTGAATATAATGAAAATATTTATTAAATAATCATTAAAATTTTACAAAAACTAACAATTATTTTTTAAATTAAAACTTATGACTAAATTTAAAATCATGGAAAATATGACACATATGCTTCTAAACACTAATAAAAATATGACAAAAAATCAAAATAATATTATATAATTTAATATTACTAAAGTGAATATAAGATAAACATATACTTAAAATTGTTTCTAAAATTAATAATTATCATGAATATAATAAAAATATTTATTAAATGATCATAAAAATTGTTTTAAAACTAATAATTCAAAAGCTTATTAATTTAAACTAATGACTAAACTTAGAATAATGGAAAAAATGGCACACAAGCTTTTAAAAACTAATAAAACTTGACAAATAAGCAAAATAATATTTTAGATTTAATATTACTAAAATAAACATAAGATGAAGATATGTGTAAAATTATTGCTAAATTAATAATTATTCTGAATATAATGAAAAATATTTATTAAATAATCATTAAAAATTTTTTAAAAGTAACAATTTAAAAACTTATTAATTAAAACTAATGAGTAAACTTAAATTTATGGACTAATAATTCAAAAGATATTAATTAAAACTAATGATTAAACTTAAAATCATGAAAATATGACATATAAACTTCTAAAAAGTAATAAAAACATGACAAATAAGCAAAATAATAGTATATGATTTAATATTATGAAAGTAAATATAAGATGAGCATGTTTATAAAATTATTACTAAAACTAATAGTTATCTTGAATATAATGAAAAATATTTATTAAATAATTACTAAAATTATTTATAAATTAACAATTTAAATTTTTATTAATTTAAAATTTTATTAATATAAAATTTTATTAATTAAAATAATGACCAAACTTAAAATCATAAAAAATATGGCACATAAGTTTCTAAAAAACTAATAAACATATGACAAACAAGCTAAATAATATTATGCAATTTAATATTAGTAAAGTAAACATAAGATGAACTTATCTATAAAATTATTTCTAATATTAATAATTATCCTGAATATAATAAAAATTATTTATTAAATAATCACTAAAAAATTTAGAAACTAATAATTTAAAAACTTATTAATTAAAACTATTGACTAAATTTAGAATCAAGAAAAATATGACACATAAGCTTCTAAATAAAAATGACAAATAAGCAAAAACTAATAAACTTCTAGATTATAATTCAAAAACTTTAAATCATGGGAAATATGACACATAAGATTTTAAAACTAATAAAAATGACAATAAGCAAAATAACCTAATATTATGGAGAATGTGAAAAATTAGCCAAATCACTTCTTAAATAATAATATAGATTCATCTAGATGAAAATGAAGATAAAAAAACAAACATAAAATTCATTTAGATGATTCACTAAATAAACTATCTGAATGTACAAACAATTAGTCTCATAAAATCTGGATAGATCATCTAAATGGATTATATAAATGAATCAACTGGATGTAGATGACATATGGTGAAACAAACAACCATAAAAGTAATACCTGAAAATGGCCTCTTCTGCTTATTCTGGTTTACTTTGTGGTACCCCCTAGGCCCCCTACTGTCTCTCTTTAGCTCTGCAGGACCAAGACAGACTGGCATACCTCTACTCACCACTCTAGCGTCCCTATGGATATGAGACTTTTGGAATCTCTCTCCAGCTCGATCTCCGCAAATGGAACATGTCCAAAATTGCTTATCTTGTCTACCTCTCTCCTCTTCCCTGATCTTGCTACAGTAAAACCTCTTTAAATTAATAATATTGGGACTACACCAAAACTATAATTTTTATTAATTTATAGAGATTATTAATTTATCGATATACTAATTGAACCAAAAACTCAATTTGAGACTATAAAACTATATTATTTTATAGAGATTTTTAGTGTATATTAATTTATAGATTATAATTTAAAGAGGTTATACTGTATTTAAAATTCTCAAAGTGTTGGAACAAGCAGTATAAACAAGTTTGTATCTAGTCAAGTCTATGACTCTATCAGAGAAAGGAAATTACTTGCTGCATAGTCGTCATCTGTATCATAGAGAGGAATCACAAAACACAATACTTTGTGTTGGATGTTAGCACTCAACTGTTGCCCCACAAGAGACATATTAATCTCTTGGGGACTCGCTACGGACCCAATCTGCCTTCTTTCTAACCAATTTCCATAAATCGAGAAATCATCTCTTTTATTAATCCTTATATACTACAGGGATATGGCGACAAATATCCACCAAAGTCTGGCTCAACCATCACTCTTACGATTGGGATGAGACTGCTGAATCTGAACTCTCTTCCAAAAGACTCGCCTTTGGTACCTTGATGACGATGGGCACCTTACGGGAAAAGATCTGGAGACTTCACCAAAGGCTAGCATTGATCGGTACCCACTTGATATAGGTCGACACTCATGGTTGGACAAACTGCCAATTTGCATAATTGAGCTAGACCCAGTTGAGGAGAGAATACAAAAGTCCAAGGCCTCACACCTTTCTGTCCCTAAACATCTAAAGCCACTTATCTACTCAGAAGAGGCTGCTAGTTTTCACCAAAGAGTGAAAAGGATATATGACCTTATGAAGTTTTTGGTTCCCTATGCTATTTCTGAAGTTGAATTTCCTATACCACCCTACATAAGTGTGCATATAGATTTTGACATTGGGATAGTAGACGAACCTCTGCATGCAGCTGTTTTTCAGGAAAAAAACAGGTCTCAAAGATGATGTCAAAAATGTCTCTTCAGTACCAGTATTGATCGACAGTACCTTAGGGTCGCTCGACACCCTTCAGGTATCTTTGCATGCAGAGTCAGAAACAGCCAGGTATGGGGGAAAAAGCAGGAAGAAAAAGAATAAGAGAGAAAGGATCAAGATTGGTCCTCAGTTGTCATCGATTCCTCACTATTCACATAGAAATTTGTCTTAAGGATTTAGTGAACTTATCATATTTGAACTTAACGCTTGGCTTAATTGTTTGAATTTGCAAAGAAAATTAGGATTCTAGGGTCTAGATATAGATAGTTTATGCAGCTAAAGTTAATTGATTTGATTGTTGTGATTTGAGTTCTATAACTGTTTGTTCTTTATTAACCATCATCTGTTAACTGCAATTTTGAATTACCTGATTGATTTTCCTAGATCTGGTGCGCGCTTTTTCCAACTGCTTTACAACAATTCTATTTTAATTATTTTAGCTTTACATTAATCAATGCCTAGCTTAATCTTAATAACTAAAGTCTATTGTGTGATCTTTGTCCATGTGGATTTGATCCTTAAGTAGTATAACTGACGCTTTGAAATTGAAGAGTTGCTCTTAGGATAAATGAAGATTTGGCGCCATTTCAAGGACTCTGTTCACCATTAGACTAGGTGTTGGATTTTGACTAGGTTTTTATTTTTTAAGTTTACATATTATCTTTTCTTGTTCTTTAGGTGCATGCATTGCAATACATGAAACAACAAGGAAAGTGCGCTTTTGGATCTTTCAAACCAGAAGCTATCTAACTTAGAATGCACAAACCATAAAACCAAAAAGCAAGTGTCGACTGATACCACTCAAGCTTCGACTGATACCACTCAAGCGTCGATCGACACTCTATCAAAAACTTGTGTCGAGCGACACCATACCAATATCGATCATCACTCTTCGTGAATGCACAAAGATGGTTAAATCAGTCGTGCTGATTGATGTTGAACATGGAGTCCTACGAGACCAAGAGAGTCATGCAAGGAACGAGCCCAGAAAGAAGATTGATTGATGCACAGTGGGATGTAATCTTTGATGTAATTGTTTCTGCTGAGAATGCTGGGAGATTACAACATGCATGGTCAATTCTATGCGAAAAGGTCTGCAATTCGACCTCAACCATTCCAGAAGAATGGGTCAGTACCCTTTTAATGGTCTTCCTCATAAGCATTCCATTGACCATCTGAAGCGATTTGAAGATCTAGCGATGAGCATCAAGCTGAATGATGTCTCTAAAGACTATATGTTCTGCAAGCTGTTCCTATATACTGTTTTGCTTGGGATGCAGCTTACTGGCTCAAGCAATTGCAGCTAGAATCTCTCACTATCTGGAATGACACCAAGAATGTGTTTTGGGAGTGCTACTGAGCATTCAAACATATTGAGTCAAATTCTGAGCTTATAAATCTCTCTTTCTGGTAATGTTTGATAGACCAAAACAAATATCTCTTTCTTGTATCATCTGAGTAAAATAAACTGCATGTTTCTGCTTCTCTTACAGATTGCGAGAATCATTTCGTTTATTTACTTCTTTGTTCACATGTACTTCCTCTTCCATCAGGTAAGTTCAGTGCTGAGTTTGAGTAAGATAAACCAAAGAGGAAGATACATTTTCAGGGATGTGGATTGTAGGTGGAACAGTGTTTCCACTGGGATTTTACAGCCTACTTACGGTAGCACCAACCCTGTCAGTAGTAATCTTATTTGGTTCTGGAAAATCACCAAAGGATTGATCAAAACAATCTCCAAGGCAAGACACCGGGAATAAAGAAACTGTGATGGTAAGAAAAACTCTGTTGTGATTGGTCTTTGAAGCCTTGTGAGTTTATAAACAAGACTGCAAGCTATGGAATTATTTATTCAAAATCTTCAGTTGTTTCTTAGGTTTTAAACTTGTAAAGTTGTAACCAGAATCACTGCTTCAGGTCACTCAGATTTTAGGTATGCTAGTATTATCATTTGCAAGAATGCTTTGGACTCGGTTTACTGTAAACCGACTAATGGCAAGTACAATATTCGGAAATCGATTCATTGTATGTGTTTTATTATTATTTTCTGTAAACTTTATTTTGTTAAATGACAAACTTAAGTGTGGTTGCATTGCATTAAAATTTCTTCTCCCCATTTACCTTTAACTAATTTTTTTGGAAGGTAATATTTGTCATTAGTCGGTTCACTGTTTACACCAACCCGAGCATAAGAACAATCTTAATGGGTATCTCAACTACAAGATAATACTTTCTCTGTTTTAAAAAATGTATGTTTTAAAATATTCACATTTATTAAAAAATAAAAAATAATTAGTTACCAATGCATTATTTTTATAATTAACTATTTTCACAACTTTTAACCAATAAATTTTCAATAAACACAATCATATTTTTTTTTTGTTTATCATTAATTAATGCATTAAAAATGTAAAACATGTATCTTTTGAAATATATTTTTTAAAACATGAATCTTTTCAGAACAGAGGAAGTGTTATCTTAATACATTTGTAAAACATAATTTTTAATTTATTTATAAAGATAGTATTAATTAAATGTTGATACGTAGTTCAAAAGTTTGTAGAGAGTATCTCAAAAGTTCTCATATGAGATATTCTACAAAACAAATTTCATTGTCTTTTGTAAATTTCTTCATTTTCTATTACTTATTTCTTTAGATACATTTTTGAAAACTTTGTCATTGGAATTTTTCTAAGAGCATCGACAATGTAAATATTTCGAAAAATCTATATATTAAAAAATAAAAAGAAGTAGAGAAAGAAACAATTCTAGTTGGAAAAATCCTACAAAATAGATGAGATACTCTCTTCCACATATCATTTTATTACTAGTTTGATCTACTTTTCCAATTTAAAGTTGAATGGTTAATCGTATTATATTAAAATTACTAATATTTTATTTGCTAGATACTAAGGTACCCAGCCATAATAGTGTTTTAAACCATTCTTTGATATTTTTGTTAGACACGAAAACGTACGGTCCTTTGCAAAGGCATACGTTTTCACCTTAGTTTATTACAAGATTAAGGAGTGGGGAGCATTAACTGTTACACACTTACAGGATTTGTGAACTCCTAAGACATAACAACTATATTAACTTCACAAAATTTGGACGATACAGTTAAATCAGGATATTGATTGGGTGTCCTTTTGTAACACTCAGGACATGGAAGATTCTATCTAATTCTGCCCAAAGATTTGGTCTCCCAAAATTCAAGTGTGGACGATAACACGCCTTCCTTCAAAGATAAAACACTCGATTTTTCCCCGCTCTCATAGGGAGAAGGGAGGAGTTTCTAGCCACATTGATGGTCCCTTTTCCAGTTGGACTGGTCTTTGTTTTTTTTTTTTGGTAAAAATGTTAAGATTTATTACCAAGCTTTTAAGTTTTTACAGAACAACACAAGAACTA
Organism: Sinapis alba; assembly: GCA_012274485.2. NCBI lineage: Eukaryota > Viridiplantae > Streptophyta > Magnoliopsida > Brassicales > Brassicaceae > Sinapis > Sinapis alba. The sequence continues at coordinate 154,165 of MU105701.1, read as the reverse complement.
AGAAACAGAGAGAGACTGAAATAATCTAAACACAGACTCATACCTAGCTAAGTGAATGAACCGACTACAAGCGGAGGAGATAACTAGCAAAGACGCATCAAAATTGGATCATACACTTGCCGCAAAATCAAACCCGCAGTTAAAGCGATGACTGAACCCGGTAGAGTTCGGCATTCCAGATGATCAATCCTTAAAGATCTTGGTTGTCAAGAACAGCTCATCTAGCCCTCCTAATCCGCAGCCTCCATGAACAGACACCGACACTCGCGACCAAGCGCACCCACTCACACCAAGCCGAGCTACATTAGTAGTTCCATATTGGATTAGTCTTTGTTCAAGAGAGAATTGTAGAATTTATAATATCATATTATTCTGGATCAATTTCTGAACTGGTCCTCAAAGGTATCAAAAAGTCTAATATGAACTCTTTATAATTTAATTTATTTCAATCTTTATTTTTAAATAAAAATGAAGAAAATTACCTTTTACCCTAGAAAAATTGAAAAAATTACAGATCCAGCCACCAATCCATCTACCTAAAATCCGACATCTTCCAATTGGATCTTACAACCCTAAATCCTCTTATTTATTCTTCACCGATGAACTTATCAATTTTTCTCTCAATTTTTTTTTCTTTTAATTGATTAGTTATCATCACTTCCATCTTCAATCAATGATCATCTCTTCCAGTTGTACAACGTCGTCTCAAATTTGATTGAACACCTAAATATTCTTCTTTTCCTTTTTCTCCATTGATGTTTCTTTCATATTTAAACAAAATCTAAAATTTTCTTCAAACATTCACCAATTTTCTCTTTCTTATCCCAAGTTGATCAACACACAATCATTTTTAATCAACTCTATCTTATTTGAAATCAAATTTCATCTTAACATATGAGATTCATGACAAAGAAGAACACAAAATATTACTTGCACAACTTGTACAAATCGAACTAGTACAAGAACTATTATAACTAGTACAACTAGAATGAGTATAAAAACATATAACTAGTATAACTTTGCAATTAATATGATAATATTTGTTTGTTTTTTTGTTTCAGCTTATGAATGATGTTGGAAAACAGGATGATGCATAATCAATAAGACATGTTAGTCTGATCTTTCCCCGTTTGAATGTGTCAAAATACATGAATAATCTGTTTTCAATAATATATGATTTGTTTACAAGCTGTACTAGTTATATTATTTCCGAAAAAATCATCTTCGTCTTTTTTGCTTCCAAAGCCGAAGAAAGTAGATATGGAACCGGAAAAAGTTGGAGTATAAAAAAATTTAGAAGAGTATATTGCAAACAGTGATGCATAAACATTCATGTTTGATGTTTGGACTAGCTATGACAATAATAGAAGTACTAATTTACTTGTGGCAACACCTGAATTTTGTTGATTTAACATTGTGTGGTAGAATTCTCGCCTCAAGCTAAATTTTTAACTTTGCATTTGACACCTGAAGCCATAATTTTTGCCATGTCTTGATCATAACATGGACTGTCACACCTTTCAAATGGCTTACGCGGAGTTGATCGTTCATCCTGAATCTCAGAGTTAAGTTTACTGGTTTCTCATTATCTTTCAATTTATGTTTATTGAATTTAAAATCCACTCTTTTGGTCCATTATGCAATTTGATTTTGTAAAATCTCACTCTCCATTTTGGCTGCCTTTTCAGATTATCGGTTTACAAAACTTTTGTTACCGGTTTACAAAACTTTTGTTATCGGTTTAAAAAACTTCTGTCGATAACAAGAATTCATTTTTTTTATATCACTACTGTAAATTTGATTATCTTAAATATCAAATCCCGTACTCATTTAATTCATTCATAAATAAATATATCTTACACATATATGTACATGAATGTATGTATGTATTTATTGCTTGCTTAAATCAATGCATCAAGTTAACAAAACAGATAGAAAACTTGAAAGTTAGAGAAACGAAATAAATCAGAAAGAATCGGAGGTGATAGACTCATAGATAGGCACATGTGATGAATAAAAGCCCTAACCTTGGCCATTGCCTAGTGCATGGCATATTCATATGCATGTTTTAACCTCATATGAATATATGATCCATATTCTTGTTTTATTTCATATCTTTCTCTACATTATTCCTCTTTAATTTTAATTAAATACTATCTAAGTGTATACGTAAACATTGATCAACCATATGATCCTATTAAGTTGAAGATCCCCATACCCAGGCCATATGGTTCTTTAGCTTACAGAGCAATCAAAAGTTGAATAAGGGGTTAATGATTCTAATAATATAGTGTTTAAATTTTTATCGGGATCGTTCATAAATGATATTAAGTCAACATTGGCGTAGAGACACATGGAGCAGTCGATTTTACGCAAGTGTACCAAACGCTTCAACACAAGGCGCGCTAGAGACATTATATTAAACTAAAAGTCATATTAATCTCCGGCGAGTCTTGCTTTTTACGATAGCTTTTGAGCATCTCCGGCGGCGTGGTCACCGGCCGTCAACATCATCATCAATAGCAACATGCATCATCATACATTTATATACCATTTTATTTAACTCCGTTGACAATTAACGTGTGAGTGTGTGTATATAAATATAATCAAGACGTTATATATAGCTGCTTAGAAACAAAGGCAGTGCTTAAATATTGAGAAGCATAATCACGAAAATAAACCGAAATGGACTCGTCTTCGAACGGAGGAGTGCCACCTGGGTTTCGGTTTCATCCGACAGACGAAGAGCTTCTCCATTACTACCTAAAGAAGAAAATCTCTTACCACAAGTTTGAGATGGAAGTTATCAGAGAGGTTGACTTAAACAAGCTCGAGCCTTGGGATTTACAAGGTACTATTTACTTATTTAAAACAACATATCACAATTTATTGTTTGTTATGAATCTCACATCCATACCATTTTCACTAATTGGAATGATTTATTGAGATGTAATAATCATAAATCTTCATAGCCTTCCATTTCTTGATTATCGGATATAATATATGCATGAACACTAGCTAACTTTGTATTCTTTTTTTTTTTTTCTTTTTTTTACGCAGAGAGATGCAAGATAGGGTCAACTCCGCAAAACGAATGGTATTTCTTCAGCCACAAGGATAGGAAATACCCAACGGGGTCGAGGACCAACCGTGCTACTCATGCAGGGTTCTGGAAGGCAACAGGACGAGACAAATGCATAAGGAACTCTTACAAGAAGATAGGAATGAGGAAGACACTTGTGTTCTACAAAGGAAGAGCTCCTCATGGCCAAAAGACTGATTGGATCATGCATGAGTACCGTCTTGAAGATGCTGATGATTCTCAAGGCAACCCTAGTGTATGTCTTTTATTTGAGCAATCTTTGCAAATCTTTAGACTATAATTTAGACAATATCATCAAGAAATTATATCATATATAGTTATCAGTAAAACCTTCTTACGCGATTTACGAGTGTATTAGTATATAATCTCTGGTTTTAAACTATTTTATATACGTATATAAATTAAGGTTCTTGATTTCTACAAAATTCTTTGTGCAACATTTTGATGAAAAAATTTGCAATCTTAAAATAGTTTGAGACAGCTATGTGTATTATGATGAGTTAAATTCATTTAATTGGTTAGAGCATCATTATTTCCGGTCTCTTAACCGAGGTTTTTAACTTATGATTTGACATTTTTTTGTTTTTTGTTTTTTACACTTTTCGGCTAAGAGACAGCTCTTATATCTTTTATTTAAGAGACGGTTCTTAGTTTTTTAAAGTTAAAAACTAAAAAAACTAAAAACCGTATCTTATCCAAAGTTAAGAAGATGGTCTTATGAAGTTGGTCTTTTGTATTTAATACATTTGCTACATATATTATTTGATCTTGTAGGAAGATGGATGGGTGGTTTGTAGGGTATTCATGAAGAAGAATTTGTTCAAGGTAGTGACTGAAGGAGGCTCGAGTATTAACTCGACGGACCAATACAACCATGACGCGTCCAACAATAGCAACACGCTCCAAGCTCGTAGCTTCATGCACCGAGACAGTCCTTACCAGCTAGTACGTAACAACGGAGCCACGACCTTCGAACTTAACAAGCCTGACCTTACACTTCACCAATACCCACCAATCTTCCACAAGCCACCTTCCCTTGGATTTGACTACTCTTCAGGGCTTCCAAGAGATTGCGAAAGTGCGGCTAGTGAAGGGTTACAATACCAGCAAGCGTGTGAGCCGGGTTTAGAGGTTGGCACGTGTGAGACAGTGGCTAGCCATAACCATCAACAAGGTTTAGGGGAATGGTCAATGATGGACAGGCTTGTGACTTGTCATATGGGAAATGAAGATTCCTCTAGAGGGATTAGGTTTGAGGATGGTAACAACAACTCTTCATCTGTTGTCCAGCCAGTTCCTGAGACGAATCAGCTTTCGTTGCGCAGTGAGATGGATTTCTGGGGTTATTCTAAATAGATGTTTATGTATCTTATGGCTCTGCAAGTGTTGATGTGTGTTCTTGATTGCATGTTTTATTTATTTCATTTTATATTTGGAAGCAAATTGCTTCATAAGACTCAAATATATATATTTATTGTTGGAATGAATAAATACAAGATTGAATAGTTTATTGTAGTCATCATGTATTGTTATTTTCTTTGAAGTATGATAAATAACCATTGGAATATATCAAGAAGATGAAGATGTAAGTTTGTTTTCACAATGTCAATAGAAATTGTCATCAAACAAAGTCTACAAAGTATCTTCAAAGCACTTTAATAAACTTGAAATGGCTTAAAGAGTAGGAGCTCTCTCAGCGGTTCCAGCTATGACGGTAAGCAAATTGTTTCCAAAAGGATCACTGAGATGCTTTGAAAGGTTCTCAACAGGACCTTCTCCAGTAACATAAGCTTGGATAAAGAAACCGAGCATCGCAAACATGGCTAATCTCCCATTCTTGATCTCTTTAACCTTGAGAAGAGCTCCTTGTTCAGGGTCCTTAGCAAGTCCCAAAGGATCAAATGGACCTCCTGGGTGTAGCTTGTCCTCAAAATCCTGCCCAAGTTATTGCATTTCAAGTTTAGCTGTTTTCCACATATGAATTCAAAAGGATTATAATAGTTAAAATGTAGAGTGATGTACCAATCCGTTGGTGATTCTGTAGTACTCAGCTCCACCGAGGAGAACAACCTCAGCAACTACAGCGAGAACAAGGTTGATTGGGATGTTCTTGCCAAAGTAGTTCAATGTGTTTCCATCAAGAAGCAGAGCACCAGTCTGTATCCATCACATAACACATTTCTTGAATTGCTATAAAGAATTTAAGTAAACTATAATTTCAGAAAGATGAGAAGTAGCATGAAAAAAACCTTGAACCAGACGGCTTCAGGACCACAGTTAGCGCCATATTTGTTTAGAGCTTCAGGGATGATGAAACCAGCTGCTCCCAGCATAGCCCATCTCGCGTGGATTAACTCAAAGGCTTGGTATCTGGCAACCACATTCATTACAGAACCAGTCTTAATGACATAGCTCAAATCTGAGAGATAGAGATGGACATAAACAAACAGGTTTAGCGCAACTAATCTGCTTACTTAGCAAAGTTCTCAGGCTTCTTTCCAAGTCCAAATGGATCATAGCCATAGCTGCAGTTCAGAATCAACAAAACCTTAAATAACCAGAGCCAAAGTAAGTTGTATATATACAGACATGAAGAAGTGTCTTACTCTCCAGCAACTTCACCGTTTAAGTACTCTGGGATCTCTGATCTGTCCAAAAGACCATCCGGCAAGAAAATTCTCCTGTCAGGACCTGTGCAAACACATAAACAAGAAGATAATGTATTTTTGGAGTAAGAAAGAGGTAAAAGAAAATTATTTTGAAAAAAAGGGAAGCAGTAAGGAACATACCATACCACTTGGCGAGTTCATCGTTAGCAACAGAGACAGTCTTGGCCTTGGCAGGAGCTGGCTTTTTCTTGGAGAACAGAGCAACTGTCTTGAACGTAGCCGGGTTTGATGCCAATGGAGCAGACGATCTTGACACTGCTCTGAAGTTAAGGGGTGTACCAAGCATTTCCGAAACACCCAAAGACGCCATATCTGTACCCCCAAAGTGTAAAGCTTTTACTCTGTTTCAATACTATGAAATGCCAAGTGAAAGGAAGGAAGAGACGAGACTGGTACTATAAGGTGGATTAGAAGGAATGCGTTCAGATTTTTGATTGGTTTTAATTGAAAATGTGAAATATGATTCTGTGCTCTGATTGGTTGTTGTTGCTGACATGGCTCATAGATGGGTCTTTGTTGGATAATCTGTTTATCTCCATATCCTCTGTGTGTGGTTAAGCTTTACCTATAGTGCAAAACTGTTTACAAAGAATCTCACACACATGAAATCTCAACTGTTAATGTCATCCACACATCTTTCACAGTGTTAAGTAGTGTTTTCATACTTTGACCAAAAAAAAAAAAGAAAATTCCTAGACAAAACGCAACAGTTAGGAAACCTCGAGTAGGTGTGTCAATCCGGCTGGTCCGGTCCGGCCCAAAACCCATAAATTCATCTACTATTTAAGTTTGACCCAGTTTAACTCTATTTTTTTCCTATATATTATTAAAAGTTACTCCCTCCGTTTCAAATTAGATGTCATTTTGGAGTAGAATTTTTGTTTCAAAATAAGTGTCGTTTTCGGTTTTCAATGCAAAATTTATTGGTAATATTCTTTATTCTATTTTTATATTGGTTGATATATGGTTAAGTGTATTGGTAATAGTGTTTTTATTTTGAAAATATATAAAATTAAATGTTTCCTTAATCTGTGTGCATAAACCTAGAACGACAACTAATATGAAACGGAGGGAGTATTGATTTTTGCTTACGTATCAATTATTGATAAAATCTTGCAAAAATTATTATAATTTAATTAACTGATAATTTTTAATTTTTAATTATTTTAGTTAGATTTTCCTATATATTAAGAAGTCACTAAACTAAAAAATGTTTATAATTATTATAATAGTTGTCTTTTGCACAATAAATAGAAAACTTGAGTGAGGAAAACAATGATAGTTTTATAAATTTATGTCTTATAAAGAAATAATAGATGGATGTCTTTTTTTTTTTTGTCAATAGATGGATGTCTATTTATATAAAAATATGAATCCAGTCGGTATGTCTGTCAAGTGGATAATCATTTTTTTGATATCATTATCTTCTAACAATAATTACCACAGCTAAGGTGATTATAGACTCCATTAATTGTTTTTTCATTATTTCATAAACTGTTCTGATATCAACGATAGATGCAAACTACACACAAGCTCACAAGGTGATTATAGACTCCATACATTGTTTTTTTCCTTATTTCATAAACTGTTCAGATATCAACGATAGATGCAAACTACACACAAGCTTATATAGTAAATCACCTATAAATAGATACACAAGATTAATTTTATTTTATATATCATATGTCAGGAAGACGAGGGATAAAGTATCCAGGCTCGACCAGATTTGGCTGTGAACTGCTTAAGCCTACCATAAAACATTACTATTATTAGTATCAATTTTCCACTGGAACTCCATCTTCCTGCAAACCCATAACCTGCGTCTTCACAGCCACCATCAATGACGTTCAAACGCCGTTCACAGCTGTACGCGGTCGTGAACCCCACATTTCCATATGCACTGCCATGACAAATATTATTGTTTCACTAATAAGTATAGTTTTCATGAAGTGAACTAACCTTGAAATTTCGTATATGAAAGTGTTTTTCATAAGGACGAAACGTTGACACAAAAGAATGATGGTGTTTAATCTTTTTATCAGTCTCATAGTCTTAACTCATTATCATTTAGAATTTAAAAGGTGCATATATACAGGGGCGGATCTACATACACCATAGTGGGGACAGCTGACCCCACAAAAATCACAAAATCTGGTTATGTATATATGTTAATACAGTTAGTGACTGCACGAGGTAAAAATTGACTCATGAACCCACTCATTTTGGTTTAAGTCGCTTACTCGTTCTTTATTTATTTTTTGATTTGTTTAATACTTTTTTTTTCTTGTTCTATCTAACTAATACTTCTTCCATGTCATTAAATACCACATAAGGTTTCATAAATTTCTGGTGTATAACGCATGTGCACTTTTAAACATAACTTTTCATGTGCAATTATATAGTTACACTTCATATCTTAGTATTTTGTTTCTTTAAAAATTTCGTCAGAAATTACAGTGTTTTTTTTGTAGTGGGACAACTACAATATTTATATATGATAAAAATGTTTAGTTAATAGTTTAACTATTTTATCAATAGAAAAACAAACACAATTAGCTAGCTTATACATAATATTTAATTTTAAAAACATAAATATTATTTTATCAAGAATTTTTTATTCTATTTATCTAAATTTTTTATTTTTTATAGAATATAAAAATAGTTTAAATTTATAATAAATTTATTTAATACTATAATATATGATATATGTAATTGTTAGTATTATTTTGTTTTTACTAATATTATTTTATATTTTATAAAATTAATCCTAATTTAAATATATTTATATGATAAATGACCCTGTAATATAATTTTCTAGATCCGTCACTTCATGTATATAGTCAATTGTTTTGCTCTTAATTGTTGTGGGCTTTTTTGTAACAAATATGGTGGTCTATTCTAGCTTGCTTTTTAATTAAAAGATAAAATTCATCCAAAGAAAACTTTAATTTTGTGATTTATAGGTGGATCCATGCATCTATATAGAAATACGAAGAGAACCCGAATATAATATAGAGATATGAAAATATACCTGACAACTTCAAGAGTGATGTTAAGAACGTTGAAGTTGAGTGGATCTCGTCGTAGTTTTTGCCTTTCGGTGATAGAAATAAGAAAGATGCATATCACCAAAAAGGTAAGCTGTGACACAAAGAGACCACTCTTCTTTCCTCCCTTCTCATATCCGGAATCATTTTCTTCCTCTTGTTTATTCTTCTTTTTTACGGTGAACGGCATAAACAAAGTGTATGGGGGAAGATACCTTATCAACGCAAGAATTTTGTTTTAAAACATAAGACTAGTACTCTGTCCCGTGCTTTGCACGGACATATTAAATATAAAACCAAAATAGATATAGAATAATATTAAATTTTCTTTTTTAACTAATAAATTAAAAAAAATTGTATAATAATAAAAAATTATTAGATATGAAATATCACGTCTGACGTTAATTTTACTGTCTATAAATTATTTGATAATTTATATTTTTTCATTTAAAACTAAATTATCTTATGTCAAATATTTTATGAAACTGAATAACAATAGTATATTCAAAATTAAACAAATAAATTGAATGGGAGAACGGTTGCACTACATTTTTAATATTATTTTAAAATGAGTATATGTTTGCAATATTTTCCAAAAATATTAAGATTATATTTAATTTTTAAGATTAAAAGTTTAAATTTGTTATAACTAAAATTTTAATTTTCAATCTTACTTATTTTATTTTTAACCCATATTATTTATTATGTTTTTTAAAGATAAAAACTTTTATATTTTGCTTATTTTCTAAAAAAAATTATATTAAAGCACAAGTCATGTGTCAAAATTTGATTGGCAAAGTGAGTTGCGTTTTTAGTATATAGAGGATAACATTTTAAAGTAGATGTTTTAATTTGTGAATATGATGAATTGGAATGCTGTGATATTCTCCACTACCTTGAAGCGACATCTTTTACTAGACATATATTCTGATTCACTCCAACAAATGTTGTCTACCACATTCTCTTGTTAGTTCCGTTTTAGTAACGATATTCTAGTAATTATGTCTAATTATAATGGACTTCAACAATATCTCTTAAGTAATGAACACTTTTTAGTGCACAAATAGTTTTTTCGACTGACGAGGATTGACCTAGTAGATAAAACTCTTAAATCACCTAATATGAGCTTAAAAGGTCGCATATTTGATTTTCGTTGGAAAGGATCTGCTCTCATACCAAATGTTTAAGAAAAATTAAAGGGATCTGCTCTCATAATAAAAATTAATTTAAAATAGTTTAGATCTTAGAACGGGATTCTTAGCGTAATGTAAGAACCGTTTCTTAACTTTAACTAAGAAAAAGTTAAGAGACGGTTCTTAAATCTCTTATTTAAGAACCGTCTCTTAACTTTTTTAGTTAAAATTAAAGACGATTCTTAAATTACGTTAAGAACCCCACTCTAAGATACCCCCAATAATCATGCCCTTAGACCATGATTAAAGGAGTTTCTTAAGCGATGGGTCCCATGAATAGTGTAAGAACCGGTTCTAAAAGTTGTTAATTAAGAACCGGTTCTTAAGAATTTCTTACACTGTTCACAGGCTCCACTGACACGTAGCATCCCGTGATTGGTTCGTTTTTTAATTTTTTTTTTTTTTAAACAATTTCCAAAAGCCTCATGAGAGGTTCTTGGGTTAAGCATGCTCTAACTATATGTAGATGTACGGACTCTCCTCCGGGCGTAGAGCTTCCTAATCATGTAAAGAAAGTATGCTGATTCATTTGGGTTCAATTTGACTGAAATGTTTTCTAAAAGTTTTCCAGCGTAAAAGTTTTTAAAGTAACAAACTAACCTACATTTCTCTTAGTGTAGTGAGAAAAATTTAAACTCCACAAAAGGAGTCAATTGTTAAGCTATTATTATCATCTAATCTATTAAAACTAAAGTATAATTAGTACTTAACTATGAATTTTTTTAATATAAACTATAAAATTATTATGCTCAGAAATGTTATATTAAACAGTTATTTAAATAGATAAATTTTAAAATATATATTATCACTTATACAAATAAATATATATTTATAAAACAATAAAAATAAACACGCGCGGATGCACGGATCAAAGCTTAGTTATTACTATTATCTAAGCCAACACTAATCTCAAGAATTAAAATGTAGCTATAGGTATTTAAACTATTTAAAATGTATATATTTAGGTTATTTACAATCTTTATATGTTAGATGTTTTCGTACTGAAAAGTCAGCTAAATTTATAGGCCATTAATGATTCAGTTTAGATCTAAATATTTTGAGTCCATCCAAATGCATCGATATATACATGAGGAAAGAATTGAAGTTACTCACATCATGAGGATGAATAGTATCAAAATAGGAGGGGAAAGTGTGGAGAGGTCGACAATTGTTTCTCCAGTATGTCTCGAGTTCACCACTTGAAACAAGGATCCAACACACTTCTCATACCAATTCATTCCTTCAAGAGACTCCGAGCTCCAAGCAAAGGAGCAGAAGACAAAAAGTTGTATCAAAACAAACCCTAACACCGTCAATCCTAGGAAGACACAAAGACGTACGGAGAGTAGATGAGAGTATCCCATCTTCTTGCGGTTCTTGAGAATATAACCAAACTCCTCACGCTTTGTGGCTCTACTTAATCCCCATATTAGCAACCGCAAGAAGCAAGGGAACAAAGTGTTCCCCATCAATACTAGAGGGATTAAGAGCCAGAGGAGACCCGAGTTCTTGCGGAAGATGATCATGTTCTCATTCGTGGGAACAAACCCGCAAGTTGCGAAGGTCGATACGGTTGTGAAGATAGAGAAGGTGAGAAGTGATATTTTCTTGGAACGAAGAACATCTCTTGCCGTTTTAACAAAGCTTACGTATACAAGCAGCAACAAAGAGCCAGCTATGTTTGTTACAAGATGGTAGCTAATAACCACATAGTACAAGCACTTAGACGCCTTTTCATCGATCTTGCTAGGAATTTCGTGACGACCAGTAACATTTTCTTGGTCAAGATGGCGATCATTGATCCCAAATTTGGTGAAATGGGACGAGTAGAGATTGAGAAAGGAGGTGAAAACTTGGCCGCCCATAAACATGAGTATAGTGAGGATGATGAGTTGGGTGTTAGAGAAGACTTCCATGTCGACGGTGGACATGGAAGAGACGGTGATGGCAGAGACGGAAGTGAAGAAGAGGTCCAAGTCATGAGGATTGTAAGTGGTTCTTGGCTTAGAGACCTTGAGTGCCAAGAAACCTAAAAAGGACAAGGACAAGAAGTAAATGAAATTAAGGAAGCATGAACGAGATTTATAAAGTTGCGAACGGATTTTACATAATTTTCTTCCTGCAACTCTACCCATTTTATATCTTGAGGCGGTCTAATCATATTATAATTGGGCATATTGTGTGATTATATATTACATGGACATGAGTATTCTCAGCCACATATAATATATATGATGACTGTTACTAACACGACAGCATTGTGTAGCTTAGAGACCTTGAGTGCCAACATTGGTATCCAAATGTTGAGATGACTAGTCTAGTTGAATAACGTGAATAAATTCTCTTTCTTAACACAAACGAAATAAAAGAAAACGTGCTTATAGCTATGAAAAGTCAGAATAATAATTCGTGGTTATACATTCATAACAAAGAAAAATATGACAGTCTATATATGGTCGTACAAACACGATTTAGTCACGTTTTTCGAGACAAAAAAAATAATGATTTTGTCATGAAAATTTTACGACTATTTGCCACGAATTTGATACATTTATTTTCATGTTTTTTTTTCTTCCACGAAATAGTTTATATTCGTGACTATTTTACTTAAGAATTTAAAATATGGCTATATCATAACTATATTTGCCACAAAATAAGCAAACTAATAAACAAACATGTGGAACTACTTTACCCATTAAACTCTATTATACTTTAAACTAGTAAAATATTATGCAATAATTGATAGGTAATTCCAAGAAGTCCGTGATCTAGTGGTATCTTGATCTTTTTGGAATATTATAAAATACTCCCTCCGTTCGTTCCTGAAATGAGGATTTTATAGAGTTTTCACGTTTATTAAAAATATAATAAATGTTTACAGTTTAATTTATTATTTATTTTTATACACTTTCCAATAACTATCCATCAATAAAATTTAATTAATTCAAATATTCATAATTAATGTTTTTCAAAAGTATACAAAAATACTTTAAAAATATAGAAAATCTATTTTTGTAGAACAAGAATAAAATCTAGAAAAATCCTATTTTCGGGAACGGAAATAGTATTATTGTTTTACTAGTAGAAAATCGGGTATAGCCACCATTTTAATTGTGACTACGGCTAATATTTTGTGATTATATCAGAAAATAGCTATGAAAAGTCAGTAATAATAATTCGTGGTTATACATTCATAACAAAAAAAATATGACAGTCTATGGTGGTAGTCGTACAAACACGATTTAGTCACGTTTTTTGAAACAAAAAAAATTATTATTAAAATTTATTTATCACGAGTTTGATATATTTATTTTTGTGTTTTTTTCTTCCACGAAATATTCACGTTTATATTCGTGACTATTTTAGTTAAGAATTTAAATATGGCTATATCATGACTATCTTTGCCACAAAAATAAGCAAACCAATAAACAAACATGTGGTTTACTCATCAAATTCTATTATACTTTAACTAGTAAAATATTATGCAATAATCTGATAGGCAATTCCACGAAGTCTGTGATCTAGTTGTATCTTAGCCTTTTTGGATACGCATCTACATTATTTTTTATTTTTTTTAATTTCCATACAAATAAAATCTTCAATGAAAATATGTGGTTTAATAACTTTCTCTAAATTTAGTATCCTTTATATGTATAAATAAATGTTTTTGCTTAGTATTCATTATATTTATCATTTTAGAAAACAAGATACACCTTTTATGTTAAAGGTGGATGGATTTACCTCTCGTTCAACAGTTCGTCATTGCGATTAATGTCGACAAACAATCTTTCCTACGTTTGGACTAGCATTTCAGAAGTAAGTAGCTTACTACTCTTGGGGATCATACATAAGATTCATTTAGAATATAAGTTAGAGTTTAGGTGGATTCATGGATTCTAATCAGCAAAACCTACATTGTTACATGTTCTAGTGGTACATCCAAGAATGACAATCAGTGATTTCACTAAAGACGGTTTTAATGAATGGAATGTGAAGATGCTTCAATTTTTTTCTCAACTGATAACATACCAATTATTAGGAGTTTGGTCATAAACCGAAACAACCATCGCGATATGTTTTGTAGGAACTACACAAAAATGGTTATATATTGTAAAGTCGGGTTATTGAGTAACAAGCAAAAATTTAAATTAAAACGGATGAGGATGAAACCTTCATATAATCTAGTATCACCTAGCTTGGAGAATAAAGGCTCCACACAAAATGTGCCACCTCATATGGAAACTTCTATATGGTCATGTTAATGTAACACGAAATATAACATATCGTCATATGCAATGTGATAACTATTGTCCTAGATATACTGAACCTGATGAATCTGTTAATCAGGCCATTTTCAACCCACTGATATTGCAGACATGTTCCTTATCAAAGATGCCCTCAAGCTTAAACATCTTCACATGTACAAGTATTTATGAAAACATGGACTACCTTTTTTGGAGAAGGAGTAATATTAAGGATCCAGAGCTGGTTAAGGATCCACACCCTTGGATAATTTGATATTTATACAAAGCCCAGAACAAAAAAAAAAATCAGAGGAATTGAGAAGGACCTTCTTGAACTGATCCGATTTGCGGAAGGAGAGTGTCAAACTTGGTTCTCAGCTAACGAGACGACTTTTTCAACAGCTTAAACAACATGTAGTATTGAATCACAAGTCATATGTTGGGAAAACATTTGTTTGGTGAATGGATCATGGTCCTCCACATATGAATTTAGTAGATGCGGCTGAGTTTAGAAAGATACTTCTAGAAACAATCATTTATTGGGAACCCAAAATTCAAGGAGAGAATCAGATTTGCATCCAGAACTAGAAGCACTTACTGGACGATGTAGAGTACGTTAAACTTTCTACATGTCAAAACTTAGGAACATAGTATAGACCTGATTAACATGATTAGAGAACCTGGAGCATGACCAAATTTCTCAATGGAGCTAGAGGTGATAAAGACCCTAAAATCAAGATTCCAAGACCTCAAAATTTGTCACATTCCCCAGAGGCAAAAGGAGTTTTCTAATTTTCTAGCTAGAACTTTAAGATTTTTTTATAGGGAGCTAGAGTTTATTGGTTGTTCAATTCTGGTCTGGTTACCTAGACCACTTCAAGTTTGAATAATAGAATAGTTGTTTAATGATTAAAAAACAAATGTGGATGAATATGAAAAATTATACTGGTGAAGCACAACTTCTCACCAATGTAGATGATTATCGGCTCTACATGCAGAAGTTGACTTACTAAGTGAGCGATGCAAAATATGCTACAACACTACACATGTCAGAACTTTAAGACATATTGCAAAATGTTGATATCAGTGATTCATGATCCGTGTAAAATGGCAAAACTTACCAATGGAACTAAACGAAATATTAAGATTAAGTGGGTGCTTCAGAATGTCTCTATCAGCTACATTATTTGGGCAACTAATTCAAACGCAAATTCTTTGGAAAAAATTGCTTGCTCTCTTTATAAAAATGTTTTGATTTATTGTTTGTTATTTTCGATCTGGTTAATAATGCCATCTCACGTTTGAATAATGAAATATTTGTTTGATGTCAAAAAATATTTAAAAACTGTCAGAATGATTAAATATCGGTACATTTACAAATAAATTTAGTTTAAATATATGTATATGTAAGATACATATGCTATGTTGTTCTTGCATATTAAATTTTATCATCTTATAGATTTGTATGTAAAATGGGTATATACACCAAGAAAAAAGTGGTCTGGTGGTAGTTGAGAGTTTTCAAAATCATTATTCACTTCTATTTAAACATAACATTGTTCTCTATAAAATAGGGTAAACTTGAAATTCTCTCAGAAAACATTATCAACAATGGTCCTAAACACAAGAAAACATTACTCTCAATTCAGCTTATATTTTGCTGATCATGTAGAAATATATTTCATCACTATTAAGTACTGTTTAACCAAAGGCAAATACCACTTTGTTCTCTCAAAGAAATAACAAGTAACGCTGATTTTAATTTTGGTTTATTATTTTTCTCTTAGTTACTTTAATAATTTTACTTTTATTCCTTTTATTTAAATTATTCTTAGTTACTCTAGTATTTACCAATCATATCCATAGACACGAGCGGTAGAAAAGTTGACTGATAGGACTAGGACAGAGAATATTTACCTCTGTTGAAAAAAACTTCTTTCTCTCTCCTCCAAACTTCTCTCTTCAGACGATAATAAAATACATATTTGCTTCAGCTTTGGAACAGCGGCGCATGGCAGCGCGTACCGGCGTCCGGAGGCGTCTTCCTCTCTCTTAACCGCTTGTTTTCGTTTTGCTACACCATAGTCCCTCTCACTCACTCTGCCTTGTTCGGCGCTCTGCCTGTGAAAGGTTTCAAAGGTCGTCTTTGCCTGGGACCTGATAATTTTGGTTTTAGAATGTAATTCTACGTGTATATTTAGTATTTTTATAACTCAGCCGTTATTGTAATTAAACCCAGCCGCTATGTTTATATAACTCAGTTGTTATTGTAAATTAAACTTAGCCATTCTTGTAATAAAACTCAGCCGTAATGTTTAATAAGTCAGCCGTTAATGTAATTAAACTCAGTCTTATTGTTTAATAAGTCAGCGGTTGTTGAAAATTAAACTCAGACGTAATGTTTTTATAACTCAGCCGTTATTTAAAATTAAACTCAGCCATAATGGTAAATCAGAGACATTTATTCAAATGGATGGATGAGTGTTTGGTGGATGAGTTTGAAGATATGAAGTCAGTGATAAGTGACATGAAAAATGGCATGTCGGAACTGAGAGTTAACATTGCTCGGTTGGAGAAAGAAATTGAAGGATTGAAGACGGAATATGAGAGAAGAGGCGACAAATGCATGAGTGAGGTGATGTGTTTGAGGAATATGGTGATTTGTGGTTTTGGTATCGCCAAACTTTGCTTCTACTTCTTTGCATAATCATGTTTTATGAGCATAACTCAGCCGTTACTTTTAATAACTCGGTTGTATTGTAAACAAAATTCAGCCGTAATGGTAAACAAAACTCAGCCATGACGTTTAAATTACTCAGTTTTATGTTTAATAACTCAGGTGTAATGGTAAACAAATCTCAGTCATGTCGTTTAAATTACTTAGTTTTATGTTTAATAACTCAGCCTTAGTATTTTAATAACATATTTAGAGTATATTAAACATAAACATTAAAAACACAAAGATTAAATAAGTTTTGAGTACTAAACAGATACATCACACAAAAAAAGGTTTCTCAAGCTTAAGCCAATCGATGTCTTTTACTTTGATGTTAAACATCTTTTCATTTGCAAGATCGAACACTGCTTCAAGTTTTTCGAACTCACCCATGAAGTCAAACTTCTCGGTCCCCATAACCTCATGAAGCAACTCAATCTTTGAAGAAATAGAATTAACTTCAATGAAAGCCTCGTGATTTTTAGATATGGACTTGCTTTCCTCCTTCACAATATAGAGGATCGATTTGTAATGCTCCTTTGTTTCATTTTTGGATTTTTTTTTGAAAATTTGAGCAGCATCTGAACTGTCATCTTCCAGAGAACGTTTCATCGCCTTCTTTGAGTATTCCATTGATGCTACATTTATATAGAAAATACGATGTTAATATCTAAATAATATAAAATGACCAATGAAAAACATTAAATAACTAACATGATAGAATTTGAGATTGCTAAAGAGAGAAAACGATAAAAAGTGAAGATTATTGTATAGAGTTCTAAGATATTATAGGGTATTTATAGTTCCATAAATATTAGCGACTCTTCGGATTTTGCACCCTTTCGGATTTCATACCCTTTCTCTTTAAATATTCTTAAGTACTAGTGACTATGAGACTCACCGTATGAGCTGAAGTTATCATCTTCAGAAGACGCACCATCCGAGTCGTTGAACATATCAAATCGGCTTTCAAATTCATTGTCTTTTTCGCCTACTTCATCTTTTTTTTCTTCCATTTTACAAGAGCAATCACTGTATTCGTCATCGCGTTTCTCCTCCAAACTGAAAGCATCATAATTTTGTATCTAGATTAAACTTCTGATGAAAAACTCAATAAACTAAATTCCCTCATTCCGAGTAATTTTGTTTTTTTTCTCTATAATCTCCACACAGAGAAGTAGCTGTTCGATTTTACTTAGGCTTAGAAAACCTATCAACTCTCGAGTATTGTAGACGTAAACTGGTGGAGTATCATGCGCTATTGTTTTCAAAGCTTTATTCGAGAATATGTAACTAAGCTGAATTTGTAGGATCGACTCGTTCAATTCGTAATCATTGTATATCGACTTTACGAGTTTGTCATATGTTGTTTTCTCATCCATGAGCAGAACTCTACATCCACTATTGTTAGCGTTGAATATATATTTATTTTTCTTAACATAGTTACCGGAAACAATAATTACCAGATCCATAAGATCTCACAGAAAGATGAATAAAAAGAACAATAATGAAGAAAATAGATGAATAACAAGACACGGCGTCTGTAATATAAACCCTAATTTGGTAATTGTAATTTTAGTAGTGACATGGAAAATAAGAGCTGCTGACATAGAAAATTGAACTGATGACATGAAAAATTCAATAACTCAGCTGCCATAAGAACACATAACACATCCTAAAATAAGTCAATCATCAAATACATCATAGATCAGCCGTAACGTGAATGCTATTTCAGTAATTAATCTTCGCTAATAAATCAGCCATAATTAGGCTGGAAAATATTAAGTCAGCCCTATCGTCAAATAAATCAGCCGTCAAATAAATGATATTCTAGTAATTAATCTTTCGCTAAAAAGTCAGCCGTAATTAGGCTGAGTTTAATGTTAATCCATACTAATATGGCTGATAAAATATAACTCAGCCGTAACTACCTACCATAAGTCAGCCGTAAATTTAATAAGTCAGCCAGTCGTTTATCGTTAACTCAGCCAGCCGTTGATCATTAACTCAGTCGTGACTTAGCTATAACTCAGCCTGATTTCCGATAAATCAATCCGTTGATGTATAAATCAGCCGTAACTTGTGTACGGAAGTCAGCAATTATCTCATAACTCAGCCAGATTTTTGTAAATCAGCAGTCACGTACGACTGACTTATGTTCCTAAGTCAGCCCAGATCTCATTAATCAGCCGCATTATTTAAATCAGGCGTGTTGTTTAAATCAACTGCGTTGTTTAACTCAACTGCAACGTAAACATAATTCAACCGTCAATATCTCTGTAGCGCTTTATAGCTGGGTACATTAAAACACGTCAGCAATTTCCCACATGGCGCCAGCTTTTTGCTTATGTGGCATTAAAAAGTAATTGCATTTTTATAAATATGCTTTTTGTCATAATAATAAAAAGGCAAGCTTGACATTAAAAAAATGACAATAATAATTTTTTTTTATATGATTGTAGTCATTTGTCCTAATTTGTATGATGTTTAAGTTAACTTTTCCAAAATAACACGGAAACTGCCTTATTATAACCATCTGAGCAAGCGTACTAAAAGATAATGATGAGTAAATCTCTTTATAACATACAAGTTTGACATATAAAAATATGATAAAAGAATATGGAGAACAACCAAAACTCTTCAAAATAAATACAAAATAAATGTTAGATGGAAAATTTAATGAATATAAATCCTTGCGTACTCGCGTCTAGTAATTTTATATTAAGATATACAGTCGGTTTTCAGTTTGATTATGTTAAGTTTTGTTCTTTTGGTTTCATAAATATATATTCGTTCGGATATTTGTGAACATCGGCTATGTTGCGATTCTCAATTTATCATGCTTAAGTCCATCTCTAATAAGATACTAAAACACCAAATTTGGTATAGTAAAACACCAAAAAAAACATTGTCACACCAATATTCATCACACCAAAAAATAGTATATTTATTTAATAATATAGTTAAATTAATTTTAATTTTTATTTTTAATTTGTAGTTAAAATAAATATATAGTAGTTGTTTGTATTTATCATTTTATTTTAACAAAAAATAAAAATATGTTATTTTTAAAGTAAATAATATCATTAAATGAACATTATAATTTTGTAAAAAAAATAAAATATAATATCCTACAAACTCTTATAGTTTTAGTTTTAATATGAAATTTTAATTGTAACTGTTATTTTTATAGTAACATAAAAATTAAAAAACTACGAAAAACAAACAAATAACTTAAATTTAATAAATAATATTAATCAATTATTAAAATATTAAAATTAAAAAGTTAAATAATATATAATAATGTTGTTCGCATGCAATTTGGTATTATAATTAAAGATGAAAATAAAGTATAACAACAAAACACCAAATTTACTGTAAAGGAATTAATATAATTAACTGATATGAAAGAAAAACTTGAACTTAGAAAAAAATTTATGTGCTTATCCTTGGACATGTCATACACAAATTCTTCAATTTTTTATAAAATCGCAAAATAACTTCTATCTGAAATCTTCTAGTTGTTTCATATAAGCTTGGACCAAAAAACAGAAAAGAAAACCGATTCGGGATCAGAGCCGAATCAAAATTCTTAAATACATGAATGGTTCCTGCATTTTTATATCTGAAATAATTGAATCGAACTGGAACATAACCGAGAACCAAACATATATTTGAATATATAAAATATTTTATTTATATATATAACACAACTAAATATATATTTATATTTAAAAATCTATTAAAATTATCCAAAAATTTTGAAAAAAATAATTGACTCGTTCTGATCCATTTCGAACAGATAAACTTCGTGTCGTTTTTAAACAAACTACACGTCGTTTATACATGAAAGTCGTACTGTTTTTTAGAAATGAAATGGCAAAATGGTGGGCTTAACTTGGTCTAAAAGAATCTTATTGGGGCCTCCGGCCCTCCACCAAGACCGAAAACCAAAGACCCAAGCCCAGGCTGAGCCAGCCGGATAGCGGCGGCGCGAGTGTGGGGAGCCTTTTCTTTCACTGACTTATTTGAACTAAGTCATATGAGCACACATATATATACTGCCTCTCTGGCCTTAAATCCCCCGATGTGGGACTCTACTCCTTCCCCCATTCATTTTGACATTTCTTTTGGGCTTATACCCATGAATAGAAATGACTCTAAACATATGTACTCTAAATGTAGACTCGATAGAATGTAAAAACGTTTATGACTAGGCTTAAACTATTGACTAGAAAAACTGATTTATCAAAAGTGTTTGAAAAAAATAAATGTGTTTGAGTTGGTGTTATTTTCAAGACTTGAACCACTCATAGTTAATATATGTCGAGTTTACTTTACTAGAGGGTGAACATGATGATGTCTTGAACCAACCGGTGTTTTATGTAGATCGAGACAACATGCATAACGCAACTTCATTTTCTTGTAGAACTTAGTTCTCTATTATGTTCATTGTGGTCCTGAATTATTTTTGGCTTTCATAAGTGAACTTAGAGAATATAGCCTTGCATTCATTCTCCTAGAAAAAGCTTCATTTCACACTTATTAGGTGATTGACCATGAAAAGTATTGAGTAATACTTCGCTTTTGAAGCTATTGAATCATTAAAAGTTTATGCTTATCATTCTCACATTCTTTAGCACTTTTATCATCTTAGGAGCTGGGAAGAGACCACTTGTCTCGAAGTGTTTTTGGTAGATTTTGTTTGATTTTGTTTTTCCTTTGAACCTACGTCTTGGGATCTCTAGTCATGATAGGTAGGGTTGCAGTCAAGCATCCTAATTCCTTTTAGGCTTTAAACTCATTCCTTTTGATGATTTAGCAACATCATCTTGTGGCAAACCTTTAGTAAATGGATCTGCTAGGTTGTCAGCCGATTTGATGTAGTTTATTGTGATTACACCATTTGAGATAAGTTTTCTAATGGTTTTATGTCATCTTTTGATGTGAAGAGATTTACCATTGTGGAGATTATTCTGAGCCCGAGCTATAGCTGATTGACTATCACAATGTATGCATATAGCTGGCACAGGTTTCTTTCACATGGGAATATCTTCCAGAAAGTTTCTAAGCCATTCATCTTCTTATGTTTCTTTGTCTAAGGCTATGAACTCAGATTTCATAGTGGATCTAGCTAACATTGTTTGCTTGGTAGATTTCCAAAATATTGTTGCTCCTCCTAGTGTAAAAATATATCCACTTGTGGATTTTGAGTTTTTAGAATCTGATATACAGTTGGCGTCACTGCATCCTTCTAAAATTGTTGGTTCTTTACCATATTGAAGTCCAAAATATTTGGTGTATCGCAAATAATTGAGTACTCTCGTTATAGCTTTACAGTGTGTATGACATAGATTTCTTGTATATCGACTAAGTATGTTTATTGTGTGCGCTAGATCTTGTCTGGTACAATTGGTCAAGTACATGAGACTTTCGATCACACGTGCATACTCGTTTTGTGAAAACGCTTTACCTAAATTTACAATTAGTCAAGTAACATAGTTTTTGCAATACTATTAGAGTAATTTTTAAGTCTCTCCTATATTATTTGAGCATAATGAGATTGGGTTAAGAAAATTCTATTTGAATTTCTTGTGACTTTAACCCCGAGATTAACATATGTTAATCCCATATTTTTCATCTCAAATCTTCCGTTGAGCATGTTCTTTGTTTGATTGATAATATATTTATTGCTTTCAATAATAAACATATCATCTACATATAGATATAACAAAATATTCACTTTTTTGGTAGTTTTGTAGTATATGCATTTATCACATTCATTAATTTTGAAACCATTTGACAATATTGTATTGTCAAATTTTTCATGTCATTGTTTAAGAGCTTGTTTAATCCTCTAAAATGACTTTACAAGTATGCATACTTTGTCTTCCCATCCAGGGATGACAAAAACCTCAAGTTGCTTCATGTAAATTTCCTCTTCTAAATCACCATTTAAAAATATGGTTTTTGCATTCATTTGATGGATTTCTAGGTCTCTTAAGGCTGCGATTGCTATAATCAGCCTTATTGACGTTATTCTCGTTATTGGAGAATATGTATCAAAATAGTCAATGCCTTTCTTTTTCTGAATCCTTGAACTACAAACCTAGCTTTGTATTTACCAGGTGTTCCATAAAGATTTAGTTTTTGTTTTAAAATCCACTTACTTCCTAATGCTTTATAACATGGTGGTAAATCCGTTATATACCATGTATAGTTTTGCATGATAAAATTGAATTCACTTTTTTACGGCTTCATTCCAAAATGGAGCATCTGGTGAAGACATGACTTCTGCTAAGGTTTTTGGATCATTTTCGACTAAAAATAACATTAAGAAATCTTCACTAAAAGATTTTTTCTTTCGAGCTCTTTTGCTTCTTCTAGGTTTATCTTCTTTTTCATTTTTTGAAATATCATATATAGAAATATCTACGTTTGTCTCAATTTTTGAGTCATTGTCATCGTCTCTTTCTTTTCGAGTTCGTTTTTGAAACTTGTTTTTCCATGCAAGAATTTTTTTTTTTGAAGAAAGATGCATTTCTTGATTCTATAACTGTATTTACATGAATGACTGATATTTCATATTTTTGTACCAGAAATCGACAGACACTACTATTATGTGCATATCCGATAAAGATGTAATGCACTGTTTTATATCCAATAGTGACCTTTTTTGGTGGTGGCACTGCAACTTTTGCAAGCACCCCCACACTTTGAGGTATTTATACAAAGGTAAAGTACATTTCCATAATTCGTATGGTGTTTTACCAGTTATTTTGTGTATAATTTTGTTGAGGATATAATTAGTGGTAAGCAATGCTTCATCCCCTCTCCCTCCCACATGTTCTGGGGTAACCCAGATTCCTGCAACATTGCATTCATCATCTCTTTTAGAGTTTGATTTTTGCGTTCAGGAACTCTATTAAATTCTGCTGAGTAAGGGGTTGTAGTTTGATGGATTATTTCATGTTCTTTACAAAATTCATTAAATGGACCATCATACTTGCCTCCTTTGTTGCTTCTAACTACCTTAATAGTTGTTTTAAGCTAATTTTCGACCTCGAGTTTAAATTCTTTGAATTTTTCTAAAGTTTCATTTTTACTATGTAATAGATATACATTACAATATTTTGTACAGTCATCTATAAAGAGCACACATTACTTTTCCCACTTCTAGTTTGTATATCTATATTTTAAATCAAATAAATCGGTGTGAACTAAATCTAGAGGTTTGTTAGTTTTTTCAACATGAGGTGAGGGTGTTTTGTGAGCTTAGCATGTATGCATACTTCATTTTTTTTTTTACTTGTTTTGTATTTAGGGATTAGATTTGAATTCATTAAGAGTATATATTTGTAATTTACATGGT
Organism: Sinapis alba; assembly: GCA_012274485.2. Taxonomy (NCBI): domain Eukaryota; kingdom Viridiplantae; phylum Streptophyta; class Magnoliopsida; order Brassicales; family Brassicaceae; genus Sinapis; species Sinapis alba. Next base: position 129,821 of record MU105701.1, on the reverse strand, counting down.
CTAATCTTTCATGCAATATATTAAAAGAGTCAACCAAATAAGCAATTGACTCTTTCTTATTCATTGAAACTTTAGGAGCTACAACTTTCGGATGGACTGTCATTACATTCATCTTGACAAGTTCATCCTTAACATACCCATTTCCCAAATACATCCCATTCTTCCTAATCACGAGCTTGTCTGCCTCAAGAGTTATGGTGAATCCATTCTTGCTGAGCAAGGTTCCCGAGACCAGGTTCTTCCTCATGTCAGGCACATGCTTCACATTCGTCAGAGTGACGTGACGTCAGATGTCATCTTCAAAATCACATTGCCACGACCTTCAATCTTGGAGACTGCAGTGTTCCCCATGAACAGCTTCTCTTGAGTTTTGCTTTTCTGATAAGTGCTAAACATCGCCTTATCAGTGCAAATAGGAATGGTTGCCCCTGTGTCATACCACCATTCCTTGGGATTGTTGCTTTCAACCATGTTGACCTCAGTCACTATTGCAACGATATCCTCCTCAGTGAGATTCGCTTGAGCCTTCTCATTTCGAATCTTGCTGCAATACTCAGCGGTCATGTGACCAACTTTGTGGAAGTAATGACCTTCTCCCTTGAATTTCTCCACATTTGCATTGATTTCAATGCCTTTTTCTTGAAATTTGGTCTAGAAGCCTTCAATGATATAGCGTGTTTGAAAGGCTTGGCAGGAGAGTGGACATGTGCCTTTCCTTAACGTTTGTGTTCAGCCATGTTGACACTGTGCTCTTTAGCATAGAGTTTGCCATCATTTTGATTTCTGGATTCCATCTGAAGCCTCATGATGACTTCTCGAGACACATCTTCTTCTTTTTGTGCTTCAAGTAGTTCTTGAAATCCACATAGATAAGGGAAAACTTTTGTATGAAGCTGAGAGTTGTGAATATCTCACAGATGGACATTCCTTCAACAGCGAAATCATTGCAAATAAGCTGAAACGCTTCCACCTGATTCATGATGGGTTTTGAATCCACCATTTTGAAGTCATGGAATTTTGCAACCACAAACTTCTAGCAGCCATCGTCCTCACCTTTGTACTTCTTGTCAAGTGATCTCTAGAGCTCTTTTGTCGTGAGAATCTCACAGTAGACTCGGTACAATGGCTCAATGAGGCGACCCAAAATGTATCATTTGCAGATGAAGTCAGAATGCACTCATATGTCAATACTTGCGAAAGTGTGCTTATCCTCTTGGATGAATTTGTCTAGATTCATTATTGTGAGAAAGAACATCATCTTCTTTTGCCACGTTTTGAAGCATTTGCCATCAAATTTGTCCGGCATCAATCCTTCAGAGATTACACCAGGAACAGCCGGAAGAGTTGGAGCTGCAACCGGAGCACTTATGATTCCTTCAGCTGAACCGGTTTGATAAAGACCAGCACCAAAGAGGCTACGGCGAGTGGTTTCATCAACAACATTTCCCACTGGAAGGGCATCTATTGTTGTTGCAGCGGTTGTTTCAGTTGTTGCAGTGGTTGTCAAGGTTGCATCAGTTGATGTAACATTGAGTGAAGTTTGAGCATCGGTGGTGGTGGTGTTGTTAGTGTCCGTCATTTTTCTGTTAAGAAAATATGAAAGTTAATTAGTACTCCATTCAACACATAACATGGTATTTTAAGCAAGAATAATAGTTTAAAATCGATTGTCATTTTTGGTGTTTTTAGAAGATTGCAAAAGCGTATGAAATCACCAAATCATATCGATTTAAGTCTGAAAAATGTTTTGCAAACTCGCTTAAAAGCGTTCACAAAAAACATTTTGTTTAGACTTTAGAATGTTTCACAAACTCGCTTTAGAAAGCGTTCGTGGAAATGATTCGAATATTTAATGTTTTAAGAATCGTACATCAATAAAAGTTTCGCGGTAGTGCTACATAGCAAAACGCAAACTGTTATGAGATAAGTAAGAAACGTCTCGCGGAAGTTCTACAGAGCAAATCGCAAACACTGTTCCAAAACCGTTTTATAATTTTTTAACTAAACCGTTTTATAAATCGTTTTCAATCCGATTAAAGCTTTAGAACAAAAGCAATTTAGAGTTAAGATTGTAGAAGCCGAAAAGCCGAATTGACAAAAACGATATAAATAAAAGCGATGTTAAGAAAATAGACAATTCAAAAGACGAAATGAAAAACGATATGAATACGTTTTCGAAAAAGAACATGGAGTCAAGATACGATTTATTTCTTTAACTCTAAATATTGGCTCCGTAGTGAGAAGAGAATGTACGAAATATTGAGTCCCAAGATACAACCGTGTAAGACAAAATCACACTTCACTTGTGATTGTCTCGATGAACTATAGAATCTACGAAACACTCTCGAACTATAGACTTATGCTAAGGGATTTTTTCTGCTGGTTTTCGTTGTGAAAGAAAGTCTTAAATGAGGAGGATACGAGTTACTTATTAAAGAGGAGATGATGAGCGGTTTTTCAAAATTGTTGCAAACGTTTTTCAAAAATATCTTAAGGATCTCGGAGTGGAAACATTGAGCAGCTTTTTCTGCAAGTTTCTCTATTTGTTTACTCATTCTGATCCATTTTGAACAAAAAAAACTTTGAATGTTGGGCTTAACTTGGTCCAAAAAGAATTTTATCGGGCTAGAGACCCTCCACCAAGACCAAAAATCAAAGACCCAAGATCCAAGCCCACGCTGAGCCGGCCAGACGGCGGCGGCGGCGCGTGGGGAACCTTTTCTTTCACTCTCATTTGAACTAAGTCATATGAGCACAAATATAGATACTGCCCCTCAGACTTAAATCCGGGACTTTACTCTTTCCCATTCATTTATGAGTTATTCTTGGTTTCACCTCATAGGGTGAACCTGTAGGTTCATCAACCAATAGGATTTTATTATTTCATATGCAATATCTTTTAAAAAGGAAAGAAAATTTTTAAAGTAAATAAAAATAATAGTAGTTCCAAAAAAAAAGAATTCAAATAACATATATTTTTAATACTATCAGCAAAATACTAAACTCTAAACACTAAACTATAAACTTTAAACCTTTGGATAAACCCTAAACCTTTGGATAAATCATAAATCTTTGATTTTTTTAAAATATTTTCAACACGGTCAGCAAAACACTAAACCCTAAATCCTAAATTCTAAATCTTTGGGTAAATGCTAAACCCTTAAATAAACCGTAACTCTAGAATTTAGTATTTGTCTAAAAGTTTATGATTTACCCAAGTGTTTAGGCATTTTCCTAAAAGTTTAGGATTTACCTAAAGATTTATAATATAGAGTTTAATGTTTTGTTGACGAGATCAAAAATATTTTTTTTAAACTTCTTTTCCTTTTGTAATTATTATTATTTTTTATTTAAAAACACAATATAATGTGACAATACTTTGTTTTCTAATTTAAAAAATATTTAAATACCTAACCGAACTGATAGTCAAAAGTCAAAATGCCTAAGCCTACTCTCATACTCAAAGCTCTGTCCTAGCCTCCTAGGCAGCCAAAAGAAACATACCAAAACAATTAAACCGCTAAATCCTCGACACTTCAACCTAAGTTGGGATAATGAATATCAGGCAGGAAATGCCAGCAACAAGACATTACATTACGCGAAATCACTTAGATATCGAAGCAAATAAATCCCAGCAATGGATAGACCGATACATGACACACAAAATTTAAAGTATTCATCAACATACAAAGACAGTGAAGCTATATCACCAATATGCGGAGAAGAAATTGATAGACAGCCATTCACTCGAATTGGTAGTGTTTATCAACCGCAACAGAGACGTCCCAAGTGCAACTCATTCCTTTAGGGAAAACAACAAAGTCGCCTGCTTCGATCTCTACGCCTTCATCGGACCCATCAGGGTACACTCTCACTTTCCCTTGTAGCAGAAAACAAGTCTCCTTTGCTTCGTAAGTCCATGGAAACTTGCTTGGAGGACAACCCCACCTGTCCCAATCATTTCACACACAACTTTCATGTCCGGACAACAAAAGAGGATTAAGCTTTGATGATTGTATGTACTAATTGGGTTCGAATCAAGAACTAAAGACGAAGAAGGGCGTACTTGGGCCAATTACGAACACCGAGTTGGGTGAGTTTGGACTCGGGAGGATTCTTCTCGATAAAGATCCCTAATTTTTCAGTAGCCATTGACTCAGCTCGAATCGCAGCCATCGATGGTCCTCTTCTCGTGTAGGGTTTGTTTGATGTTCTTGTAAGCACCGGCCGATAAATATTGATACTTGTTATATTGATGAGACCAATGCAACCCATCTTGCTTAGTGCTTACCTCTCTAGTTTTTTTTTTCTTTTTTTAATGTTCTCTGTTTCCAACTGCACGTGAAACTTTATTTTGTTTTGGCATAACATAACCACATGTTTTTATTTTGTAGTGGTATTACGTGATCCATTCATGCCTCATCTCTTCAGCTAACAATTTTTTTTCAATTTTTTCAAAAAAAATTGAAATGAGAAAAGCTTTAATTTTTTTTAAGATTCAAAGATAAATAGTCAATTTTTGTTACTTACTAGGGCTGTTTGCAAAGTAACTATAATATGTGTCAATGAATCTATTTTATAAGTGTAAGTAACTTAATATCATTTTAGCTCAATGTGTCAAGCTCAACTGAGAAGCCCATTAACACTTCACAAGTAAAGATAAAAATGTTGCAGTTTGCACTTTCCGTACCTGCAAAAAAGAGACTTAGAAACAAAGATTAATGAACCACTCTCAGCAATAAATACACACCATTACAGTTTATAATAGAAGACTAAGTTTATTTTATAGCTAAAGCTTAAAGATAAGGTTTAACCTAGTTCTATATCCTTCCAACTTGTATAAATACTCATTGTAATAGCTCTTTGTAAAGTGGTCAAGAAAGTATTATTTTCAAACCTAAAGTCTCCTCCTTTTCTAAACATTCATATGGTATCAGAGCTATTGAAGCCTTAACAGGTATAAACAATGGCTGATCCACTCAATCCCTACCCATTTTCTAGTAATGTTCATGTTCTCAGTTCAATTACCTTGAAGCTCACTGACATCAACTATTTACCGTGGAAAACTCATTTTGAATCCCTTCTCTCTAGTCAGATACTACTTGGGTTTGTAAATGGTGGCACTCCAGCTCTTGGGTAAACCATAGTCATTGTCAACGACAACGTTCATGTTGAAGAACCAAACCCTCAATATGCACTGGTTATTTTGCACCTTGTCGGAAGAAGTTCTCGGTTCCGTACATACGCTCTCTACGTCTTGTGAGGTGTGGATCTCTCTCGCAGAACACTTCAACAAGAGCTCTCTTGCTAGAGAATTCTCTATTCGTCGTAGTCTGCAACTTAATTTTCACCAAGAAAGATAAAACTTTGTCAGTCTATGTTCGAGATTTTAAGACATATATAACTCCTTTAGTGCTATAGGGAAACCTATTGATGAGTCTATGAAAATCTTTGGGTTTCTTAATGGCTTAAGTAGAGAGAACGACCCAATCTCTATGGTGATACAAAGTTCTCTTACCAAGTTTCTGGCTCCTACCTTCAATGATGTCGTCTCGGAGGTCCAGAGTTTTGATACCAAACTTCTCTCATATGAAGACTCCTCCACAGTCACACCTCATGATGCCTTCAATGTCCAACAACAGTCTCAATCATATGGACAATATCAGAGGGGAAGAGGTCATTTTCAGCAAAACCGTGGTAAAGGTGGCTATACTACTCGTGCACGTGGCTTCTCTCAGCATCAATCCTCTTTTGTGAATGCTGGCAACCGTACTACATGTCAGATTTGCAGTAGAGTTGGTCATACCGCCCTAAAGTGACAATTGTTTTGATAACAACTATCAAAGTCGAGATCATGCACAAGCATTCAGCTCTCTACAGATAGCATATCAGAATGGAAAAAATTGGTACCCGGACTCAGGAGCCTCAGCTCATGTGACTGCTTCTACCAACACTCTTCAGGCTGCAACACCCTATGAAGGCACTGATACGGTCATGGTTGCTGATGGAATGTTCCTCCCCACGCGATTACCCTTGCATCAGCTTCAGTATGATCCCATTATCTGAGGTCTTGGTGTGTCCTGACATAAAGAAATCTCTTTTATCAGTATCGAAACTCTGTGATGATTACCCATGTGGAGTTTTTGTTTATGCTAAGAAAGTTTGTGTCATTGATCTCACCACTCAGAAGGTGGTAACTAAGGGAAACATGCGTAATGGTCTGTATGTTTTGGAGGCTCCATGAGTTGTTACTTCCTTCTCAAACCGACAGACAGCAACTACATACAGTGTTTGGCACCACCGTCTTGGTCACGCAAATCCTATAGTCCTCCAACAACTACAACAAAGCAAGGAAATTTCAGTTAATAAGAGCAGAGTCACCTCTGTTTGTAATCTTTGCCAGATAGGGAAGAGTTCAATACTACATTTTTTTACTTCTAATTCTTGTGTGTTTTCACCCCTTAGATTGAATTCATTGTGAACTATGGGGACCTCACCGGTTGTTTCTAATCAAGGGTTTAAATATTACACTTGGTTTTATCCATTACGAGCTAAGTCAGAGTTCTTTTCAGTATTTGTGGGGATTCAAAAGCTGGTTGAATCAACTTTCCACTAAAATTAAAGTGTTCCAGAGTGATGGAGGTGTCGAGTTTGTTAATAAATCTAAGACCACTCACCTGAATCAAGACAGGATCAGGTATCTCTTTAGCTGCCCTAATACTCCGGAGCAAAATGGTGCAGCATAGCGTAAGCATAGACACCTTGTTGAGTTAGGGTTGTCGATGATCTTTCATAGTCATGTTCCGCTTCAATACTGGGTGGAAGCCTTCAACACCGCCAACTTCATAGTTAATATGCTTCCATCAACAGTCCTGAAAAATAAAAGCCCTCATGAGATCTTGTTTAAACAGAAACCATATTATTCAATGCTGCGAGTATTCGGGTCAGCTTGTTATCCTTGTCTTCGGCCTATATTTGCTCATAAATTAGAGCCTCAATCTCTTCAGTGTGTCTTTCTTGGCTATGGGAATCAACACAAAGGCTACATGTGTCTCTATCCTTCTACTGGTAGAGTCTACATCTCTAGACATGTTTTCTTTGATGAAGATACTCTACCTTTCACAGATCAGTACAAGAAATTAGTTCCAAGCTATGACTCACCGTTGCTCAAGGCTTGGTAAATGGCGTCTCCAATGGTCCTTGAGACTCCACCAGCTCAGTTTTCTCGAGTCTTGAGCCCTCCCGTGAACCCACCACAAGCTGATCAGATTCCAGTTCCTCAACAAGATAATCAGGATCAACTGATAGTCGAACAAGATCCACTTCTACCTGATCCTCTTTCTCCTGTACAAGAAAAAACAATCATCACATGACTAAAAGAGACAAAGCGGGTATTCGGAAACCGAATACTTATTACGTTCTTCTAGCATCCAAATATGACACTGAGGAGCCAAAATATATTGTGTTGGCTCTTCAACATCCTATGTGGAATGACTCAGTGTCTGATGAGATGACTAACATACACATGCTTCATACCTAGACGTTAGTGCCTTTGACAGAAGATATGAACATCTTAGGCTGCAGATGGAGTGAGAGTGGGTTCGACTCCTAGGATAATCGACAATCGTGAGAGTGGGTTCGACTCCTGAAAATAATATGTTGAGCGAGGTTGATAAATACAATGAGAGTTGGTTTAAATTATTTAGTGAACAAATCAAACTGAACGATAATGCTTGTCTAAAAGAACTATTGATCGATACTATAGTATCGAACGACACTCTCCCTAATTCGCATATGCGAGTTGGAATTCTAGGGTTGAGACATCTGGTTAGACTTGCAGTGAAAGTTAGATATCTTACTTAATTGAATTTGAGTTCTAGGACAGTTCTTATCATACCCTTAGCATATATATATATATATATATAAGTTCTGATTGCATGCATGAAAACCTAAGTTTGGCGCCTTCCCATATATCTTACAACCGAATTAATTGCTTTATTTACTGCTTTGATAAAAATTTCCCTACCTTAGTCTTAATACATATATTCTATGTGTGACCACGCTCCTTATGGACTCGGTCTCTAAGTGATGCAATCGATCTCTTATTTAAGAGAGTTACTCTAGGGTAATTTGAGCTACATCACTGGACATTGCCTCTTCTTTGTCGAATATCATCAAGGTGCAACGCTCGAATGGTTTTATCGTCTAAAAAAAATTTCACCGACAGATTTCAACATCTCTCCTCAGAAACTATCAAACACTACTCCATGTTCATGGATAGAGAAATGTCTGATATCAATCTCTGGGAATTAGCACAAGCACCAACCGAGTCGCTACAAAGCTTCACGATAAGATTTGAAGTTGTAGTGTCGAGATTCAATGGCATAACTGACAATGTATCCTTAGACCCGCTGAAGAATGCACTCTAGCACGAATCCAAGATTTGTAACTAGTATGTATCCCTCCTTCTTGCATCATGCTTCACCATCATGAACAAGAGATGAATATCTTTTTGCAAAAAACATAAACCTTTGAAGTCACCAAGAAAAAATATCCCTTTGGAACCGCAAGATGATAAGAAGGGATCTCAAACAACGAAGATGTTCATCATGAGAGGAAAGACAACAAAGGTGCACATAACTGTCATGTTGACTCCGGAGAGGAACTCGGAAGAACTTCAGAACACACCTGGACGTGAACACGTCGTATAATAAAAACGCGTTCTGCGAGTACCTTCTAGCTAGCGGACATTTGACGATGAACTGAAATTTTAAGAACCAAATGATCACAAAGCTTATCACATGAGAATTTGGCGATGTTATAAGCCTGAAGTATCCGGAGTGAGATTGAGAGTACAGTCGATTGCCCAGATACGATCATGAGTCTCTGTCAAAGAAAACATCTCAAGGAGATCACTCCATTGAAAAACGAAAACGCAGAATAAGACCAAACGACAGAAAATGACAGTAGTCGTCTAAGGATAAACTTGATCATCGGATGATCTCAATTCTTCCACCAGTGTAACACAACCAATCCCGTCTAAGTTAAAGTTGATTAGTTTACCGTGCAACAATCAAACAAGAACATACATGATGAATTAAAGAACTTTAACCAGATCAAAGATGCTACTATTAAGTGCCCAGACATTCAACCCGAGGTTCCTAGAACAAATCCAAAATCCCAAGATCAAATGCCTGAGAAAGGGTTCTCTAGCAGTTCCAAGTTAAGGCTTTGCACCCCGAGTTTGATATAGTACTAGAATATGACTAATATCATATTGAACCCAAACATTTTTGCAGACCTTACTTACTTAAATAATACGTAAGTTCAAACAATATCAAACATATATAAGGTGCACTACTTTCAAACTTATTCCATATTACAATAAAATGAATACATGCTCTTTTACAAAAGGCATAAACACTACACCAACTTCACTGCTCCTTCGCAATCCAAGATACTCCTATGGTTTCTTGTAAAACAAAGAGTCGAATGAGTAACTAAATTTTCCAAGTGATTCGGGGTTTCCTAAAACTTAAATCATCCCCCTAATATGCATCAATGAAGAATATAAAAATTAAGCAAAGCATAAATAAGGCATGATTGTGCAACTTAAAGAGAGGCCTATGTGTTGTCCTTTTATCAATTTTGTATAATTTTGATGATAATGATGATATCAAGTTACAATTATTACACAGAAAATTTATAATAAAACAACACTTGATACAAGTTCAACATAACAAACTTCAAATTCATTTTTGATTTGGATAAAATGTAATCTTATCACTATATACAATAAAGTTATACAATTATAACACTAGATACATAAATAAACAAGAATATTGTTAATCTTATCATTATATACAATAAAGTTATAAAATTCATTTACGAGGTCCAAAATTAATAAATTCACATGAATGAATAAAAAGATCTTCAAAATTCATTTTTAATTTGGATAAAATGTAAGTTTATTAAAATTAACAGAGAGGACGTTTTGAGAAGTCTACTCACAACTCACTTCTCCATAAGTCTCATTTTTAGGTTAATTTTGCTATTATAAATTAAAGAAAAAAAGACTTCTCAAGAAATCTTCTAATTTAACAGACTTCTTGAGATGTCTCACTTTGTAAGCTGCTGAATACTTTTGTATTTGAATAAATTTTTGATTTACTAAAACAGAATTCTTTAGAAGTTTTCTCTAACAATCAGGTTACTTTTGCAGTTGAATGAAATTTTGCAAAAAATTAACTTTTCATAGAAGACTTCTAAAAGATCTGTTGTGGGTAGACTTATGGAGAAGTCTTCTTGTTTTCATATGAAGTCTCTGAAATACCACAAGAAGTATGTGTAATTTAGTTTTGCATTTGACAATGTTTGATTATATAAGACAAAACTTATGAAGAAGTCTTATATGAGAAAACATTTCAAGAAATCTGCTCTTAAAAATCTCAGAATAAGAACATATGAGAATTCTAGAGAAGTCTTCTATGAAAAAAGATTTTTAATTAAATAATTTTAAAATTAGATATTTTATTATTTTTGTTAATTGCACAACTTATCTTAGCAGATTTATTATAACACTTCACATACTTCTTCTTGCATATGAGGAGAAAGGCCTCCTCACAATAGACTTATTTGTAAGTCATTTATGGAAGTTAAAGTACTACAAAATTTTGGTCAATTGCAAAATTAATTTTACTTTTACAAAGATTTTTTGGGAAGTTTATTCAATTTTCTTTTGACAAGAAAGTTAGAAGTTTTCTATGAAAAACTTACAAAATATTCAATTGAAAACTAATCTATGCATTGACCATAAGATTTTTTTTAGGAAGTCTACTTGAGAAGTCTTCTACGCAAAACAAATCTGGAAATTTCATATATCATACATAGATTTGGTTAGAGTTCGTATTTATCATCTCTAAGCACCTAAAATTTCTTAATGAAACATTTTCATTCGTTATTGACCAAGAATCATCAAATTTAAGTAATTTTAATAAAAATATAATTTTTTTTTTTTTTTTGCTGACTTCCCATCAAGTTTAGATCAAGTGGTGGTCAGACGAGTCGGTTCTCCGGGGAGCACCTCCGTCTGGCCGGGTCTGATCTATATGGGTGAAAATAAATCTTCTACTTCTTGCTTTCTTCGCTAGAGCATCCGCTCGCACGTTCAAACTTCGAGGAATATGTTTCAGCCTCATATCCTCGAAATCGTCATATAATCTCTGGAGCAGTTCAATCTCTGTCGCAAATGTTGGCCAGTCCTCCGGGTTAGTAGTCATGTCCACTAGGTCTGAGCAGTCCGTCTCAAACCGTATCGAGGTGATCCCCATAGCCCGCATACATGAAGCTGCCCAAAGTAGACTTTCCATTTCCGCGTGTAAAGCCGAGAGGCTTCTGTCGCATGCCCGCAATCCAAACTTCTCAAAATTTAAGTGATCCTTGAAAGTCCAACCTAGGCCACTAACTCTGTCTCTATCGACCCAAGATGCATCGATTTGGCAGGTAGGGATTCGGGGGATCCAAGGGGGAACTTGGTCAGCCTCCATAATAGTAGATTCTTCATGGTCCTCATTTTCTTTCTCTTTTTCATTAGTCTTTCTCCAACATTCCGCCTCGAGGGACGCATGTTGTAGAGTATCTAACGGGGATACGACTTTCCCATTGAAGAGTTTGTCGTTCCTAGCCTTCCAAATGTACCAACAAATCCATGGGAAAGTGTCGAATTGTGGTCTCAAAGGAGCCACCTCTTTTCTCCTCCAAAATAGGAAGTTCATATTTTGGTATATAGAAGTACTCGGGAAGTAACCCGGAAAGGACGGGTAAAATAAGAGAGGATATTTAAAATAAATATTTGTGTATGTAAGATATGAAATAATTAGATATACAAATTGATTATTAGGGAATTTTAAACTTGGTTTTGGTTGTTATTGGTAGTTGGTGTATTAAATACAACGTCATTTTCATAAATAAGTATTAAAGATAGAAATGTTTGAGTAAATTAACTTATTAATAAAATAAAATAAATAATGACAGTGTCGTGAAACATTTGAACTTATAAATGAATAGTTTAAAACAAAAAGGTTAATTTTGTGTTTAACCATAAATTTCGGTTATCTAAAAGAAAACATATATTCTATGTGTATTTATATAAAAAAGAATTCTTTTATTAATAACGCTATTCACATATCTATAACTAGGTGTTTTATCCGCACATGTGGGCATAAACATTTTATAATTACTTATTAATAATTTAATTACTAATTAAAATACTATAATAATAAATTATTGTTTATATTTTCATTTAAATTTTTTATGTATTATGATTTTTTAAAAAAAATTATGTATGTATATATTAACTATTAAGAAATAAATCTTAGAAATCATTCTATTATCTTTTTAATTATATAAAATTAATTATTTTACTTGATTAATATTTAATTATGTGTTTTTTGTTTTTTAAATTTTAAATTTTTTATTAAAAGATATTTTTTTGGATAACAATACAATATCTACCAGAATTATTTTTTAGATTTTGGATAATTCTCAATATTATTAATTATTAATTTTAATCACTTATCTAATAAAAATTATTTAAATTCGTTTTTATTTGGAGCTAATTTATATATTTTATTTTAAGTGTATAAACGATATTAACCGCTATAACTTTTAACGTGAGAGCTCCGTTGTGGTTAATAATACAATATCTATAAGAATTATCTTTTTATTTAAAATGTAGTTTTTATATTTTGGATAATTATCAGTATTATTAATTATTAATTTTACTTACTTATCTAATAAAATTTATTTAAATTCGTTTTTATTTTGGAGCTAATTTTTATATTTTATTTTTAAGGGTATAAACGATATTAACCGCTCAAACTTTTAACGTGAGAGCTCCGTTGCGAAAAATCACTTCGCAAATAATAGTATAAATTTTGTCTCTTTCTTAAGATTTAAACCATGGTATATACTCAAAACCCGTGTTTTGTAAAGTAGTATTTAAAATTTTAATTAATATTTAGGAGTATATCTGAAATCCAGATATTCAAGAACCCCGAATCCGGATAAGGATAGTAAAATCATTGATCCACCGGATTAGATTATGGATTTAGATACCTTAAAATAATTTGGATATCCGATCCGTTCCAGACCTATCTAGTATACTTATATAGCCAAGTGTCTATGTGAAGCAATATAAACTTTATATTTAAATTATCTTTAAAAATATTTTTTAATATTTAATATTTTATTATTTTATTAATATTTTAATATTAATTTTAATTTAACTAAACATAAAAGTTAAGATAAAATAAAATTATATGTTTCAAAATATTTTTAAGAATAGATACATATATATTTGAAATTATAATCTTAGATATATTTTTATCTATTTCTTTTTGTTAAAATATATTAAATCAACTTGTATAAAACTACAAATAAAAATTTGATAATTATCAAAAATTAAAATTAAATTATATTTTAAAATTTGTAGGTATCAAAAACAAACTAATTGTATTAGGATTAGAAATTTATAATTTTATAAAAGTGAATAAAATTTTTTGAAATATATTTTTAGTAATAATAATTTGTTAATTATAAAAATATGATTAAATAATATTTCCAAATTTATACAATATTGTTATATTTTTATTATTATTATTTAATGTTGTATTTAAATATAATTATTTTAGTGATGATGTATGAGTTATTACTATATTCTAAGAAGTTTACCAAATATATAAAGTTAACATTAAATATAATTTTAAATGTCATAATTAGTCATGTCATAAATGTTAGTGTGTCATAGTATAATTATTAATGTTTCATGTCACTTTTTCAGTAAAAGTGTTTGTATAAATAACATATAAGCCAAATTTGAAAAAAAAAAATCACTTATTAAATAATATCTATGGGATTAGGAGATTCATCTATTTGTTTTTTCTTTTTTTAAAAATTGTTTTTGATTACTTTTGTCCTTTAGAAATTTCTCTGTTGTTTTCATCTCTTTTTTGAACGACCTCTGTTTTTTTTTTCCCTCTGTTATTATCCTCTAAATATCATATTTATGGAAAATGACACGTCACTGGGAAACAACCAAAATACGGGACGTGACATCGATCACGAGTACTAGAATAGCATCCACATCTTTTGCTTTAATTGTCCTTTTTGTCGATTTTCTTGAACTTGTTATTGTCCTGTTGTCGGAAGTCTATTCCTTCCGTGGAAAAAAGATCTAAACTTTTTCGTTTTGGTGAGTAATCCTGAACACGAGAGTTCGAATCTCTCTCACCCCGTATTTATTTTCCTTCGAATACATCTTAGACTACTAATGGTGTGTTGAATTTGTAAATTCAACAGTTGACAATATTCCAATAGAAATTCTCTTAGATAGCCCTTTTTAGTTTGTTTGTCACAAAAATAGCTTTTAAGGAAGAAAATAACCAAAATATTTTTTTTAGAAGCTAAAAAATTCATTTATATGCATTTATACCCCTAGGGTTAACTAATTTGGACTTTAGGGTTTAGAGTTAAGGGGTGAGTTTGGGGTTAGGGTTTCAAATTTCAAAAAAAAAATTAAAAAAAAATCAAATTTTCAAAAAAAAAAAAGTCTATTTTGGTCATTTTATTTTTTGAGGGCTATTTTTGTGACAAAAACTTAAAAGGGGCTATTTAAGAGAATTGTCCATGTTCCAATGGTATGTTTAATTATGTGTTGAAAGTGATTTGTCATTCAACATGTTTAAAAAATTAAACAGTATTTAATTTGGTTGGAGAAGAGAGATTGTAGAATGGCTATTCCTATTGGTTGAAACAAAAGTGTAGGTCACGGTTTTTCTTTAATTGACTATGTTCTTTTTTGTACTTCTACATTATATGAATCAATTATTATATATTAAATTCTGTATTTTTAAAAAATTATATCAAAATTTATCATTTCATACTCTGTAAATAGAGACTTATTTCATTAGATTTAGATACTGAAAAAATCATCTTTAGTCTCTCACTCTCGTTTTTATATTATACTATTTTTGTTTAGGAAATGGATCCCAACAAAAATACTTCTAACAATAACCAAAATTCTTTAAACTATTCTTTCAACTATCCAAATCCCAACAACTATCAATTTCAAAATCAATCTTCCAACCAATCCCAAAACACACCAAATTATAAAATTTGTTGATATTTTTGTTAAAATTATAAAATTAAACAAAAAGTATTTAATCATTTGTATAGCTCTTAAATATTGTAATTTAATTTATTAATATGTAACTATAAATAAAAGATTTAGAACAAAATAAAAATATGAAAATAAAAATGGTATGGTAAGGTGTTGAATTTTATTAAACAAACAATTGTAAAGTGTAAAAAATGAGTTGGTGTTGATTTATTAAGTGGAATAGAAAAACTAATGTGAAAAAAAAGATGATATAGAGAGTGATGTGTGTTGAAATTATTGTATATAATTTTATCTTAAAGTTTGTCTCTGGACAAACCAACGAACTGTTAGCTTAATCAATGATAAAAAAGTTTTTAGTAAACATCCGCCACTTGAATTCAGGTTTTGTTTGGATAAACTATTTACAATGGTTTAATTCCGACAAATAACTGAAACTATTTATTAATTTAAATTTTGTTATAGGTGATAACTAAAAGAAAAATATATATATTTAAGAATTTAACTGTTCACTACAAACAAATATGCGATTACCAAGATAATTTTTTATTTCTTGTAAAATTCTCAAAATGAATTACTTTTTTACAAAAAAAAAAAGAAATAGAAATAGAAATCTGGGTCACGGTCTTTTTGACCGAAGATAAAGTTTATGTCACGATATGTTTTACTTTTTCTGACATTTTCTTGTTAAAATAAAATCATTACTTTTACAGGTGTAATCATTATGACTGAAAAGCGACTACGACTTCTCGAGTTTTTTTATTTATTTTTGTAAGTTTTTCACTTTTATTATGTTTATGCAAATACTTAGCGACGGTGATTTTAAGACTGAAAAGTGATTACAGCTTCTCGAATTGTAATAGAAGTAGCAAGTTAGTCGCAAAATTTTGAGACTGAACTGCAACCAAAAAATGACAATATCTCGTACTCGTTTTTAGTCGTATATCAGTCACAATTTTGCAATTGATTTACGACTGTTTAAGTTGAAAGTCTATCTAATTTAACACTTGTATCTAAAAAGAAGTTTTGAAAATCATTATTTTATAGCTTATCGAATTTGTAATTTTTACTCTAGTTCAACTCAGAACTTAATTTCGTTTGTTATTTTTTGAATAAACAAATTTATAGAGTTTTTATGCAATATTATGTACATAAAATGCTTGCATGTTTAAAGTACACTTACACCCAAAAAATCTTTAAATGTAACCCTGATATCATTTTCAGAAATGTACCCTACAACGTCTTTATTACGAAACGATAATACGTATATACATACATGTCAAGAACTCTCTACAAACCACACATATTAATCTCGTCGTTGTTCTTCATTTAGTTAAGAGTGTCAACTCAACTATGGAACCAAATTGTGATTCGGTGTTCGCTCCTGCGATTCCCACTGATATTCATGGAATCAAGATCTTGAAACAACCTTCGGATGCCAAGCTTGTTGAACTCGGGGTTGCTTCTTGGCCTATGTCAGTGTTTTCTCTACTCTTACAGCTCATCCATATCCGTTTTTGTTTTAGTGGTGTATATTTCTAGAAATTGTTTTTTTAATTGTCTATATTATTCTTTAACCCTTGAAAATGCATCAGAACTAACAACCAATTGCTTTATTATTCCCACAGAGGTCCAGCGTTGTGGTGTGTTATTGTTGATTTAACGTGGCAAGTTAAGATTATTCAAAAAACAATAAAAACGTTCCATCATTAAGAATTTACTCTTACGATATGATATTTATCTTTAGTAACCAAGATTAGATTTAGGTGTATCCGGATATTTAAATTGGTTTGGGGTAAGCACTGATTGGTTTCAGATATATTGGGTAGAGTGAATTTGGATCCATTTAGTTAGTGTTTCAGTTTGGTTCCAAGTTGGTTTGGTTTCTAATTTTCATAACTGTTTAATACTTGAAACTTTTTGAATATGATTTGGTTCTGATATTTATTACCTGAAATATTACAAATATAGTTGAAAAACTAAAAATATATCTAACCCCCCCCCCCAAAAAAAAATATATTCCTTAATATCAAAAAGCAAAAAAAAAATATATCCAAAATACTAATAACCAACTGCTTTACTATTCTCACAGAGGTCAATAGGTGTGGTTATGTTACTGTTGATTTTACTTAGCAAGTTAGATTGTTTTAAATAATAAAAGTTATTGTGAACTACTTTTACTAAATGGTACCTTATTTTTAATTTTATCTTTAATAACTAAGATTAGGTACATGCGTGTATTCAGATATTCAAATCGGTTTCCGGTAAAAACAAATGATTTTTAATATATTGGATAGAGGGATTTTGAACTAATTAGAGCCCACAAGTGTTTAGGTTCGGTATCAGTTTGTTCTGAGTCAATTCAATTTTCAGTTTCAGAACCGTTTAATAGTCGAAACTTAGTAAATATGGTTCAATTCGAGTATCTATTACCCAAAATATACCTGAAACTAAAAAGGTATATATAAGAAAATCCAAAATTATTTTCAAAAAAAACAATCCAAAAACTGAAAATATACTCCGGATAAAAAAAACATATTCAAAATATCAAAATATACTAAAAATACCCACAAGAATACCCTAAAATATAACTAACTCACTTGGTATTTTTGGGTCACTAAGGTATCCACTCAGAAATTGAGTAATACCTGGAACCGAACCAATAAAAATGTGCAGGAACCAAACCATTGTTATCGGTTCTTGTTCACGGGTTTCCGGGTCTGGATAAAATGCCCAACCTAACTTAGATTTTAAGTTAATGTCCAGACATTCATATCATTTGTAGAAGATCCAGAAAACCTCCACAACAGCTAATTTTGAATAAAACTGTAGTGGGAAGACACCAACAATAGCTTTGATATACTGTTGCATGAATCTGTTGGCATTCACAGTATTATAACAAAAATAGTAAAACCATGGTCACGCCTGAGACAAATACAATTTTGTTATTCTAACTTCTAAGCCTATATGCTCGAATGCTTTAGCAGATGGGAAAGCATTCCATGCAAATTTCCATGGACGTTTAAGAAGACAGAGACGATGTACTTCTTGGAAGGGAAGGTGAAAGTGACTATAGACGAGCAGCAAAAAGAAGAAGAAATAACCTTGGAGTTAATGGCAGGGGATTTGGTTGTGATTCCTAAAGGTATGACAGTTGTTGTGGATGTAACTGAAGCTGTGAAGAAACATTATTATAGAGACTCAGAGATTGTGAAATCTGAATCACCTTCAAAAGCATAGTTTAAGGGAATTGAAATCATATATTTTTGACTCTCTTCATAATTAACGCTTATAAGACTTATATAAGTATGTTTGGATCGATTATATTTTGTAAATCATATGTTCTATAAGGTTAAATATTAAATAAGAGATTTGTGTCTTATGGTTCTCACCTTTGATCATTTCAATTGTCGATATTTTAAAAATATTTTTAATTTGTTTTCCAGAACACCATCATGAATGGATACAAATGGGACGATTTTCATGAGATGGTTTTTTATGGAGACGATAAATTGTATAAATGTGGTTGTAGATATTCAAAAATGGTTGGGATATGACTTTGTATATACTGTGAATCCAGTTGGTAAATGTGGAGGGCAGTCTGTTTTTGGGAAGAGATGTTGTGAAGTGGAAATCATAGCTTCTGATAAGAATATTTTGGATGTGAAAGTAAGGATAGGAGATGCTCAGTTTTCTGTTTCTGGTGTATATGGTCATCCACATGTTTCAGAACGCCAGAAGGTTTGGGAAAGACTTTTGCTGAGTAGATAATCAAAGAAAGGGAAGCTGGGCAATGCTAGAGCAGAGGCGTCCCTGTACAAAGCGAGGTGAAACATAGGCCTTAGGCCCCAATTCCATAAGGCCCCCAATTTATAACATTTATTAATTATAGTTATGTTTTTTTAAAACTTTTTAAGAAGAAGAGTTGTGGACAGAAGAAATGAAAAAAAAACTAGAATAAAATATATTGTAAATAACTGAATCCATAATTAATTAAGAAAATAAAAAATATTAGTTTTTTACAACCACGTTTTTTCTTCACTTAAGATTCGTTAAGTATAAACAAGGCCTCCGGTTTTGTTATTGTTTATGGCCCCCACGTAATGCATGACCGCCCCTGTGCTAGAGGATTTCAATGAAATTCTGAACAGTGAAGAGAAAAGAGGTCTGAGACAAAGTGATTTATCGTTTCAGCCTTTTTCAGATGTGTTGAAGGATTGTGGGATGCAAGAATTACTAGTGACAAGAAATAGTTTCAATTGTAGTAGAGAAAGAGGTGATATGTGGATCCAATCAAAGTAAGACATGTGTTTTGGTAATCATCTTTGGTTTGAGTCATTCTTGGCATCTAACCAAAATTTTCTGGATAAGCGTGGCTTAGATCACATACTAGTTCTTCTCAAACTTTCCGCTTTTCAGGAATTTTACCGGGGATTTTTTAGATTTGACAAAAGAATGCTGCACAAACCCTTAGTGAGGAAGATATTCGAAGAGTTTAGAATTGTCCTGATCAAAGTTATGGATCCTCTGTTGCAGACATAATTCAGAGTTGTAGAAGAGCTTTAAGCAGCTAGAAGGAGTGCCTCATCAAGCTGAAGCGTCAAAAGGGAAGATAGCTGCAGATTATTTCAGAAATTAGTTTACTACTTCTTACCAATCAGATGAAAGGGTCTCTTTTGAAAACTTTCCCCTCGAGTTTCTGAATTTATGGTCCTATTATGTGTTGCAAACCAATGTCTGTAGTGAATAGAAGCCGCACAGTTGGACGGCTCTCAACTCGGTAGCGCTTTGTATCTTGTTGATAGCGGTACAATGAATATAAATTTACTATGTCATTTTTGGTAACCATTTAATACATTGTGTGAAAGCATTTTGATTAGACTGCAAAATGACAATTGAAAAGTCTCATTTAGGACGTATTTGTGCAATTAAGTTGGTATTTTCAACGAAGCTCAGGTAATGTGAATATGTGATGGATACAACGCAAGAGAACCCTTTAAAAAGAGACATAAGTTATTTTTTAAGATCCCTTATTTTTTTAAACTTGATTTGTATTATTAAGCCTTCTAGACAAATAGTTCTAAGCAAATAGAACTAGCAAAACAAATATTAAAAAAATATACTAGTAAGAATACATAAGTTATTAATATGTCGTTCTACTTGGCATATAAATATATAGAATTAGAATGACCTTATGTTTATATAGAATAGAACAACTTGGAGGAATTTTAACTTTATCTCAAATTTCATACTAGTTTAAAATTTACATTTAAATGATAATCATTTTCATAAATACATTAATTCTATTATGAAAAAAAAACAAAATTAACCCTTCAAAATCATTTATAAATATTTTATAACTATTTACATAAGCTTATAAACTTAATCTCACCCCCTAAGTACTAAAACCTAAATAATAGTCACTAAACTCTAAACTCAAATGTTAGGGTATTTTTGACTTAGTGGATTTTTAAAAAGTTATACCAACTTAATGTATTTCAAGCCATTTCTCGAACAACTTTTATATAGAAATTTTTTTCTTAATCTAACATTGCATTACTAAATTATATAAAACATTTTTCTCCTTTACATTTTTCAGAACATATTAAATACATAAACAGATAAGTTTTACATGTAAATTACAGATTAAGATTAGAAAGGGAAAAATATTTGTAATAAATAAAAAAAAACTTGTAAGAAATGGGTAAAATGGCAATTAATATATCCTATGTAGTTATTTGTGATTTTGCTGGTGTACATATTGTATGAAAAAAAAATATAATAATTTTATTACAAATGTTAAGAGAAGTTAGATTATAATAGATTTTGTGTTCTTGTTGCAAACCAGTAACTAAAATTGTCTTTATATGTGCCTAAATAAAGAATAGTTAGATTTCAATTTTGTCGCATTCTAATTTTTACTCTTTTGAACTTTTTTTCAAAAAATGTATCATGCAGATGTAAAAGTAAAATTTCTATGAAAGAAACTTTATTTCCATTCAAAAAAAATCTAAAAAGTTTAATTGCCAAATAAAACTTATTATTAGATTTCACATTCAAATGATCAAAAGTGTCGATGGTATCCCCAATTTTTTTTTAAAAAAGTTTATATGATAGATTCAAATAAAATATATATATATAAAGTAGACTTTTTGTCTTGACATAAGACAGGATATTTGCTGACATGTGTCTTTTTTTTTACATTTTAGATTTTTTTTGGAGTATTGTAGTTTGGTCCAACACTTTTTAATTTGACACTTTTCTTATTAAATTAGTTTCAAAAATTCTAATCGTGATCCATACCCTAACCCTTAATATACACAAATGACTCTTAAATACAAGACATAACACTAAAATGATAAAAATATGAAGTGCCACATGTAATAAATATTTTTATGAGTTAAATGTTTTTTAACTAAAACCAATAAATCGAAATTTATTGAGTTTTAAAAAAAAATAAAATAGTATAATATTTTTGTTTCAAAAACTGAAAATAATTTTATTAAATTAAACTAATTTTAATACAATGAGATTAGAAAATTCAACTAAATAAAAAACTATAATGATTATTTTATACTTTAAAATTTAATGAAATTAAAACTAAATGTAACCATTTAATAAAAAATTAAACGGGTTGTGAGTAGATCTGCGCAAAATTAAACAAAAAAATCAAACCGAACAGATGTTCACAAATATCCTAATGTTCTTACATTACAAGAATGGAAATACTGAACTGAAAACAAACTCAGTGGCTACTCGAATGTATAAAATACAGTTTATATATTTAATGTATTAATTATATATTTTAAAAATAACTAAATTTCCTATAAAAACTATATATAACCAAATTATCCTAAAAAAGTTGTATGTTAACCAAATATTTTTATCAGAAAATTATCTGAACTACTCAACAGTTTTATCCGAACAACACGAATTCCCTAATATTTAACCTAGGCTTGAGAAAAATATCCGGACCCAAAGAACCAATCCGAAAATCAGGGTTCCAAACCCGATTGGACCCGGGGTAAATATCTGAATGTGTCCTGAATTGCTATATTCGAAGAATCGGTTCCGAACCCCACTCGAACTGAGAACCGAATGCGTATCCGAAGATATTCAAAATGTAAATATATATCTAAAATATTAGTTATAATTATACTTATAATTATTTTTATATTTAAATTAGAATTTTAAGTTAAATATAATAGTTATTTTAGGTACTTTTGAGTATTTTTAGATAAAATATGATAATTTGGATTAAAAAATACCCAAACAAAAATATGTCTAATGGATATTTTTTGGTTATTTTGGGTAAATTTGGGTACTATAGATACAAAAATTAGAACCAAACTGGGTAATATGGTTACTTTAGGTATAAATATCCAACTTGTTTTAGATACTTTGGTTATTTCGTTATTTTTCAGGTTCTTATACATCATAACCAAACACACCCGGATCCGGGAGAACCCGTCTTGAACCCAATCCAAAAATTGTAAACCCGAAAAAGGGCCTAATTTCAAAACCTGAAAAATTTGATACCCGAAAGAACTGATCCGTACCCGAACAAGTACCTGAATGTCCATACCTAGTTTAACCCATAAATCTCAAATCATCCGATTTTTACCTATATTATCCAAAATTACCCACAAAACTTGAACCAAACCAAAATGGAATTGTGCCTAACTTTTATAAATATCAGCCAGTTCTCAACTCGGTTATCGAACAAACCAAAATAAGTGGACTGAAATCAATTCAAATTTTAAAAATACCTAAACGTTTCTTAAATCTTTAAACCAAAAAATGAAAAATCACAATATATCTTAAAATCTTTAAACCTCAAAAATAAAACTAAAACAATATACAACATACAAATGTGAATAATGTATGCTAAATATCTAAAAACTAAAATGAAAGTTGGTATGGTTTATATATTTGGATGGAAACCCAGTAACTATTTCTAGTGTTTGAGTTTTTAGGATATTTTAAATATTTTTGGAAACTAAAATAATTAATATATGTAAGTATATAAATTGTGATTTGGGTATTTTTGGAAAGCTAAAATATTTAAGTTTGGATCGGATTCAGATTTTTTTCAGATCTAAAATTTTAGATTCGTCCATATATTTTACTATTCTTTTTGTTTCATAATAAGTGTTGTTTTAGATTTGTGCATACGGATTAAGAAAATATTTAATTTTGCATATTTTCTATATAAAAACATCATTTCCTATACACCTAACTATATTTCAACCAATAAAAAATTAAACTGAAAAATAAAATTTATAAATTTTATATTGAAATGCGAAAACAACACTTATTTTGTAATATTTTTTTTTTAAAAACGGTACTTAATCTTAATATGAAACAGAGGGAATAATTTCTATCGGGATTTAATACAACTTTTTGGATTGGATTCGGTTTATCTTTTTAATTTGAATATTTTGTCCATCCCTAAAAGAACATTTATTTCCGGTTTAAAAAGTTCACTTCGAGTCTTTTTCTGAAAAACAAAACACAAATTGGTAAAGTTACCAACCTTAGAGAACATCGCTGGTTGACAAAAAAAAGAAAAAAAAAAAGAGAGAGAGAGAAACATCGCTGCAGTAGGTGTAATCTTCGGCTTCTCTTTGAATTAACAGAGTTTGTGAAATCCAATGGGCAATCACTTTCTCACGTTGTCTCTACTCCTCGTGATTGTCTGCGTTTGCGTTTCCATCATCACCACTAAGCTAAACCCTAAAGAGGCAATCGTATCTCCCTCCGATTCAGTTCCCATTGAAATTCACGGAGTCAAGATCCTCCGACAACCTTCCGATTCCAAACTCGCTCAACTAGGCGTCGCCTCTTGGCCCAAGTCGGTTCCTTTCTCTCTTCTCCTTTTATTAGTTATGTCTGAAAGACTGAAGATACATATTGGCTTTGATTGGTAACCATTGCTTAATTGTGAAATTGCAGAAAAGTAATTAAACTGCGGAAAAAATTAATTAAGTTATCGAAAAATTTAAAATTTGTGGAATGACGGAATATATATTAAATGGAACAAAATATTTTATACGGTATTCATATTGTTATAAAAAAATAATACTAATAATTAAACCAATTTATTGTTATTTATTAAAATTCAAAATGATATTAACATATAGTTTATAATATGAACGTGTTAATTTTATAAAAAAAATCTTGATAATTTACTAAAACTCATTTTTTACTTGATGAAAACTCTCTTTATATTTTTATCATCAAAAATACAAACTTGCGTTTTCGCGTTTTTTTTGTTACACAACTTTTGTTGATTAGCAAAATAGTTGCGGAATTGTATTTGAAACACCATTCCGCAACTTTTGTTGATTCTTCATAATGCACTCGTTCGTGTTATACATTTTGGTGAACTGAGTAGGTGGGAAGGTGGTCCAAGCAAGTTTCCATGGACGTTTAAGAAGACAGAGACAATGTTTTTCGTGGAAGGGAAGATCAAAGTGAGTGTAGATGGATACGACAGAGAAGAAGATGTCTTTGAGATAGGGAAAGGAGATGTGGTTGTTTTCCCTAAAGATATGAAAGTTGTTTGGGAGATAACTGAAGCTGTCAAGAAACATTATAGCTTAGAGGATTAGTGTAAGAAGACTTATGTCATTGTCGTGTCAGTTTGTTGTATGTCTGGTTTCTAGTTTGGAACTAGCTTTATTATCTATGGGGTTGCAATGTAGATGAAGATTATGTTTATCTCCTTCTGGTTCTGAAAAGCTTGATCTTTATATTTATTACCAATCTGAACCGGAAAGCAAACCGGGAAATCATTTTAGGATGTGTTTGTATTGATGAATGATTTGTTGTTTCCATTTTCAATTAAAAAAATCAGCGCATTACATGGCATAACACTTCCACAGGTCACAGACGTATCTCATTCACTTTGCAAAGCTAAACACTAGGCTAGATAGCAACTTCCATACTCCTAGATTGTTGGTAACATATGAGTAATTGAATAAACTATAGAATTATCAAGAAAAAATATTTAAATTAAACAATACTTGTAAAGTTTCTTGTTAATTTGATCAAAAAAAAACAATACTTGTAGAATAACGGGTTTTTTGTCTTAGAATTGAAGTATTTGTAGAATTTTAAAAGCAAATTGTGATTCTTTAGTTGTAAAAAAAAGGCATTGTGGTTTTGTATGTAGTTTTATTATTTATAGATGTTTAAGCTTACGCATCTCCGTCCATTCAATAAGACCATCAAGATCAATCAAAACACAATAAATAACAAAACAAAATATAATATTAATGGTATTTTTTTGAACAGTCAAAGCATGGACTGAGTTTAACTGCATTTTAGGGACTTGGTTAATACTTATCCCCACTTTACATGCCTTCTGTTGTACATTCTCCAGCTTAATAAAGAGAGGTTTCTTTTGTTTTTGTGTGTTTAACATTTCATCAAAAGATGGCTACTCCATTAATTGTTTCCTTTGGAGAAATGCTTATCGACTTTGTCCCTGACACTTCTGGTGTTTCCTTGGCTGAATCCACTGGTTTTCTCAAAGCCCCTGGTGGTGCTCCTGCTAATGTTGCATGTGCCATTTCCAAGCTCGGTGGCAAATCAGCTTTCATTGGCAAGGTTTGTAGATTTACTTAGTGTTATATATCAGTTGATGGTCTTGAGACTAGAGAGTAAACTAATGTTTTTTCAGTTTGGTGACGATGAGTTTGGACACATGCTTGTCAACATACTGAAGAAGAACGGTGTGAACAGCGAAGGAGTTTGCTTCGACACCCATGCAAGAACTGCTTTGGCCTTTGTGACACTAAAGAAGAACGGCGAGAGAGAGTTCATGTTTTACAGGAACCCAAGTGCGGATATGCTTTTGAAAGAATCTGAACTCAACAAGGATCTCATCAAGAAAGCCAAGATTTTCCACTACGGTTCCATTAGCTTGATCTCTGAGCCATGTAGAGCGGCTCACATGGCTGCTATGAAAACCGCCAAGGACGCAGGAGTTTTACTCTCTTACGACCCTAATGTTCGGCTGCCTCTTTGGCCTTCCACTGAGGCTGCCATAGAAGGCATCAAAAGTATCTGGAATGAGGCTGATATCATCAAGGTACCTTGTCTTAGTTTGTTCATAATAATTCTTGTTTGAATGATCTTAGTATTGTATAATCACGTGTGTAGGTGAGCGATGACGAGGTAACATTCCTCACTAGGGGAGATGCAGAGAAGGATGATGTTGTTTTGTCTCTGATGCATGACAAGCTCAAGCTGCTTATTGTAACTGATGGAGAGAAAGGTTGCAGATACTACACAAAGGTAACAAGAAAAAAGGAATCAAATAAGACTTGATGATGCCTTTTACTGCAATGATCTAAACAGAGTTTTTTGGTTTTCAAAAAGCAGAAATTTAAAGGGAAAGTGCCTGGTTACTCTGTGAAGACAGTTGATACAACAGGAGCTGGTGATTCTTTTGTTGGTGCATTTCTTGTCTCACTGGGAAAAGATGGCTCCATACTCGATGTGAGCAATACCCCAGAACATTTTCAGGTCTTTGATTAAGCATATGGATTGAGTTTTGGTGCTTTTGTGATGAATGTTGCAGGATGAAGGAAAGCTAAAGGAAGCTCTTGCATTTGCAAATGCATGTGGAGCCGTGTGTACAACTCAGAAAGGAGCTATTCCAGCACTTCCAACTCCATCTGATGCTCAGCAGCTCATGAAATCTAAATCTAAGTAGTTTAACTTTTTGTCGTTTCTGGAATGGTACTCATGCTTCTTTTGGTTGTTCAATTTTGTATTGACACAAGTCTGTTTTTTACTTTCTCAGGTGTCTGAATAAGTTAGTGTTAGTTTGCCTGCTAAGTTGATTCTAGTTATGAATGATAAATGAATACTGTTTTTTTTCTATGTTGTGATTCAGCTTTTGTATCTGAAGCTTAGGTTTTATTCTAAGACATGGATTTAATGCTATATATTTTATGAGTGCTGTTCTTTAACAATATACCAAAGAGACTCACCCAACACTCCATTGATGTTAGGTCAATGTTCTCATGCTGTTCTTTGAACAGCTTATGTATCTTGCTAAAGAATTTGGAGGTTTGTGTCACTGGAATTAGGCAGGTGTCAGAACAATCTTGCAATACAAAAACAAACTTAAATTTTAAAAACTTGAATACTTTTTAAGAAACTTGATTTTATTGCATATATAAAACGAGCTTACAAGGGTAGATATGTTACAAGATCACAGCCCATTTATCTCACACGATATGAAACTCAAGTTGGATTTGTAGAACTTTTCACACTCAATGACTCAAATGTAGAGATAGATAGATTATTCGATCAGAGCTCTTTGGATTCAGACGAGCTTATTTTTGCAGTTTGGTCTTCTTCACCTGCAATGTTAACAACTCTTGGACCTTTTACCTTTTCAGGAGCCAGCTTTGTGAGGTTAATAGTGAGCACACCATTCTCAAGCTTGGCCTTGACAGATTCCATATCCACATTGTCAGGTAGCTTGAACTGTCTCCAGAACTTTCCATACGATCTCTCAACTCTGTGCCACTGATCTCCTTTCTTCTCTTCCTCTCTTTTCCTCTCTCCACTGACTGAGAGGACTCTGTTCTCTTCCACCTCTATCTTCACTTCATCCTTCTTCAGACCAGGCACATCGAGCATTATCTCATGTCCTTCTGCTGTCTCTTTCCAGTCCACTCTCGCTGGAGACAGAGCCACGCTCTGGTCCCTCTCGAGTTCAAGTGGGACTCTCTCCAAGATCTTGAAAGGATCAGGAAACCTATCTAGCCAGAGATCGGATAGCAAGCTTCCCGGAGTGTCGATTGCAGAAGACAGAGACCCTTCACTTGGTTTGATGTTTCCAAGTATCAGAGCTAATACGAAGAGGCTTAACAGAGGGAAGTAAGGCAAGTGCTTCATCGTGGTTTGTAGAAGGTGGAAACCAAAGTGCTATGATTTCTTTTAAGTTCGCTTTAGATTACTTGCTTCTTGTTCTCTATGATGGTGATCCTCAATTCTCTGGTATATATATATACACACTCTATGGAGAGTGGAGCAGGTTCTTGAAAGATCTTTTCGTAGATTTGTAGAGATATTTGGATTGTTCTAGCTTTTTGGCTATGGACTTTGTCACTAATTATGTTGTTACACGTTGGTTCTTTGAGGGTCTTCTCTCATGTTCCAGACACTTCATGCCACAACTACGGTAAGCCCAAAGAAAGTTGGAGTGGCCCGTGATAGTAGCTTCTATGCAGGCCTAATTTGTTGGCCCATTACTATTAGTATTTATGATCAATCCAGATATGAAAATGTTGATGTTAATGCATGGCAGCATGGGAAATGGGATAGGGAGGGTGTGAATGTGCCATGAGCTTCTGATATACTACACTTCATGTGATCGTCTATGGCTATTAGCCTATTAGCTGTACCCCCAAATACTTGTTTTGCATAGTGTGGTCCTCTCATTGTTTTTGGCTTCCATGGTTGTGTATTAAGAGAAACTTGTTGTTTTGTCTGTCAATTTATGTGTTAAAAGGAAACAAGTAGTACACAAGCTTCCGAAAAATCTTGTCATGGAGGTATTGGTAGCAGAACATTACTGATTTAAATACAACCCACAAAGTTGGTCTAGCCTCAGCATGTCAACCTATTCAAGTTTGTTCTTTCTTATTCCACTTGTCTTTGATTCAGTCCTTGTCTTACTTATTAATATCAAGAAACATATTCTCTGTAGACAATTTGAAATAATGATGAACTATAAGGGAAAGCTGAAGACATTAAGTATGAAGATAATAAAAAGTTTCAGATGAAGCTGTTTGAATAGTCAGTACTCTCCAATGAGGAGACAGAAGTCAGAAACTCAGGTGAAACAGACAAGCTCATCTTAATTCCTTATAGAGACACAACATCATGGTTCATAGTCCATTGATATTTGTAGACTGTGTGACAAATTGTTAGGTCGTAAAATCTAGTAGTGACTGTTTATGTATAATGAAGTCTGTGCATACACATGTTTATGAATTCAAAGGTCGTTGAGAAATCATATCTTCAAATTTTAAAAAGCAAGACGACTGGTCATGGCATGAACATAAACCAAAGCTAAGCTGATCACTTGCTAGTTGCTTTATAAATTACTGAAATTTGAATTCGAGGGGTTATATTTTGGTTAGCTGTGAGTTTCATGGTCATCCCGAACCAGAAATCAACCCACAGAAACATTAAAACATATATATTTAATTATTGAGAAATCAGCCATTAAAACCTTGAACTTTTAAATTAAAGCCAAAAAAATCTTCAATTCATGTTTGAACAAAAAAAATCTTCAACTTTCAAATATTGGTCATTTTAACTCTCATATTTTGTTGACTAGGCCATTTAAGAAATCTGAATAGTCAACTGTTATAATCGATTAAAAATAAACGTCTATTAACTCTCGAAATAACATCATTTAAAAAACTGATTAAAACATTGATCAAATAAAGTCTTTTTATTTATGTAAACGCTTAAATCATCTCTTTCGTGAAATCATAACCCCAAATCAACTTCATTTTTTTTACTATGGTTTAACGAAAGAGATGCTTTAAGTGTTTACAAAAGCAAAATAAAGTCGTTTAATCAATGTTTTAACCAGTTTTTAAAATGATGTTATTTAGAGAGTTAACAAACGTTTATTTTTCAATCGGTTTTATTATTTAACTATTCAAGTTTCTTAAATGGCCGAGTCAACAAAATATGAGAGTTAAAATGACCAATATTTGAAAGTTGAAGATTTTTTTGGCTCAAACACGAATTGAAAGTTTTTTTACTTTAATTTGAAAGTTCTAAGGTTTTAATGGTTGTTTTCTCCTTAATTATTACAAACATCGGTCAAAATTTCAATCTTCTAATCTTCGACATTATTTTATAAGTGATATGTATAGGCAGAACCGTGCCTCCTATACAAATGAAAAGGCTTCAGCCTCAGCCCCCCACCTCACCTATTACTTTTAGGGCCCCAATTTTCAGATTTTGTAGCTTCATTTGTAATTTTTTTGTAAAATTTGTATGTTATTTTAGTACTGATCCTTGGTATAAATCTTCTATAAGTTCTTATTGCATTAAATTTTCTGGAAATACTAGATATTTGTTTTTTATTTTATCTTCACACACAAAATAATATATGTTCAACATATGAATATTAGTGCCAGCTGGTTCCGGGCCGGGGGGATTAGTCGGTTGAGTTAAGCGCGGCGTAGGTGTTAGCGCGTCCGCCTTCAAACCTCCTGATAAAAAATATAAAAAAAAAGATTTTTTGCAACGAATCTCTAATATCGTTTATATCCTTAATAAATAAAATATATATATTTGGCAAAAATAAAAATGAATTAATTTTTTTATTAGATTAGATAAGTGATTAAAATTAATAATAGTAAGAATTATCCAAAACATTAAAAATATATTTAAAATAAAAAATAATTCTTATATATATTGTGTTGTTATCCAAAAAATCAGTTAATAAAAAAATAAAAATTAAAAAATAGAAAATACATAAGTAAATATTAATCAAGTAAAATTATTAACTTTATATATAAATTAAAAGAAATATTGAGTAGTTTATAAAATTTATTTATTAAAAATAAATATACAAAAAGAAAACTATTATTTGTGAAGTGATTTTTCGCAACGGAGCTCTCACGTTAAAAGTTAGAGCGGTTAATATTGTTTATGCCCTTAATGAATAAATTATATATTAGGAAAAAATAAAAACAAAATTAATTTTTATTAGATTAGATAAGTGATTAAAATTAATAATAGTAAGAATTATCCAAAACATTAAAAAATACTCCCTCCGTTTTGCAAAGAGTGTCGTATTGAGGTTTTATTTTTGTTTCATAAAAAGTGTCGTTTTTTATTTTTAATGCAAAATTTATGAATTTTATTTTTTAATTTTATTTTCTATTGATTGAAATAGTGTTAGGTGTATGGGAAATGATGTTTTTATATAGAAAATATGGCAAAATTAAATGTTTTCTTAATCCACGTGCAGAAACTTAAAATGACACTTATTATGAAACGGAAAGAGTATATTTTAAAATAAAAGATAATTCTTATATATATTGTGTTGTTATCCAAAAAATCAGTTAATAAAAAATAGAAAATAGAAAATACATAAGTAAATATTAATCAAGTTAAATTATTAATTTTATATAAATTAAAATAAAATATTGAGTAATTTCTAAAATTTATTTATTAAAAATAAATATACAGAAAGAAAATTTCAAAAAAATATTATAATGCATAAAAAATTATATTTCGTTGTGCGAAATCTTGTGGTTCTGGTGATGACTCACATAATTGCAAACTTGTTAATAACATATAAAATAAATATATTTTATAAGATGATTCTCTTTTAATTAATAGCAGTGGATAATAAAACTTTGACTGTCTAAATCGTGGAGTATTTCATAAATTCCGTGAAATAGTATGTCTTATATGCAAATATATTTCTGTAGTCAACTCCATATATGTGTATATATGTTAATACTTCTCTTACCCAAAATAAAAAATACTTTTAGCAAAAATGGAAGATTTTATTGCTGAAAATCGAATGTACGGTTGAAAACTGAGACTTTCATTGAGAAAGGAGTTCTATAAATACAACTCTTCACGGATGACTAGAAAATAATAGAACAAAACAATTTTTCTTCTTAGTACTTATACATAATGGGTATCACTAGAATCTCTCTTACCATTTCTCTTCTAACAGTATTAGCAATTTCGATTTCTTACAACAACGTTTCAGCCGTGTCAGGTATATTGTTTCTTACAAAAGAGGCTTTTATATCGTTTTAGTTATCATTATTTATAATTTATAATGTCTGTTTCAATGTATATGTATATTTTAATAACTTTGAGAAGAAAACCCCATTGTTTGAACATTAAAGATTATTAAAGTTGAGTTGTATGTGCAGTGATCGAACCAGCAAAAAGACCTACTCTTTGTTTTCACCCATGTGGTGGAATATATGATGATCATGCATGCTTCACTGACTGCATACATAAAAAGTACGATCATGGATTATGTACGAATAATCAATGCTGTTGCTTCAATGATAATTGATCAACTCTCGATATTTGGCGAATTGGATTTGGGATTTTGAAGTATTTACCTTTTTAAAAATCGTTGCTGCTTTTCAACTTCTTGGTAATGAAATAAAAAGACTCCGATTTATCAATTTAGCGCTTTTGCAACCAAAATTAGTCAAATCATACAACTAAATAATTTAAAGTGAAGAATCTCAACATTAAAGTCTTTTATGGTGACCATTGACCAACATTGTGTTCCCAAAACCAACCTTGCTTCGAGTCATTTTAATTTAAATTTTTTAAATAACATGTCGGAACTGGTACACTAATATAGCATTATAGACAGAGGTTTCATAACTTAACCAACTAAGTTTTCAAAAAAAAAACTGATAAATACATATACTCTATACTAAATGATAATAAAGAAACCAAAACAAAAACAAATAAAATACAACGTAACTCTCAGATGGATGACTCCCGAATATGTATCACTAAATCCTGGCCCTCCGTAGAAGTGATTATAATTACAAAATGATTTTGTCCGCATGGGCGGGCGAAACACCTAGTTAGATATATTTTTCCAGTTACACTGAAGATCCTTTCATAAAACAAAGTTTATATTTATAAAATTGTTATTAATATAAATTAATGTTTAAATTTTAATTATTGCCTTAGGCTCTCTAAACGGTTGGCACAGCACTGTGTATAGGTGTTATCGCCACAATCATTCTAAAAAAATATATGATAGAATGTAGTAAAAATGATGATATGTATCGTATATAAAAATGAAATTTTGGAAGTGAGTTTTTTAAAAAATTAAAATAAAAATAAATATTAAAATTTTGAAAATATTTTTTTTAAAAATATTTTATCATTTTCAAATTTTAAAAATATTTTTTTTTAAAATATTTTTTTATTAAAAATTTCGAATTTGAAAACATATAATTCAAATTTATAAATTTTAATTATTGTCTTTAATTTTTAATTATTTTTGATAAAATTTATTTGAGTTATTCCTCTTTTCAGATTCTTTTTTTGATAAAAATTTCTAAAAGTCTATTAAAGAGAATTGCCCATTAAATATTTATTTATTTTATTACTATTTATATATTATCAATGTTTTTAATAAAAATCATCCAGGTAAAACTGTAAGAAGATATTTCATTCTTATACTTATCAAAATATAAATAAATTATCATGTGTAAATAAAAAGTGTTATATATTAAAACTATAATATTTTAAAATATCCAAATGCTTTTCTTTTTTGCAAAATAACGCCAACTTAATACTTCCAAATATTATTTATTTTTTTATAAAAATATATTTCAAAAATATAATATTTCTTTTAGAAAAATTATGCCATTACCATATTCTTTAAAATACTATTGTAACATAATTAAATTTTTATAGATATTTATATTTTGACAAGATTTTTGGACGTTTTAATAATTTTAATTATTATATCAAAAATTCAAAAAATATTTTTACTTTTTATTAGATAGTTAAATAAGTAAAACTATATCAAATTTATTACTCAATATAATGATAAGTCTAAAAAAAATTTAAACTGAATGTATTTAAAGTTTAGCTATAATAAAATAAATTTATTGGATGATTACTATTCGATTCATTAATATTAATAAATATATTTTATAATTTAAATTTTTTTACTAAAATCAAGAAAATAAAATTTGTTAAAAAAATTTTTTGTTTAAATAGTATATAAATTACTTTTTAAAAGGGAAAATAAATGTATTAAATTTAACTAGTTCAAATACTATTAAATTAGAAATTAAACTAATTAAAAAAACTACAAACAATTACTTTATATTTGAGAAAACAGTCATTGCAACCTTAAACTTTCAAATTAAAGCCACAAAAACCTTCAATTCATGTTTGAATTAAAAAAATCTTCAACTTCCAAATATTTGTTGTTTTAACTCTCATATTTTGTTGACTCGACCATTTAAGAAATCCGAATAGTCAACTATTAAAATTGATTAAAAATAAACATATGTTAACTCTCTAAACGACATAATTTTAAAAATTGATCAAATGACGTCCTTTTGCTTTTATAAACACTTAAATCATTTCTTTCACAAAACCAAAACCCAAATCAACTTCATCTTTTTCATTTTGGTTTCACAAAAGAAATACTTTAAGTGTTTACATAAGCAAAAAAAACTGTTGTTTAATTAATATTTTAATCAGTTTTTAAAATAATATCATTTAGAGAACTAACAAATATTTATTTTTTAATCAATTTTAGCAATTAACTATTTAAGTTTCGTATTGGTCGAATTAATAAAATACAAAAATTAAAACAACCAATATTTGAACACGAGTTGAAAATTCAGGGTTTAATAGTTGTTCTCCTGTATAATTTTAAGAAATAATGAACTTAAAATTATTTCTGCGACCATCTAATTATTTATTATTATGTTGTAACAATGTATATCTGTTTCTTCCTTTTTATGATTAGATACAAACATGTGTTTTAGATTAATTTTCTTTTACAAACAATAGATTACACAACATGATGGAAACAAAAAGAGTGTCATCGCCGAAAATGAATATTGACGACAGAGGGAGGCATGAAAAGTGTTTGTTGAATAGAGATGGCAAGTGGTAAATGTGGATGGAAGAGGAATGAACATATCTTTTTGCTCCGACCATCTGCACTTCCACACTCTGGTCCTGTCCCATTCCACAGACAATGTTTGTGTTTAGTTCGGTTAACGTTATCTCAATATCCAAGCAACTAAACTAACCTGGTTTTATCTTGAACTTCAACGTTTCCGGTTTCCTTCGAGATATAAACTTGATTGGGTTGTCTGAGGATTGCCTATGCCTATCTGCTGCGGAAATCAACTATAACCATATACGAAAATAAGTTAACCGGCTATAATTCAACACTGAGAAACATGAGAATAAAGGCTTATCTGGTTACCTTTTCATCAAACCGGAAGAGAGACTGGTCGAAATATGGGGAAGGACTCTGTGACTGACAACTGAAAGGTAAAGAGACCAACATCTTCTTCACAAACTGTGTAGAAAAATTGAATTAGATTCAACTCTCTTATGTCAAAACAAATTAACTTACAAACGGAGATGATACAAAAGATGTACTAACCTGAGAAAAACTGTTTGATTTGTTCTTCATGTACTTCAGTTGTTCAAGAGCATGGACGCTGTTAGAATGCGATGTTACAAAGTTCATGAACGGCGAACTACTTGATACTGTAAAGTGATCACTGAACTGCTCAAATAGCTGGTAAAGATCTTCTGCTGAGTTCTGCATAAATCGATGTCCTAAGTCAACTTATAAGTAGAAGCAATTTTCCACAAATTAGCTTTTTCCAAAATGACATCCATTTACCTGATAGAATGCTACAATGTCAGTTGTTTCCATATTATACACAGCAAAGAAAGCTGGAAGATGATCAGCATTTCTTCCTACCTGAGATTATCCATCAACATCACAAAACTGTTCAGTCGAATTGTCAACTCTAAATAATACGGTCAAAAGCAGTTCTATTCAACCTAAAATCTGTATTATAGAGAGCTCACCCCACCATCTACACTGCCAAATTTGATTAACAGGTGATGCCGATCCAAGAACTGAACCTGAGCACCAAGAAAAGCCACAAAGTTAGTCGCTTTTGTTCGTTCAAAGGGTAAACACTTGAAACAAACTCCAGTTCGTAGAATGAACACCTAATTACCTTCCAGATAATCAAGTCCACATAATCCTGGAAATGGAAATAGAACTTCTTCTTCAGGCTTTGAACTCTCTGCCAAATCAAAACGTGTCTTTTCAATCAGTTCAATCCAAAATGGAGTTGACTGATAAGTACTTCAATGCATGAAAGATAGATAATGCAAAGAGCTTGTAAAGATCAACAAAACCCCTCAAAACCTTAAACTTCCGTTTTCAAGTCTATCAACTACAGTCTGATGGCAGCGAGATAAAGGAGTAACGGAGTGTCAGACACAAACACTATGCATTGATTGAAGATGCAAAGCTTATGAAATTCAGTAAAAAAGATGTTAGCTAATAAAGAACAAACCATTGTGTTATCAGATTCTTCATTCCAAATCTCTCTGAAGATGAAGGAAAGTAGCCGTTGTTTGATGCCACTGAGAAACGAATTCTCAGCATTTGGTTGGGTATGGTGCAACCCATTCTCCGCATCATCTTCCCTGCTTTGCTGCTTGTTCTTATCTTGAGTCGTCATCATCGCCTACATCAATACCTTAACAATCTCAACCTCAATTTCTTTAAGTGAGTAAGTAGAGAATGTAACTTTTGCTTACCTGAGAACTAGAATTGAGGAAAAGCTCATCGTCTTCACGACAAAAGTAGCCAATGGCACGAGCATCAACGAGATGGCCCGAATCCCTAATCTGAAGAAGATGAATCTTCTGATACCTCAACGAAAGAATCGCGAGAAGATCATCGTAGAGGAAAACACCCATGTTATAAGCCAAATTAACGAAATCATGAAGAAACACCCTCTCATCTAAGACCACACCATCGTCCAGTCGAAGCAACACGAAAGTGATCTTATCGATGGAAGGAACGCCAGGAACAGCGCCTGGAGAAGGAGCGGAGTCGTGGATCTGAGCTGTGGAGGTAGCGAAGAGGCCGAATCGATGCGAGGGGAAGTAGAGGAAGAAGTCTTTGCAGATGAGCTCGTTGGAGGAAGCGAGGTTAACGGAGTAGAGCTGAGTGAAGAAGCTATCGAAACGAGGAGCGCGGCGAGGGAGAGGAGGGAGAGTTTCGTCGGAATCGGAGGTGTAAGTGAGCCAAGAGGGACGGTAGACGATGAGTTCTTGGTGGTTACGGCTGAAACTGATGAGGAAGAGTCCGTCTTCAGTGAATTTGCGGAAGCAGTGATCGGGACACTCGACATCGTAGAGAGTGTGGCTTGGGACTAGGTTCTCGTAGAATTTTCTAGCTCGATTCACCTGAAGAGATAAGAAGAAAGTGAGATTACTCAGAGTGAGAGAGAGAGATAAAGAGAGAGGTTTGACTGACGGAAGCGCCGGGAGGAGATGAGCGAATCTGACGTTCGAAAACCCTAGCCGTGACGTTACCGCTTGAGAACATTCCACGCAATGACGAAAGCTTTTTAGTTATGTGGTTTTACTGGTAACTGGTGAATCGGTGTTGGAGGAGACGATGGGAGATATCTTCTCACGATTTTCTTTATTATTATTATTTTAATTTCTCGATCTAATAAAATCAAGTATGGCTTTTTCTATTGGTCTTTAAAATGGGCCTATAGTTGTAGATTGGCCCATGGTATTTACGGTGTTTTTTCTGATGCGGGAGAAAAAACTCAAAAGCTACTTAAAGGAGATGCAACTGTTTAGGATTCAGTGTGACATATAAGTCTGTTTGGTAATAGATTCGGTTCAGTTGATAAAACAGATAATCAGATTCAAACTTGTTAAAATTTTGGGTTAATTCCGGTTCAGTTCTAAAAATTTAGGTAGTTCAATCGCTTCTAATTCAATTAACATATACTGGATATAGCCATTCCTTCAGGTTTGCATGATCTAATATGTTTGTTTCTTTATGTTGACAACTTGTGAAAAATCAGTGCTAATGTTAATTGTAGTTTGGTTTGCAAATGCCACAGCCTTGTTTGTCCATGAATACTCATGGTCTTCCTTTGATTCAGTGGGCTGTGCAGAGAAGCTTATTCAGTCAAATCCTGGGGATGAAGAAATGCTTTCAATATACCCTTTGCATGCAATGATGATCATTTCTGTTCAAACATATCCTTCAAGTACTGAATACCAATATACCAAAACAGAATGAAACATACGTATGATACTATATTCAACTGAAGTTGCTATTAGTATCGTCTGAAGACTCACGATTTTGGTGTAAACTAGATGTTAGACGTTGGCACATCACAACTTTGCAGATGGCTATAATTGATCTGTTGAATCTGGCTGTACAAGTTGGAAGATGATTGAGCTCGTTACTCCAACAGTTTAATCATATAAAGATGGACATTACCATGGGAAAGCACGAAGAACACAGAACAGAGAACATAGTTGCAACTGTACACATCTGTACAAAGCATTGAATAAAGCATTCACATTAGCCATAGTAGAACTTAAGCCTTAGTCCTTACATACATTCAACAATAGTACTTAACAAGACTGTAAAAGAATCAACTCAACTTCGACTTTATATGTCGTGTTTGCCAGCACAAGGAGAAACAGTTTTCGATTATGAACGTGTGCACTTGATGCCCTGACAAATAGCCAACCAGATACCAAACAGAGTCAAGCAAATAGCAGCATCGATAGCAAGAACAATCTGAACTAGGCGGCGCCATTTCCATTCAAAGCTTTGAGAACCAGAACGTCCTCTTCTTGGTACACACTCCTTCTGCAAGGACGTTTCTGCTGCAGATGAAGCTTCACAACGCTCGGCTCTATCATTAGAGTTCCTGTGTTCGTCAAGCTCAATGCCTCTAAGTGAGACAACATGATCCTTCCCTCTCTTCTTCTCTTGCTTGCTTGACTTCCCCAAAAGCGGAGCTTTAGTAGAGCTCACAGCTTCGCTTTGTTCAGCGAGATTACTATTACTAGTCTTCAGCTCATTGTTAGCAGTCTCAGCAGCAACACGCTCAAGCGAAGCTATGAGTTTGGAAACAACAGGAACAAGCTGATCATCAACATTGATGGAACCAATCACCGCAGTGAAGCTTCCTCTACAGTTCTTCCTCGCAGCTTTCTTGAACTCGTCTCTCAGATGCTCAAGAAACTTAAGAACGCTAAGTTTCCCTAAAACCTCATCAACAATGGCGAAATACACAAACCCATCTCCAATTAGAAACCCAAATCTCCTCTTACCTATGGATTCGAAGTACCAAGTGTGAAAAGGAGGAGTCTTTTCCAAACACAGACCCGCGAGAGTCTCGTTGCTTTGGTCTCCTCCGTTGTAAGCGTAAAGAATCTGATTGTCTCTAGAGACACAACAGTAGTGAACTGTGTTCTTGATTAAACCCATCTGAGGAGGAGGGAGTTTCCTTTCAAGAAATCAAATTGAGACAGAAGAGGAAAGAGGAGAAGTCTGTGATTAGGGCAAAGAAGAAGAGAGAGATTGCGATGAAGAGGTCGGAGAAGAAGTCAAAGAGAAGAAGAAAGTACCAACAGAATCCTTCGGCGATGTATTCAAAATCGAGGATGAAATCTATCATCCCTCTCTCGGGTCATGTGTGGAGAAAAGAAACAAAGGGCTCTCAAGCTTTGGGATGTGTCTGCCTTCGCGAAGAAATAAGGAAAGGAAAAAGTCAGAACCGGAGGACCAAACAAGAGGATATGGTCCACAACGTAAAGACCTACCTAAACAGACAGAGAAAGGATCATTTGGATGCGTTCTGTTTAATTGCGTATAATGTTGAGAGATTCACTTGGCCAAGTTTGAGAAAGGATAGTGAATAATTGTTGTTACCTAAATTATGTTATGCCAAGACTTCTTATATACTAATTGAGAAGTATTCTAACATGTGAATTGATTTTTTAGAGTCTTCAAAGAAATAAATTTTTTAAAGAAATAAAAATTTTAAAGAAATAAATTGATTCATCTAAACATATACTATATTTTTATTAAACTAATCATAAAACTAATTAGTAATTTACAAAATAATTTTCTTCTTTCTTTTTAAGATAAATGATATAAAATTGTCTAACATGATTAAAATATATAAGATAATTAATAATTTTGAATATTAAAAAAATTGATATCAATTTGTGTATTATTTACCATTTTTGTTTAATTTTATATTATTACAATAAATTAAACAAGCGCATTAACCATATAACAAAATTTTATTTTTTTTCCTTTATGGTAAATAACTTGCAACGTGAATTTTAGATATTAAACTCTACACATTATTTGTAAAGTGATTTTTAAACTTTTATACATTATTTGTGAAGTGATTTTTAAACTTTGTTCATGTGTAATTATTACTTTCATTCTCAACAAAAAGATAACACTCCTAAACATTATTTACGAACTGATTTTTTTAAATTTCTTTTTTTTTGTCATTGAAAAATCATTATATTATTCAAATAAGAGGGGGTTTTGGAAACCAAACCACAATAGAACCAACATATAAAAAAAGTTTCTTATAGAAGGAGCTTACAGTTCTAACTAAAAATCAGCAGTTATATTTTAGCTCCAAAGTATATAAAAAATCTTGAAGAATTGAAATCATCTTTGTAGCGTCGATATTTTCTTCAATTACTGAGAAGTTATGTCACAATATAAATGTTATGTCATATTTAGATTTGTTATATGTCATTACTACATTCAATCCTAACAAGAAAAAATATATGAATTTTGAAATATGTGATTTAACATCAATCTAGCTATAACAAATACAATTTCTTTTGTAAGGATTTATATTTTTGGTATTTTTTTTTTAAATATGGCAGTTACTAATAACTTCTATATCAAAATTATAGTAATTTTCTTCTATAAATATTTTAGGCAAGATTTTAGAAATACGGCAATAATCAATAACTTTTATATCACCATTAATAAATAAATAATATAACTATATAATTAAAATATAAAAATTCTACATCATTTTCTGAATCATATTTCTTATAATTATAGATATATATGTATATTATAAAAATGATTATAGTTATACTTAAATATTTTATCAGTTAATATATATTATTTTTATTTAATTGTATATTTGTATCAGAAACCATTTATAAATTAAATATAAACATATTTAAAAAATAGATATATTTAAAATAAATAGTCACTAAATAAATTTAATATAACTGTCTTAATAAATAGTCATTAAATAAATTTAATATGAGTAAGACACATGAAAATTACAACAAGAAAGAGAAGACAATTATAAATAAATGTAATATGAATAAGATTGTTTTATAATGTAATAAACAATTATAAAATTATTAGATTTTGTTTAAATTTTGGATTACTGTAGACAAAAGATTATATGGTGTTGTTAACATATGGCTATACAAATAAAGATATTAAAATAATTAATTTACATTATATAAAATTATTGATTTTAATTAATTTATAAATCTATTAATTTTAAACCAAAGAAAATATGTTTTATATAATAATATTAGGCTTAGCCACATTTTTTAATATTGTAATTGTTAAAGTGTATTATTGAAAACTATACATTGTTAATTGCGCTCTATTGTGGATTCTAAAACCTCCACTATGTATTTAATAGTGGTTGTTTGATAGATTGGGGAAGAAAATAATATGGACAATGATATCCTCATAACACAATGATATAATCAGATTTCGGTTGACAAAAATGGACTTTTATTCTGATAAGATCGAGATACAATGAAGGTTTACAAGGGATGATTCAACAATGAGTAAGTTCGAAAGACAAGTTACAAAGAGAGTGATGTCGTGATCGAGGTATGTACAGTGTATTCTCTCTAGGGTTTTGCGTGTATCCTTCTCTCTCTCATGTATCGTTCTTTTATAAGCATCTTCTCTACTCTGCTGAACCAAAATATCTTGATCCTGCTTATGGTTGAATTTGATATTTTTGGGAAGTTCTCCTTGTCGTTTTTATCCGAATATTCCTTGTTGATTTGGTCTTCAGGTTTGAGCTCGACTTGAGAGTATAAGCTCGTACTTGAGCTTCGTAGTTGACCGCTTTTCAGACCGAGCTTGCAGCAAAGATTCGACTTCGTCCTTCATGGGCCACTCCGGGGCTGAACACTTATTTATGTGGGATTGGGGTCCAACATTTATATATTTCATATTAAACATTATGATTGACATCTAAAAAATAAATATGTAAATTGAATTCAATATATAAATTTGTAACACATACATGTTAAACCTATACAGAGTCTATCATTCACTTACACACACATTAACACAAGCTTACCTTCTAATGATTAAAGACTAAAATAAAATAACACCATCATTTAGTCCTAATTCGATCTTCACATTTCTCATAAACCGCAATCAATTGTCTATATTTTCATTTGAGCAACATCCCATGCCACTGGATATTGCATTATTTGCATCTCTTCTTAAAGTAACCAACAACTATCATTTGATCTTGTGTTTAATGAAGTATCCATCAACTACAATTAAATATCTACATGTATCTTTCTATGTCCTTCTTAGGCTAACAAAGCAAATGTATAACATGTTAAACTCCTCTTCTCCTTTTTCATTAGTCAGAATATCGATTTTCACACTGGAGTATGTTTGATTAAACTAATATAGCTGCATAATCTCAGAGACGAGAAATTTGGTTGATCATAGTCACACACAATCCATTTAATCCCCTTGTTCTTAATTGCTTGACACTGAGGCCTTGACATAGTGATTTCCCATTTCTCATGAGTCTTTCTTCAATCTTCATAGTGTAATATTCTAGTTTTTCTCTGATTTTATCAATAAACAACCTAGCAAGTTGTGGGATCAAATGCATTGTACACTCCATGTTAGGCATACATGAATCCTTGTCAACAAACATCCTAACTTTCCATACAATGTCACTAGGCATAACAAATCCATATATATGACATTCACAACTTTCACCTTCATTTAAACCAACACATGAAGCCTATTTTATCGTTATTATACATGCATTTCTTGATATTTCAGCATGTTCTGAGTGCATAACTGAAAACAAACTCCTTGAAAACCACTTCGTTGAAGAAACTCTGCTTCATATACAACTTTTCATCATCTCATTTGATAATGTTGTCTCCCTCGGCTTTTGTTGCTTTCTCATCCTCGTTATCACTCTCCAACCATTGATTGTGGCGAATGAAATGATCATGGACAAAGTTTGACTCAAATGTTTGATTTTAAACTCATTTTTTGCAGCTTCAACAAAAATTTTACATGATCCATAGTTACAGACTTACGCCATTTTTCTGCGCTCCAACTTTTTTCTGTCCAACTCAAATATTCACTTTCAATTGGGTGTTCTCTGCAATTTAGGCTTTCTGCAATTTTCCTTCAAATCTCTATTTAGAATTTTATTTTTGATAAAAATGTTTAAGAGACGGATATAGATTTTCAGGTTAATAGGTTTCTTATGATAGGGTTACTATTTACTAGCTTAAAATGTAACTGAATCTTAATCTAGTATATAAAGGTCTAAAATCATATTTATAAAATAATCGGTTTACTTTTGGTATTTAACATGTGATAATCAATTAGAGGTTTTGAACTTCAATCTCAAGGAGAAATAAGTATTTATCATATGTGTAAATATTTTTTGAATTTTTGTTTCATGCATATATAATATGGGACAATAGTTCAAAAGACATTTACTGTTATATGATAGTTTTGTGGATAAAATATGTATTTGTTCATTTGCACATTTTGAACATGATCGTTTACATAAAACTAAATGGGCCTTGGTGGGCCCATAACAATTTCCTTGCAACGAGGTGTCACCTTCCTATTGAACTGTGACCGAAACAGAGAAATGGAGAAAAGCGAATTGTAGTGTGGAAACTAAAAGATCTGTGAGAGATCAGTTCAATTTGATCAATTGTGAAATTTCGCAGAGCTGAAGCTTGTAGAGATGGATTCTTCTTCAAATTTGAATCCCCTTCGCGAGGACATCTCCGACGAAGAACCAGCTCCGGCGTCCGTCTTCGCCACTCGTCCTCTTCGTCCTCCTTCTACGTGAGTCACCCTCGCTTTTCTGTATTTGGTGATCTCGACTTGAGTGATGATAGTGAACTGTTTACACATTTACAGGAGTTCGTCGGAGAAGTATTCGCCTGTAGAATGGACAAGCTACTTTGACAAAGAAGACGATGTATCAATCCCTGGATCCAACGATGTAACGTTTAACCAATGATCTCAAGTTTCCAGAAAAAAAAGTTTTTTTTTTTATTGTGTTTCTGATGAAAGGTGTGTATTATAGGTATTTCACGTATATATGGCAGGAACAGAAGGACCTGTTGTCTTTTGTCTCCATGGAGGTGGCTTCTCTGGGTGAGAATCTGTTAAAAGATTGAATCTTTGTCGCTCTTGAGTTTGATGAGTTATGTTATGGTTTCATTTGTTTTTTGTTAGGCTCTCGTTTTCTATAGTGGCAAGTAAAATCAAGGAGAAGGCACGTGTGGTTGCAATGGACTTGAGAGGACACGGTAAATCGGTTTCAGAGAATGAACTGGACTTATCTCTCGAGGTATGATTTTTTCGAATGGATCATTTATTAGCTTATCTCTGAGAAGTGAGGCTGAATGTAGTAAGATG
This sequence comes from Sinapis alba, assembly GCA_012274485.2. Taxonomy (NCBI): domain Eukaryota; kingdom Viridiplantae; phylum Streptophyta; class Magnoliopsida; order Brassicales; family Brassicaceae; genus Sinapis; species Sinapis alba. Next base: position 85,296 of record MU105701.1, on the reverse strand, counting down.
GATATGTAGACAATGAGCAGTGATGTTGTGGCTGTGATTAAGGAATTGTATGGAGATTCTCCTCCAGCTATTGTGCTAGTTGGTCACAGGTTTGTTTCCTTTTCTTTTTTTTTCTATCTATTTGACATATCGGTATGTTGTTCTTGAGCTCTGTGACTCTGTGTTGAAGTGTAAATGGCTGGTTACATCAATACTTTCCTAGTGCACCATTTAAGATAATGCATATGCACATTTATCACTTAGTTTTAGATGGATTCTGTATATAGAGCTATCACTTGTACTAGGTATCTGTCCAATAATTAGGTAATAGTAAATCTATGAAGACATATTATCTATGGTTATGGAATCCAATTCTTTAATATGAAACATCTATGGGCTCGCTTCTATACAGGGTTGTAGTGATAGACGCATGTATAAACTTGTAGAACAAAAGTTTTAAATCTAGTTTTCATGAGTTGGTTTTATGTTATCAACATACAGCATGGGAGGATCGGTCGCTGTGCAAGTTGCTGCAAACAAAGCATTACCTAGCTTGGCTGGGCTTGTCGTAGTGGATGTTGTTGAGGTTTGCTTTCTTATAGAAAAGTCATATATGTTTCTAGTTTAGTATGCACTCTCGTGACATGAACTGACCAAAGTACTTTCATTGCAGGGTACTGCTGTTGCCTCTTTGATTCACATGCAGAAAATTCTTTCAAACAGAATGCAACATTTTCCCAGCATCCAAAAAGCAGTAAGCAACTTTGAAACGCATGGTTATATATATAACAGTACAGATCACTTGAATAAAGCTAACCCTCTGTAAACTAAAAAGAAAACAAAAACCATTGATATCTATAAGCTGCAAACAAGAAATTACTTTGCTGTAGTAAGTTTTTTTGGGTCTCCCGTCTCTAAAGTAGTGCATTATCTTTCTGTAGATTGAGTACAGCGTTAGAGGAGGGTCATTAAGGAACATTGATTCTGCTCGCGTCTCCATCCCCACAACTCTCATATACGATGATTCAAAACACTGGTGAGTCATCTCTGATGCGAACATCTGTAGAGCTATTCAATATTTGCTTCCTAATGAGTGGAAATATGAACCTTTTCCAGCTACACTTACCGGACACGTCTAGAGCAAACAGAGCAATATTGGAAAGGCTGGTATGATCCTCATTTACCTCTTGTTTTTAATCATTGAGTTCACACAACAGCATACAGAAAGTTAGAAACCAATCACAAGACGGAGAGTATATGAATAATATTAGTTGCTTTGCAGGTATGAAGGTCTCTCAGAGAAGTTCTTGTCATCTCCTGTTCCAAAAATTTTGCTATTAGCTGGAACTGATAGATTGGACCGGTATATTCGTGTTCTTGCCTCTAAAACTCTGGCTCAGGTCTCGACTTAAGTCTATTTGAAATATATTGTAATAACGATGTTGATAAACTGGACTAGGACCCTCACAATTGGTCAAATGCAAGGAAAGTTTCAAATGATTGTGGTCAAACACACCGGACATGCCATACAGGTAACAAATGCGATTGACTAATCTTCAAGTGTGAATATATTTTTTTCAAGATTATGAATTTGTGTGGATGTAAATGAATGCAGGAAGATGTACCAGAGGAGTTTGCGAATCTAGTAGTGAATTTCATATCACGTAACAGAATCGGACCTCATGGTGTTGAGGTTTGTGTTGTATCACTGACTCTGTCTGCAAGTTTAGTCTTTAGAAGTCTCATAAGATAAATTCCGTTTTTTACAGATACCAGGAACGTGGAAGCCTTCACAGCCCAAGACTTGAATCAGAGACATCGTAATGTTTTCACTTCTTTTGCTTGTCGGTTTATGAATAAGAACAGTTAACAACTCTAGCTCGTGTTACAAGAAACTAAATGAAAACAAGAGTACAAAGAATAAAGAGAATCACTTGCAACACTTTTCCATCATTATTTTAGTGCGTTAACACCAACCTAAAATATTTGTTTAGTCTTATTCTTATCTTTTATTGTTTCGGTCTGGTTAAGAAAACAGAGCATAAGCACTCGATCAAAAAAGAGCTATAACACCATGGTGGTTGTTGGCCTGAAACCGAACCGGAACTGACTTGAAAAAATGGTTTGGAAGGGGTCTGACTCCATCATTTTAACCTTTTTTGTTTTAGTCTCGGTCGATTAAGATCCAATCGAGTATCCGCATAACCTGAAAATTTTATATATTCCTATAGTATCCGCATAACCTGAAAATTTTATATATTCCTAAGTGAAAATTGTATATATTCCCTAAACATTATTTGAAAAGTGATTTGTAAATAAAACATTTCACAATGAAATTTTGACCAAAAGATAAAATATAACTATTTGATTTTTTTAAAATTATTACAATAAACTGGATTATTGCATAAATTTTGAAGGAAAAACAAGATAATATATGATATATAGTAATATATCTTATTCATTAAGTTTTACTTTTCTTATTATTCTTTTTGAGATGATAAATCTTCAATATCCATCTTTTTACACTTTATAATCTTTTGTAGAGCTTGAAGATTATCTTTGAAAGTGATTGCTTCATCCATTTTCATATTTTTGGTCTCCTTCATTTCATAATTTTGAAGGAACTCTTGATGCCTTTTTCTGAGAACCTAAAATGAATAAATTAATTTTTAAAACAGTCAGGTATTAGACAGATAAAAGATATAATTAATAATTTGATTTAACACAATAGGCTACTATTAAGGTTTAGTTCAAATGCATAGGTTCAATTGTGTTTGGACAATTATTGTTTTAAAGCTATAAACATTGTTTTGTTCATTAAATAGTATTTAAACTATAAAAGATGATATAACTAATATAAAAATTGAATATTTACCTTCGCACGCTCTTTCTGATATTCCAATTCTTTCATAACACTGTTTAGTGTTTTTTGAAGTTTCAGGATCCTAACTAGTTTCAACGATGATGGACTTTTAAAAACATAGGGTTTTCCAGCGGGAGAGACTATCAACAACTCCACTCTGGCATTATACAGCCTCTCAAATTTGTTGGATTTCTTAAAAATACCATTTAGGCATTTGAAGAAAATCGCATCCTCTGAAATGCTACTTTCAGTGAATTTCTTCTCATTCATTTTACCATCCATTTCGTTTTTTAGATTTTTTTCTTTGTTGTTGTACTAATTTGTGTCATCACCTTATTTCATTTTATAGATAATTCCGGTCAGCGAAATTAAATGCATTAATTCAAAGTTATAATATGTTGTTAAAAATTTTCAACAAAATATTTTACACTTATCATTTTTACGTATTCAACTAATGTAATAAGTTTGACAAATTTATCAAAATTGCTAGTCAATATAATTTATAAGAACATATTTATGTTAGTTTTTATTCAACACGTATTTTGGATAATAAATAACTTGTGGTGAATCAATATTCAAATCATATCGGTTAAAGAAATTATTTTAAGTTATTATAGTGAATTTTATTTTCAGTTTAAAAATATAGTTGTCCTTCTATTAGATTATATCCCTAGATTATTTACCATATATATATAATTTATTTTAATGAAATTCAGTGCAAATTGAATATTAACCACATATTCTCAATACATTGTTTCAAAACATTAATTATTATTAAAAAGATTAGAAAAGGTTCATATGTTGGAGATAAGCAGATTTGAACCCTTTTTGCTACATGGTAAACCACCAACTACCATGCTCATGACTGATTCTACCATATCATATATTCATAAAAGGTTCATGAGCTGGAGATAATATTATGAGAAAATATTATAAATATTTTATTCAAAACCTAAAACAATTACTTCAGTACTTATCTTGAAAGTTGATCCAAACTAAAAATATACAGAATTGTATATTTATTAGATTATTTCTCTAGATTTTATACTATATATGAACATCAATACCTTTAAAAGAGGATCATTCATATATTATACCCTTAATAAAAATTTAATTTTTCCAAAAATACCCTTAATTTTATGAACAACTTTCAATTTCATTAATGACATTCTAGATATTTTATACCAATTTTTCAGTAACCACGATGATATATACCATAAAATAGTTAGAAATAAAAAGTTCATAATGAAATTTTGACCAAAATATAAAATATAACTATTTGTTTTTTTTAATTATTAAAATAAACTGGATTATTGCATAAATTTTGAAGGTAAAAGCAAGATATTATATGATATATAGTAATATATCTTATTCATGAGAAATTGTTAAAAGTACCACAAGTTAAGTATCACTTTTCAAAAATACCCTCAATCAAAAATATATTTACATTTGGATTTATGATTATTGTTTAGGGTTTAGTATTAAGGGAGTGGGATTGGGTTTATAAATTTTTTATTAACACAAACCCTAAATTTGTAAATATAATAAATAGTTATTTAAATAATAAATAATAATAATAAATATTTTTTCAAATATATTTTTTAAATTTGAAATTATAATAAAACATTTATAAACCCAATCCCACCCAAATGTAAATACATTTTTAATTGAGGGTATTTTTGAAAAGTGGTACATGCGTATTGGGTATGTGTCGGTATTTCAAATATATTTACAAATTTAGGGTTTATGTTTTTGGATATATTTTTGTATTTTCAGGTAAAACTACAGATTTTTAGATATAGATTTTCATTATTTGGTATCAGAGTATTTTCCAAATGTATAATTTTGGATATTTCTCATGTATTTGAGGTTTTGTTTTTGTGTTTTCAGATACAGTCCATATACTAAATATCCAAACCGAATCATAACCAAAAACCTTAAAATATCAGGAGGTTAAAAAAATTAAAACCTAAACCGATGTAAACCAACCCGAGGACTCAAATGCCTAGTAGCCATCCTCATAAAGCGGATCTATTCAATCAAATAAGGTGTAACATGACACCCCTAAAATGTGCTAAAATTTATTTTGTAAGTAATAACAGTACAAATTTGGTGGCATATTGGTTGAAATGGTAGTTTGAACCTCCTAAAGCAAAGGTCGACTCCTTCTGGGTCCGCCATTGGCCGTTCTCACACTCGAAAAGTTCCCACTGCCCTCTGGAATTCCTTGGATCGATCAGTATTTGTCATTTCCAGGCTTAGTATATAAACAATTGGGTCGATCAGTATTTGTCGTTTTTATGTTTACAGCGTTTGGGTTAATTAGAAAGTAATTGTGTTAGGGTTTAGTGTTCATCAATTTACTGTACTGTTATAAATATTTTGGGTTCATCTAAAGAATATTTGTAATTATATGAAATACATCTGGTAGATATATTTAACCGGCTATATATTTTCATATACGGATCGAAGAGATACACTACCGGATATATAATTTCGAAAACAGTTAAATGGGCCTCGCCTAACTTTTGTTATTTGGGTTGATTGAATTTAGAGTGTTTAAGTCTTAGTATATAAACAATTGAATCGATCAATGTTTGTGATTTGAATTTGCTTCTGCGTTTGGGTTGATTAGAAAGTAAGTGTATAGAGTTTAGTGTTAATCGAAAAACTGTACTGTTATAAATATAGTGGGTGCATCCGGAGAATTTTTTTAATAATATGAAATACATTAACCCGATATATTTAACCGGCTATATAGTTTTCATATACGGTTAGAACGACTTAGATTACCTGATACAGCTATTGGGAATACAGTTATACGAGCTTCGCTTGAGTTTAGTAATTTGGGTACAGTAGATGAATAGTGACCATGGCATACTATATAACCAATTGGATCCATCAATGTAGGGAATTTAATGTTTGATGCTTATGGGTAGAGTTGAGGGTAACTGATTAAGGTTTCTAGGTAATCGATTAAGTTGAGTGTTATAAATATTTTGGGGCCATTCGGACTAAAATTGAAATAATAAGGGTTAAACTTAGAGGATATATTTAACCGGTTAAAGAAGATATATTAGCAGATACAAAATATGGAAAAACGGTTATAGGCGACTCTCCTAAATGTAGAAATTTGTGTTGATTGATTGAAGAGTGTTTAAGCTTTGGTATATAAACCATAGCAGCTATGTTTTTAAATACTCGGCATCTCATTCGGCGTTACCTCCATCTAAACAAAGATATGGTGGACCTTTGTGTGATAGTTGGATATAGTAAACATATTGAAAGTGGTTACAATTGTTTTTAGCACGTGCTTTATATGCCACCTTTTTGGAGAGAGAGTTAAGCCATCTTCCTGCTATATTTATCCCCAATTGGTCCTTCACCCTGCAACCCTAGCTTTTTCGCCATAGCAAAAACCCAAAGTTTTGGTTCCTCCGCTTCATGCGAAAACCTTTAAATAGGTTCACTCTCGTCCATGCTCAAGGGGTTCCTCCAGCCGTCCTTCTGACTCGAGTTGATGGTTACTCGGCTCAACCTCCGCTTTGCCTCTGCTCGCGTATGACTAAAACAACTAAAGCATGGACTGATGAGAACCCAGGTAGGAGATTCAACCGATGTACGGTTCATGTTTTTTTTTCTTGGGCTGATTTAGAGGACCCTTGCAGGTGGCAGAAATTGAGTTTGATTGAGGCTCGTGACCAGATATGACGACAACAACTTGAAATCAGACAACTTAAGAAAAAGATTACGGAGGGGAATCAATGGATCGTTCAAGACGAGGAAACAGATGGAACTTCGTCTGTCGCCATATCAGTGGACGCTAAAGCTCTGGAGATAACTCGCCTTCGAGTGGACATACTCAAGGCTTCCGACAGAAAGAAATTGTTGAAATAGTTTTTGCTTTTATCTTGGGGAGGGTTCTTTGCCGTAACAGCCATCATCGTGGCGATGTTGAAGGGTTGGTGGTGTCTAACTTTATGATTTCTAGCAATATGTTTCTAGTTATCATGTTATCTTTTGTCAACTGTTTTCAGCTTTCTTTTTCTTATTTTATGTTTATGTAAGATCTATTTTCTTCGCTATGTAGACATTTTACTATGTTTACCATCTTCTCATGAGTTTTATGAGTAGTCAAGTTCCATACATTGATTAAGATTCCTATGTATATAACTTTTGTTCATGGATGTTGGTATTATTGAAGAATTTCAGTCCAATTTACCGATAAATCACAAAATAATTTAGCCGGCTACGAAATATGTAATTATCACATAACCAATTAAGTTAACCATTTAATATGTTTAATGAATATAGTCATGTCTTAACTTTACTTCATTCCGGTACACTGTAATATTGAGTAGGGAACTAAAACAAGGACCGAATATGTCAATGAGCATTTTCACAATAGGAGGATTTCTTCTATAATATCACATAAACATTACCATCAACCGACACACACTCCATAGATGGAATTGATGTTACATACATTCCATATTTCACAACTACTTCACCATTATTCTTCCATCTTTAAACCCCTTTCACTACATACACCTTTCCCTTTCTACCACATTCGTTACGTACATCTTCCCTTCCCCTTAAATTCCCTCAGTATCATCATTCAACTTGTTATATAGGTTTCTTACAAATTGTTTTGTTGTGACCCAACTTTTTGCACCTGCTACAAGCACTCCTGCGACGCATATATTTAGTCTGCAAAAATTATGAAAATGTTAGACACATGGACCGTAAGTATGTAACAAATTAGATTACATTATCAGTTTTCCCCTCGTGGGAAATTTTTGTATTTTGGGTTTTCTCAGAGGTTGTTTGGTTGTCGGCGGGTAGAGATGCAACCCATTAACATTAGCCACCAAATCCTCTATTCCTGTAAACCCTCCAACTGGATGTATAGTCAAAGCATATGCATCTCGCAGTTGAGTAATCCCATATACAGGCAACACCAAACTTTCAACTCGTATCTTTGCTTTTAAAGCTGCAGCTATGACATGAGAACATAGAATGAACAACGTCTGAAATTCATAGCAGCTACACGTCATTTTGGCAAGGTTTACATGGAACCCCCCCCTTGTATTTCGTAAACCTCATACTCCTTCTCTGCAATGTCAAGAACCTCATAGCTACAAGATTTCTCAAAATATTTTGTTAAAATACCTAATACCCTTTGGGAAAATCTGAGCTTGACTTTTATTTGTCGCGTCACGCCGACTCGCAAACCATGACATGAGCTTACTACGGATGAATTCAACCAACCGTATCACCGGAAATTATGTGGCCTCACGCAAAACTGTGTTCTAAGACTCAGCTAGATTGCTTGTCATGACATTCTAACGTTTTTCTTGAAAATGAGCTTTAGTCCAATAATGAAGGCCAGTGTCGAGTAGATAGTCAGCACATTTTGGATCAATTCCCTTAATTTCGTTGAACGTTGTGTAAAAATCTTCAAGTCCGAAGCTTCGTGCTGCTTTTGCCACCAAATACTTGAGATGTCGACCCTTAAAGTTTGAGCATATGTTTCTCTTTAGATGGACAATGCATATGAAATGACCGGTTGAGGGGTAAACCTGCAGGTGTGAACAACAAAATGTTTGATAGCCGGCTCGGAAAAAAATATACGGAAAAAAAAAATTGAACGGTTATAGAATGTGGTTATGTGTAGAGTTAGACCACTGTACCAGGATTAGAAGTGACAAGCTTGTTTAGGTAATCAGGGAGCTTAGAGTAACCAGTTACGTCAGTTTCCTTGGTGTTCTCCATTGCCACATCTCTGGAACGTCAAGCCTTCCAATATGATATATTTACGTTGTAGTCACCCTGCATCATCTGACGTACGTCACAAAGTTTTGGCCCTGATCCACCAGCTCCAAACTTTGTTTTGAGAAGCTCGCCTATAACTGCAGTTGTAGCCTGAGTTTGGTATCCACCGCGTTCGTCTATTGATAATAGATGCTCATGAACAATCTTTCGAATTTCAAACACCTCAGCCTCTTTCAAACGGACCGCATATATTCGCCAACGGCATGTTGGGCTGCAAAATTCAAGTGACGTTAATCATGGTTCAGACTTTGCGCACTTGTAACAAAACTTATGATTGGTGGCATATATTTCCATATGTTTTCTAAATGCTTCTCTTAATCTAAATAGCATACCAACATATACTTCTTCTTGATTGATTCTAATTTCTCCTACCCATTTTACAGTTGACTTATTAACAAATTATTCTTCACAAAATGGAATTGGGTATGCCAAATTACACTTGATTCATAAACTGCATTACAAGCAATAACATAATAATGTTCACAAATGAGAAGAGTGTTACCAAATTATAATGATGCTTCTAATTTAAGTTAAACTTCCATCATATTATACAACTCCTTCGATTACACAGTCCATTACAAAATAAGGCCCAACCAAAATAGACAGTAAAAACTTTTTGTTAGCCGGTTTTGGAGTTTCCATCGCCACCTAATAACTTAACATAGCCGGCTAATAGAAATTTTTGCCATTCTTAACACCACTTGTTCGGTTTGATATTCATTTCCAGCAAATTTTACAACAAAAAAAATTCTTACCCCTCCCTAAATAATCATATTTAACAAAAGCCTTCCATTTTTAAAAACTAGTTTTCAACGAAATCAAAACCCACCCTCGTTGTCGCTTTCTTCAGATGACATCTCATTGTCATATTTATGACTTTTTCCCAATCTAGTTGTCCCCACACTTGGACCACCCTGAGTTAAGTTAAACAAAGCGGGACTTTCCATTGAAGTAGTCACTTCAACCACTGGTGATGTCAACACCTCCAATCTTGGTTCAACAGAAGTTGTATATATCCCTTGACTAAGACAACCTGCAATTTTCATAAACTACACTTTAGCTTATTTACGGTCTAACACTATATAACCAGATAAATTACTAGCTACTTAGAGCATCCGCAACCGTGGTCCTTAAGGGAAGTCCTTAGCAAAAAAATAATTAAATAATCAGTGGATCCCACCAAAACCTAAGGATTCGATCCTTAAAATCCTTAAGTAAGGATCGATCCTTACACTATTTGCGATACGTGGCGGCCCGCGATTGGTTGATTTTTTTTTGATTTTTTTTTAAATCTGAAAAAAAAAATCAAAAAAAGAAAAAAAACTAAGGACTCCAATGGGAGTAACACGGTTGCGGATGCCCTTAGTGGAGAAAAAAATATTTATTTATATTTATTTTCAGGTTAAGCAATAACCAACCTGTTTCGTTATGATTCCCTCCATTGGCATCATCAAACGAAACATCACTGATCAGAGGACCAAAGACACCACCCTCATGTCCTATTTCATCAACAAACATGGAGCCGGGATTACTTGTTGATCGAGTAAATGACCCTCCTCCCTCACCTTCTCCAATCTCGTTGATAACTCCATCGTTGGGGACATTCTCAAAGACAACATTCTAGTTTTCCTCAGCAAGGGAAATTATGCCGCCACCATTCTCCATCTCGACATCAACAACACCATTAATAATTAACTCTCCATCTACCTGGATACCGGCAGCTATAACTCTTTCCCAGAACCTCAAGTCATTCTCGTTTGGCGCATCACCATGTTGTGCAATCCTCTGGTTATTGTAGTTACAACGTCCATACCAACGTCCCAAAATGTAGGCGGTGCTAGAGATTCCATGACAGGAACAAATAGAACATTGCTTGTTCCCCCGGTGATACCTATAATTTCTATGTAGAGAACATATAAGATTCACAATAAGCAATTATACATGTGTATACCATTAAACCCGTACCTCGAACAGGCTGACTATTTTCACCCGTTTCAAGGTTGACATTGTTAGCTTCATACATCATGTCGTTTTCATCTTCCACGACTATTATCTCCCTCGAGGGTTGATTATTGTTCTCTTTTTTGTCGACATTATGGTCTGCGTGCCCCATCTCGCAAGACACGCGGTGGAACAACATTAAGGCATCTTCACTGAAAATGGCGTTTATAACCCTCTCAGTTTCCGTCGCCCGGTCCCCATAAACAAGCCCTGCACCATATTCATATGGAAGTGATTACCAAACGCGTACCCATACAACAATATAAAGGCATGTGAGACTACTTACTTAGATAGTCCTCTCTCGATTGCTCATTTTGTGTGTTGTCAACAATGTAAGTTGTTGATCCAATGGTGAAACTTGTTCTACAAATGAACTCATATTCTGCCACGCTTTTAGGTCCAACGATGACAAGCAAAGCGAGATCTGAGAGTGAGGTCCTAACATTTAACATGACACAAAGATCTTTTGTGTGGGTTATTGTTGTTGGTGGGGTTTTATAACCCAACGGTGACATTATCCAACTAGGAAGGCAGAACGTAAGAACCATAAGAGTTGACGGTCGGAGAGAAAAACACCGCCTAACCATACCCCTACACTTTCATAGTTTTCATCATTTTGTACCATCACCCTTAAGCTGAAATCTTCGTCATCTGGCTAAAAATGCCATTCCTCATCCACATTCTTAATCCACACTCCTCGCCAAAGTCGAACACAAATGTTCATCCTCTCTAAAAAACATGTTTAATATATAAGTGTTGGTATACCCAAAATATTATCAATTTCATAGATGCTTAGGGTTCCACAGAATCAAACGACCGATTACACATATGTTGGACAAAATTATATACAGATTTCATATTTGATAACATAGAGGTTCAACTTTTAAAATACGAGTCAGAGGTCCATGCATAGTTTGGTGAGAAGTTGGTTATCATGCAAATCATTAAATGTTTGAAAACAAGAATTTCAGTGTTACTTAAAGTTGCAAACATACTTTTTCACCTCGGTAGCTTCCGTAAAAGCTTCATTTTGGCTTCTTCTTAATAATGCTTTATAACCAACGGTCTGAGTTAAAGTTGCTCAAAATAAGTTTAAGGTTCTTTATAGACAGAATCAGAAAGGAAAAGTGAAACATCTCTCTTCCTTACGTTTTTTATACGTATAGGTTCAAAATCTTTAGTTAGATACGTAATCCAGACGCCGTTTGTATCATAAAATTATACGGCTCAGATTTCCCTTCCTCTGATATACACTGTTATATCTAGCCTAAATCTTTTTCTTACAACATAAATAAACTTTAATCCTATTTACCTTTATACTGATAAAAGGCTTTTCCGTAGATCCTTAGTTTTAACTTCTGTATTTTAAATTGTCTCCTCCTTTTTTAGTAAAATGTTAACAAAAGTAGGCAAGTAAAATATAATCTAATTAAATTTCGTGGTGGAGATTGGTTCTTCACATCAAAAACGAATATTCGACTTTATACGAGGCAACTAGCCTCCTCATTAACAAAGAAAAGAAAGAAAACATATAACCAGTTCATGACCACAATATTTTTGGTCTGATTTATTTTTTCTGTGAGGAAAAAAAGTGCACGGAGAATAGAGGCTTCACTATATCCGAGCAAGCCAGTCTATGCAGTACCTTCCTTCAAATAAGCTATGAGATCCGCACGATCTTGTGGCTTTTTCAATCCAGGAAACACCATTTTCGTCCCAGGAATGTACTGTAACAACCAAACATAATCCACATTATCTTAAAATCAATTCAATAAGAAACAAACAATCCACATAAATCAAGAGAGGACTCAGTATGAAAGCAAAACCATTCTGTTGTTAACAACCTTGTGATTCAGTCTAAATATGAAAAATGATGCAAAAATCTTGAACATGCAATATAAATTAGGAAACACTGTTGAGATGTTGCACACTCAAGGTTGATTCCAATGACAGAATGTAAATGATGAATCAAATTCTCTAAGCAGCCCAAACCAAAATAAATATTTGTAGCAAATGAAACATTAAGCAGAACAATCTCCAAACAGTTGTTTTCAACATATGATAATCTATAATTCCACAAAGAAGCTTACAAACATTGCAAGATCCTCATGTCACCAGAAAATTAACCTAATATTTACTATAAATATAGGCTTCAAAAATGATCTAAAGGAAAGAGAAGAAAAGAACCTTCTTGGGGTTCAACAAGTAATCGTAGAGAGTCTTCTCCTCCCACATGACGGCCATGTTCTTGTTAGCAGCAGAGTAAGAATACCCTGGAGTCGTTCCAGATTGCCTTCCAAACAATCCGTTCAAGTTTGGTCCTGTTTCAACACACACAGACATGAATCGGTTCGGCAATGATATATAACAAACGGTAGAATCAGATAGATCCGGACCAGGACAAACGTAAATGAATCAAACGAGACACAAAGACCTTAGATCTAAACCATAATTAATCTCCGTGTAAATCAAAAGGAGGAGGAGAGAACGGACCTTGTTTGTGACCGGCACCTTTGTCGACGGTGTGGCACTGCGCGCACTTGGTTCTGAAGATCTTCTCTCCGGCCTTTGGGTTTCCAGGAGGTGCTTCATCGAACGACGCCATTTGTGATTTGAGATTTGAAAAATTCTGAACGAACGGTGCCTTTTTGACGGTTTCTTCAAGCCTGACCTTTTTTTTTTTTGTTAATGGCTCTTTGTTGTGTGAAAATGAGAATTGTTATAAAAGAAGGTTCTGGGGAGAGAAGAAAGTTGGAGGTGGCTGCGTGAGCGTGCCACAGGCCATACGTTTTTCTCTGAGTCCACGTGGCCTTTTCTTAGTGCTCAATTTTGAGTCGGTTGACTAGTTTATTCCTTTTTAAGTATTTTATTCTTTGAATAATTCGCCCTTTTTTTTGGAAAAATGGGCTTCTGTTATTGATTGAGAAGGAGAGATATCTTTTAGGCCCAAACATCAAATAAGCCATGGCAGATTAGGACTGGTACTATACTCGTTAGCCTTGTACCGGCTTTGAAAATTTAAATACTTATCAAAGTTAAATAACAAATCAACAAATTTGACTATTTGCAAATTTAAAATATCAAGTATCATTATTTCTTTTCATACTTGTTTTGTTACTTGTTTCATTACTTATTTTTAAAAATACTTACTTTTTCGGTTCTTAAAAATACTTGTTATCTGTTAAAATAAACTTGTTACTCGTTAAAATATTTATTACTCGATAAAAAGTACTTTATCTCCTTAAAAATTATTTATTACTTATTAAAAAAATAATTATTTCATATTTTTTAATTTAAATATTTACAAATAATTAAATATTTATAGATAAGTATTTAATTTTGCCAAATATAAAAAAGTTAAGTAATTTATAAATACTAATTTTTCTGAATATTTAATAGAACGAGTATTTGATTCGGACGAAAGTACAAATACCAAATTTAACTACTTGAACGAGGTAAGCTAAATAGTAAGTACCTAAAAATTGGTAAATATTTACCTTGTACCCAACCCTAATAGCAGTTGATCAAGTGATTTGTTGTCAAATTATTAGATGAATGGATTGTAAATTTTGCTTAATGCTAAATGCCTATTCTTGTTAGATGTCAGGAGGATGGGCGTGATCCATTTGAAGGCCCATCATTGTTACAAGTAGTATTAAGAGTTTTTATTGTGTTCACCCATGTTCACCTAGTCCATAATACTTTCACAATTTATATTTTGTTTTTTAAAACGGTAAAAAATCAGAAATAATATTATCTACCAAAAAATATTAGCCAATAAAATTCATTAAGTTATATTTTTTTCTGAAAAAATAAAAAATAATTATAAAATAATATTACTTACTAATTTTTTTTGATGTTGTTATCACCGTCAGCAAAATCATAAACCCTTCAAATCTTCATTTTCAGGAGGGATGATCAACTCCGCAAATATCGATCGAAACTTGAACCCTTGTATAGGTATGCAATTTGAACTCTAAGCCCTAAGTCCTAAACTTTAACTCTTAACCATAAATCATATATTCTTAGCCCTAATCCTTAAACTTTAAACATTAATAACTTTAGAGTTTAGGGTTTATGGTTTAAAATTCAATTTTTTGTCGATGACATTTAACGTTTAAGGTTTTAAATTTTGAAAACGACGTTAACAATGCTAATATTATTTTCCGCAATTAATACTACTTTCTAATTACTTTTTACTTTTTTCATTAACAAAATATGATTTGAAAAAAATTTATTGACTATTATCTTATAGTAGATAATACTATTTTGATCTTTACTTTTTTTCAAAAATAGAATATAAATTGTAAAACTATTATTAGCCAGATGAACCTACATGAATCCACCCAAAAAATTGAACACAAAAAACTCTAGTATTAAAAGTCGAATCTAAGCGAGTCTAAACCATGTGATTCACACAACCAGAGTAAATATGATATGTGGCAATTTGTGTTTTATAAAAATTATAAAATTAAGAAAGGAATATAAAATTTCAATAAATACTTAACCTTTTATGTTTTATAAAAAATTTAAATAACCGTATAAATTTATGAAATATATAGTTTCACTGATCTTTATTCTATTTTATATTATGTAAAGATATTTTTGAAAACAAATTTATATAATTTTGTGAGCTGTTTGAGTTTTTGAGAAACGAAAAGAGTCAAAGACGGAAACGTGAGCTGTTAGTTTGGTGGGAGGCTAAACCGACCACGCCAAGTGGATCGACAAAAGGGGTAAATCTGTTTCTGTCCTAAAACCTGAGAGATTCTCCAGAAAACGAAACGTACGGAGACGGAGAGATCAAGAGGAGGAGAAACCACCACATTGCCTTCTCCGTCTCCTCTCTTCTTACTTGATCCGTGAATTGGCTAGTTCGTCGTTTTCCAATTTAGACGGAACAAAAGATTGATCGGTCTTAATGTCGACGGTCTCACGCTCCACTGCAAGCTCTAGCAGAAGATGTGGAACTACTTTTCCATCGAAGACATCTTCTTTACCAGCATTTAGTTCTCTTAACTTCATCAGAACTGGGACAAACTCTCAGGTTTGTTAAATTCTCCTTCTCTCTATGTCACAATCTCTTTAAAAGTCATTAACTTTAACTCTTTACTTTGGTTTTTACTTTGTGTGCTGAAAGAGTGACAGATTAAGTAGTCATCGTTTAGCATTGGTCCATGAAAACCGCAAAGCAAGAAGAGGAGGAAGTGTACGTATGGCATTAGTTGACGAAAGACAATCAACGGGTCAAAATGTTTCTGATCCTCCACGGATCCTGGTATGTGCTTTGTTCTGCTAGTGCTGTTCGTTTGGCAGACGCAGTTTTCTTGCGGCTGTCTTTACGGCTGGGTCATGTTTGTTGATGCTAATTTTATCAGCGTTTAAAATTGATTGACGCTAGACGTAGCGTTTAGACGCAGATATGTGAACAAAAATATAAATCTGCAGCCGCAGAAAGCAGCGTCTGCCAAACGAATAGCACTAATATGTTTGATACTTTTTGACTCATTTTGGAGTGTGTAATGTTGATTTGTGCCATTTGTTTGCAGGCATACGATCTTGTTCAAGGGGATCTTGTAATTTACTGAGACAGCCAATCTTTTGAACATTTCGTTATTCCAAAGTGTTTACGCTGAGCCAATAGAGGCTGAGAGATTCTCTGTGTGTTTGTGGACTGATTTAATGATGCATACGCAGGTGAAATGGAGATGGAAGGATGACAAGTCTGTTCCAGATACACCTACTGCAATTCTCCTACACGGAATTCTAGGCAGCGCCAAAAACTGGGGTCTCTCTCCTCTGTTTGATTGCTAGTGAAAATAGTGCACTTAGTTTCTTTAATCTGATTTAAGACATGAATGGTATCTAACAGAACCTTTTGGGTCTTGCTACTCTAGGCACTTTTGCTCGAAGATTGGCTCATGAGTTCCCAACTTGGCAGGTAGTTCTTTGACCATATGCACTAAAACGGTGCAGATACACTTGTTGGCTTGTAGTGACTAATCTACTCCTCTTAATTCAATCTTCACAGTTTCTCTTAGTAGACTTGCGTTGCCATGGGGATTCAGCTTCTCTCAAGAAGAGAGGTCCACACTCTGTTGCTTCAACTGCGTCTGATGTTCTGAAACTTGTAAGTTTCAGAACAGGCATGTTTTTTTTTCATTGAAAGATAACTTGTCTCTGATGTTCGGTTTTTCTATGTTCCGTCATTCTTAGGTTGGTCAGTTGAGGTTAACACCTCGGGTCCTTGTTGGTCATAGCTTTGGGGGCAAAGGTTACTTTACCATCTTTATAAAACTACTTCATACAGATTAGTTTATATCTTTGGTGACGAGTCTTTTCTTTGACCTGTGTAGTTGTTTTAAGCATGGTGGAGCAAGCAGCTAAACCTCTTCCACGACCAGTACGAGTAAGCGTTTTTTTTTTAATGTCTATATCCCAATGACCCTTGGTAGGATTTACAATAATCGCCCTGGACTGTAACCATTATAGGCTTGGGTATTGGATGCTACTCCTGGAAAAGTTCGTGCAGGAGGAGATGGAGAGGATCATCCACGAGAGCTCATATCATTTCTACGTAAATTGCCTAAAGTGGTAACTTACAGATTCTATCTATCTTTCGGTAACTCTCATCATCAGACTCATGTCCTTCGTAGTTATGTTTGCGAACATCTTTTGTCTTTAAGGTCTCGTCCAAGCACGATGTCTATAACGCTCTTATCAAAGAAGGGTTTTCCAATGATGTTGCACAGGTTTAGTACCCCATTCACTCGGTAGATTCTATCAGCTCTTGAATAACATTCAGACCGTTGTTTGATTCTGCTGATACTTGTCGGATTGCAACAATCTTGGTGTCTTCTTGTGCAGTGGGTGGTTACCAATCTCAGACCTACTGGACCATCGTCTTCTAGCTTCTCGTGGGCATTCGACCTTGATGGGATCGCTCAACTTTACCAGTCCTACGAAGACACAAATCTATGGTAATCTAATGAAGCAAAACTTGTATGATACCCCTCACCTAATTACTATATTCAAGCTTCTTGCTATATTGTTTTTACAAAATGGAAGGAACTTTGTTGAGAACCTTCCAAGAGGAGTGCATGTAAATTTTCTGAAAGCCGAAAGAAGCTTGCACCGTTGGGCCCTAGAGGACCTTCAACGAATCCACGCGGCTGAAGAGCTCGCCTCTGAAGAAGGCGGCGGCGTAGAAATGCATGTCCTGGAAGATGCAGGTCACTGGGTAAGTTAGTTACCAACTATACCTCTGTTTCTACATTGCTTCTTTTTTTCTTTCTATCATCTTTTGCCTTTGGGTTGTGTTCTTTCAGGTTCACACGGATAACCCGGATGGTCTCTTCAGGATCTTGTCATCTTCTTTCCAGGTTCTTAGAGCATAGAGGTGCTATACGCTCCAGGTTCTGCATTTTTCATGACATATAATACTTAGCCGAGTCTAAATCGCATATGACACATACAATTTCATATATATATATATACTACATTGTGTCCATGTAATGTTTTGGGTGACGTAATTAACAAGTAACAACATATAGCTGCATTATTCTTGATTCTATGTTCTTTACATTGCATTTTTTTTTTTTTTTTGACTTCTGAAACTCAAGCTCACTCTACACGTCAAACCATCCTTTAACTCTTGATTCTCCGTTCACTTCCTATGGTAACTCTTGGATATTAAACCGTGAAAACCGAGGTGGACTTGGGCTTGGGGTATATCGAGGAGGGCTTTCGGTATACCAATTTGGGCTTGTGGTATAATGAGGCGGGCTTTCGGTATACCGAGGAGGGCTTTCGGTATACCGAGGTGGGCTTGTGGTATAATGAGGCGGGCTTGGGCTTGGGGTATAGCGATGTCGGCTTGAGGTATAATGGGGTGGGCTTGGGCTTGGAGTATACCGATGTGGGCTTGAGGTATGATGAGGTGGGCTTGGGCTTGGGGTATATCGAGGTGGGCTGGCAGTGTAGTGAGGTGGGCTAGCAGACACCCGAGGTGAGCCTCCTTCAAGCATAAGTTTCATTTGTGAAGAGGATTCCTCTACAGGCATACCTTGCCCGACCCCAACAAGGGAGCTTTGACGTGAACCCTCACTAGAGAGCAACAGCTTGAATGTCCATCTCAGCACATTAGGTGTGAAGACTCTGTAGAGGAGAAACACGTCGTACCAGTTTGGGAACTTCACGTACGCGTCTCCCCTGCAGGCTCCTGCCACAATCATCTTTGCAAACTCCTCTAGCGGTCCACCATTTGCAGGTACCTGCAGATGACTGTAAGTAAGAGTCTTTGGGAGCTTAGAGCATGCTCTTAGGTTCTTTGTTAAAGTTAACAACTAGTTCTTAATTTCCGCTAAGAACCCTTATCTAAAAAATCCCCTAATGGACATGCTGTTAGGTTCATTCAATCACAAGGGTTTGTTGGAAAAGAAAGCTGTACCTCTCTTTCTTCCTTCCATTGCATCTCAGCACCTTCTTCTAGCATGAACTTTCCTCTACTCATCTCACTCCCTATCCATCCGTGAGTTGCGATAGTTATCCCCACATCTCCATTTAGCTCGAATCTCAAGGTCTCATAGAAGTTGACTAGTGCCGCTTTTGCAGCCTTCACAATGATAGTGAGTATTATGTATCATACGAGATAAAACTATAAGGATCAGTAAACGTTTATAGCATAAGTACTAACTGAATAAAGACTCATCCGCGGTAGAGGCAGCCAATTCTCGACCGATGCGTTCACAATGATCCGTCCATTGGTCTTTTGAAGGTATGGCAACGCTACGTACGTTGGATAGACATTCCCCCAGAAGTTTATGTCCTGCTCAACAATCTCATCAATGTTTCGTATACAAAACTGGAAGATATACTCAGGGCCGGCTAACTATGGGGGGTAAGCATTGCGACCGCCCGGGCCAAGCCCGTGTGCTCCATATATTAAAAAAGTTTAAGGATCCAATTTTTTTATAAATACATATTTTTAAATAAAAAAATAAAAAATTAATTAATAAAATTAAAAATATCCAAAAATATTTTATACGAATAATAATTCTACTTACTTCATAAAATCTATTCTCTCTGTTTCATATTAAGTGTCATTTTAGATTTGTGCATACATATTAAGAAAATATTTAATTTTGCATATTTTCCATATAAAAACATTATTACCATTCACCTAACCATATTTCAACTAATAGAAAATTAAAGTGAAAAATAAAACTAATAAATTCTGCATTGAAATACAAAAACGACACTTATTTTGTAGCAACAATTTTTCGTTATAACAACACTTAATATGAAACGGATGGAATATAAAATATTACTGATTTATTTTTGAAACATTAAATAAATATAAATTTTAAAAATTAATTTATTTTTTTGTCTTCGGACCCTTGATTGTATTAAGCGACCCTGGATATAACTATACATATCAGAAGAGCATACCAGCAAATGCGGAAAGACAGTCGTGTCGCTCACTTCGTCGAAGTAAAACGTGTGTCCAAGACTTGCTGAATTCACTAGGTGATCCACTGTGTCGAATTCAACATCACAGGTAAAACAACATTTTCGTTAAACTCCTCAACTAAAGACATGATTAATGCATATCTCTTAGCAAGGTCTCTTAGCGAATATAAGAGACGTTTCTTATATTCGCTAAGAAACCCTCCTTAAAAAGACCTGCTTAATCAAAGTCTAAATAACTCTTAAAAGTCAAAACATAAAACTATTAGCGCTCGAGTAATCCCATTGATCAAAAGATATGAAATAATGTGGAAATCGGGATAGGGTTGTGTTGTACCGCGGCCGTAATAGTTGACGGCTTGAGTGATGAAACGGCGGCAATCATCTTCTTTGATGACGTCAGCAGCGATGATGATGACGTGGTTGGCTCCAATCAGTCTAGCGTTGTTGCTCACAACTTTCAGTCTCTGCTCTCTCCTCGCCACCAACACTAAGTTTGCTCCCCTCTTTGCATATTCGTATGCTATTTGCTGCGTTTACATGATCATCAGCATCCATGCAAGATTAAGGAACATAAAAATATCTTTTATTTAGTGTAACTGAAATTAATTAACTACTCCCTCCTAAGTGTCACTTTTAAGTGTCAGTTGATTAAAAAAGTAATTAAAATATATTTAAATTATTATTAATTATATTTATTTGACTAATAATATTTTGAGATAAATAAAATTATTTATAAAATTAATACAATTTGTAATTAATTTATAACTAAATTAACTACAATTTACATTAAAATTATAAAATATTTTTTTGTGTAATTAGAAAAAATGCTAAAACAACAATTATGATGAAACAGAGAGTAATTAACCACCTCATATTTAGTGTATTTTTTTCTTGCGTGTTAAAACATCGTGGTAAATTAAGGTGGTTTGCGTGTCCCAAACGCAATACTTGAATTTGATAATTTCATATAAATACATATTTGTGATTCTAATATTCAATTAGAAAATAAACTGAATTCATACATCCTTAAAACCCACTTTATAGAACATATTATTTGAAAACATAATAAATTTCGGCACAAATTTAACATTCAATTGTTACTAACATTTTCTAGCTAGAAATACAATAACATATTGTGAAATTAATATGGAGACTCAAAGAATTATAGAAAATGATGGTGGAGGAGAGTAAATTGCATTGTTTGTTCTATAGTTTTAATACCTCTCCGATGGCAGAGGAAGCTCCGGTGATGACGACAACTTTATCCTCCATGTCTTCGGTCACAAAATAAGAGTTGTAAAGCCGCTCGGAGAAGCTAATGAAACACAGTAATGGCCATGAGAAGGCCATCACCACCATCGTCGCCGGCGGAGCCACCAGATTCATCACAGAGTTCAATAGATCAACCATTTCTTCTTTACTTGGGAAACAATCAGAGTTTTTTTTTTTTGGATTAGGCTATCAAAACGAAGGAGAAAAGATAACCAAGTTAAAATAGGGGAAAATGTATTCTTGTTCATTTTTAGTTTTTGAGGCAGGTTTTGACGTATAGTGACGGATGATGAACAACATGGCTGCATGCAGAATGATGTACAGAGCCACGTGCTTGTTTCTACGACCTCTTTGACTTTTATTGAAGATCAAGTTTTGAGAATGTTTTACCAGAAAAAAAAAAGTTTTGAGAATGCTCCAATTCCGGTTTGATACGGTTTGGCATGTGGTACACAGCTTCAGTTACAAATAGAGATGTGATATTGGTTTCTTGGTCTTATAGAACCCATTACAATGTTGAACGCATTTCTTTAAGAATTCATAGCTTGAAGTTTTTTTTCTTTTCTTTCTTCTCTCTCTTCAAAACAAAAAGTAGATTTAGATCTAGGTGGTCGACGGTTGTGATTCATTGTCGATTCCGCCTTTATTTACCTTTCTCTTCTTTTTCTTGTCTCAAATTTTTTTGTTTCTCTGTGCTGATATATTTGTTGTCTTGGGATTTGGCTAGTCTTGGAATCACGGAGAGGCTTGGAGATTTGGTGGGTTAGAGGTTTATCGGTAGGGTGTGGTGGTGGAAAAGTAGATCTGGGTCAAGATCCCCGTGTTGAAGGCGAGTCTCTCTCTCTTCTACGCCCTTAATCATTCTTCTTGGCCAGGGTGTGCTTCGCTCGTGGGTCTTTTCCGGTTTGAAGCTTAGAGGTTCCGGTCCGAGGGAATGTTTCTTCGATCTTGCCTCTTCTCTCTCTCCTCTGGTTCTTTAGGCCCGTCAGTGGTTATCACGGTGGTTTTGTCTCGTGAGGATATCGTCTCCGACATAGCAGATTTACTTCGGGTTCTCCAGCATGGAAACGAGTGAGGCTAAGATCCGTGGCTTTGTCATCCTCGGTTCTCAGTCTCTGTGATAGTGTGTACGGACCCAATCAGCCCCAGGGGCTTGATCTAGGACTTGTTACTGTCTTCTCCACTCATGGGGTGGTGCAGATTGTGTATGTGTTCTCCACTCATGGGATACAAATTGCGCAAGATGTGGAGAACCTGATGAATCTATAAACCATGTTTTTTTTTGAATTTCCATTGGCGATTCAGGTTTAGGAACTCTCACGAATCCCATCGAATCTAGGCATCTTTCCAACTCAGTCACTCTTCGCAAATATGAATCATTTATTTTGGAGGGTTTCTCCGCAATTGGAAGATCGTCAATTATGTTGGATCTTATGGTACATATGGAAAGGAACAAGCAATAAAGTTTTTAGCAATTTGGATGTTATCCTAGAGATATCCTCAAATTGGCAGAAATAGAGTCATTACTTTGGGCTGAGGCACATGTTTCACTTATACAGAGAGTTAATCAAACTAGGTCGCTAGTAAAACCAGCAATACCGTCAATACCAGGTAGATGGTGTTTTAGGGATGGATCATGGAAACATCATTATCACTTTCGGGACAAGTGTGGTATAGCATCCTGGCAGGATTTGAATGCTAATGGGAGCGAGAAATACAAGAGCTAGCCAGTTACCGCTCCACTTGGAGATATAGGCTCTCATTTGGGCAATGGAATGTATGAGGAACTTAAGATAGTTCTATATCACATTTGTAATGAATTGTTCTCAGCTGGTGAAGATGGTTTTGAATCTAAAAGAATGACCAGATTTTGCAAGTTATTTGGTAGATATAAAGACCCTCAAAGGAAGTTTCCACAGTTCAAAGATCATTCATATACCACAGACGCAGAGTTCAAAGACGGACAGCTTCACACGAAATGCAAGGAAACAACCATCGATTGTTGTCCATATAAATGCAGAACTACCAGTTTGGTTTGCAGAGTCTATATGAGTCTGTTTAAGTTGATAACAAAAAGATAAATATATATATATATATATATATATATATATATATATATATATATTCAATGAAAAATATATTCAAATTTCAGTGATGAATGAACATTTATTTCCAGCATAAATCAAAAGAAGAAAATATTTTTTTTCCACAATGGAGGTTCTAAGTGTGCCAAATGGATTACTAGTCTACATGCTAAATTCTCTGAATTGTGTGCTAATATTTTACAACTTTGGCTTGATAAAATCAATGTGGGTTGGACTAGTGATACTTAAGAGAAAAAAAATCTCATACGGTATGCACAGTTTGATTCTCATTGGCCACTGGAGATTTACATGATAGGTACGCCGGATCTCACATAATAGTCGGTTGGTCTCGACTGCCGGATGCTGTAGATAATAAAAAATAAATCTTAGTTTGATAAATGAACAACATAGACACAAATAATTTGGTTTTATATAGTATATTTTTTTTTTGAATAAAAAAAGTTAAATCCAGGCTGATTTTTTTCTAACCAAGTTAAGGAACTAATAAAGGAAAAAGAAACTATGAATTTGAACCATGAGATATTACATATGGATTTTTTTTTATAATTAATTGAAAAAGAAGAAGAAGATATGTAGGCAAATAGTTAATTACTAGATTTTGAGCGCGAACGAGACTAGTATTTGGTTAATATTTATTTTATATCAAGAAAATTATAAATTTAATAATTATAAATTTTAAAAAATTTATGTAGATTATATTAATTTTATTTATATGATTTAGTTTTATTATTTATTTTGAGGATTTCAGATAGTTTTGACCCGTATTATGATTTTATTTATTTAATTTGTTTGTTTAACTTATTTCACCCTGATTTTAGTTCTAATGGTTTAATTAAATAAAATATTTTAGTTTATAACCTATTTTGTATTCATATAATTCATTTTATGATTTTTCTTTAAA
This sequence comes from Sinapis alba, assembly GCA_012274485.2. Classification (NCBI taxonomy): domain Eukaryota; kingdom Viridiplantae; phylum Streptophyta; class Magnoliopsida; order Brassicales; family Brassicaceae; genus Sinapis; species Sinapis alba. The sequence goes on along the minus strand of MU105701.1, from coordinate 60,869 downwards.
AAAAAAATAATTTATGTTAAATTACTTATATAATTTAATTTTGTTATTTTAAACTGTATAATTTTTTGAAGATTTCAGATAACCGAATGCTTAGCTTATTTCACCATGATTTGTTTTAATGGTTTAATTTAAAATAAAATACTTTTGTTTTTTAACCTGTTTTGTATTGATAAAAATTCATTATATGTTTTATTTTTTTTACATAATTTTTGTTAAGTTTTATTTAATTCATTTGTTTAAACTATTTCACACTGTTTTATTTTTATTGCTTTAATTATAATTAAATATTTTATTTAAACCTGTTTTGTATTGACTAAAATTAACTCTTATGTTTTTAAAACCTTTTTTATAATTTATGTTAAAATTGTTTTATAAAACTTGATTACGTTATTTTAAATTGGAATTAATATTTATAAATATGTAATATGAATAATTAATATAATATGATTCTTTTAGAAATAGTTGTTACAAAAGTGCGTAAACTGCAAAAAAAAAAACCGACTCTTTAATATTAAAGGTAGTTGACAGCTTTTAGTAGGATATGATAGAGCAAAGTGGTCTTAGTTCAAAAAAAAGATGAAGTGGTCCCTATTAATTGGGAATCAAAGAGCTGGTTATAAAATATGTATAAGCATGCATAGGTAGTTATTGTTATAAAATTAGAGTTATATCTAAAAGTAAGTTCAGTTGCAAAAAAGTAATATGCCAAATAGTAGTGAGGGCAAATATTAACAATGATTTTGTTTTAATAATATTGATACGGATCCAAAATGCAAAGAATGGCAAAAATATAAATAAGGACACTTCAATGCTCTTAATTCATATCTTCCAAAAGCACAATGATGGCCTCCAGCTATGGTACAAGACACGACTTCCACAAGGAACTCACTTATAATGTTCTGTTTTAAAATAAACTCTAACAATTTGCATTCACTTTTTGATTCAAGTTGCACCTAGTTGTAAACAAGGTTTTTTGGGTTGAATATAACTTTCCATTTATTCAAAAAAAAGAAGATAAAAATGATTAGTTTTTTCTTCGTTTTTCTGTTACTTGTTTCATTGTTTGCTGGATTGAGCGAAGCCAGGTGTCGTTACAATGTTCTAGCTATTCAAAACAGCTTAACTTCTAGTCATGACACTCTCCAAGTCCATTGCAAATCTAGAAACGACGATCAAGGCGTCCACTTTGTAAAATGTAATGATCATGCATACATGTTCGGCGATGATATATTTCCATAGACATAATGGGATTGTCACATACAACATGGGCCTAAAATGGAGTATTTAATAATCTTTAGAGCACAAATATCATGACGTGTTCGTAGATGTGGTCAACTGTATACATGGATTGCCAAAGATCGATGAAGATGATGGTATTTACTTTTCGAAAAATTATAAGCCAGAGGGAAAAAAAATTAATTGGATTTAATACAAAAGTTCATAAGCTGATTGTTAATCAGTCACCTTTCAACTTGGAATAACATTACCCCAATGTTAACAGTTTGTTCAAGAGTTTTCCAGTAATACTTATTGGCTTGATGTGCTCATATTTTAAACCATGTAATAAAAACAAAAGAGGGCAAGAAGCACTTACATTAGGAGGAAGAGAAAGCAATCTCTCAAGCATTATATAGTCAATAGAAGCACACAGAATCGGGAAGGTGGTGGAAGAAGACCTGAAGATCCGGAGGGTTGTAACCCACTCCAAACCTGGTCCAGTATCATAAAGGTCTGATAAAAGAATAATACGCTCACGAAAAACGAATGACCATTTTGAACTAGA
>MU105701.1:0-54195 GCA_012274485.2 Sinapis alba | reverse complement strand
TATATATATATATATATATATATATATATATATATATATATATATATATATATATATATATATATATATATATTGTTGTCTATAGAACAAGAATAAGAACAACCATTTCCCTCTTACTTTTGATTCACAACAGAAAAGATAAAAATGAATAGTTTTTTCTTTGTTTCTCTGTTAGTTATTACCTTGTTTGCAGGATTGAACGAAGCTAGGTGTGCTAAACAACTTTTAGCATTTCAAAACAGCTTTGCTTCTAGTCACGATACCCTCCAAGTCCATTGCAAATCTGGAGACAATGATCTACGAGTCCACTTTGTAAAATTCAGTGATCCTGCATACAGTATTAGATTTGGAGATGATATAATTAGAGGGACATATTGGAATTGTTTCATACAACATGGACCTAAGTATTTAAACTTTAGAGCATACAAATCAGGTCTTTCTAAGAAATGTGGTCAATTTACATGGATTGCCAAAGAAGATGGTATTTACTTTTCGGAAAATGGTAAGCCAGAGGAAAAAACATTTGACTGGACTACGTAAGTACGTATCATAGTTCTTCGTCTAAATAAGTTGTACTTTTGCTATTTGATCAGTACATCAATAAAGATTACTTTCGTCTCCTGTTTTCCATACTATCACAAAGACTGTTATTTTTTTTTTTAACAACACAAAGACTGTTATTTTATCTGAACAAAAAAATTATAAATTAATATTTGATAAATTAACAAACACATGATGCAATACAATAGAATAATAAGATAACAAATTGTAGAAAATTGTAAAAAAATAAATAAAGAAATTGTAGAAAATCTTATATAAACATATACCCCATTAATATATTAAACTAATAATTATATATATAGTTTATATAGATATAAACAAGTAAACAAAATATAAAAAGATGTGTTATTGGTTTCTATTAAATTCATCTTTAATTTTCTCAACACTTGAAAACATTTTGATGATATTGTATCAAATTTCTTCTTAAACACACTTATAATATATGGTACATATATCATATACATCAAATAATAATAAATGAATAATTAAAAACCTAATGTATAAATTTTAATCAATAGATAAACTGTAAAATAATTATTTTATTATTTTATATAAAATATAGGTTTATATATATATATATAAAATAAAAATTTGTTGATTAATAATTCTATAAATTAGTAAAATTTCATAATTTATATAATTAATGTATAGAATTTCACAGTACTATCGTACAAGCTAATTTTGTGGATTAGTTATTTAATATTTTAAAATTTAGTATATATAAATGAAAAATAATTTATTTTTGGTGTAAGTGTTAAATTTATTATCCAAATTTTAAATTTTTTACAGAAGATACATAAGATATTAGTAACAGAAAAGACCAAAAAAAAAAAAAAAACATAAGAAGAAAAGAAGAAACAACATCAATGGACCCAAGGGACAGTTAACTATTAAACACGAGAAACCAAAACGCTAGCAGAAGAAAGAGCTTGGCTGATAACGTTGGCATTGCCAAATGGGATCGCCGCCTTCAATAATACTCCACATGAGACCACGCTCGGTAGATGTCAGCTTGCCCAAAGCGCTACTCCAACAGATTGACAACGAACCCACGCAACTGCTTGTACTTTACTAAACACCAGCGATCAGATTAAACATCAGAGTCTCTAAACCCTGAATTTTGAGTTGTTTGAATTGTAAAATTAGTTTTCTTACCTCTACACCTAATAGCAAAGGTTACCTAGAACACAAAAGCTTTGATGAACGTCGACGTCCCTTCCCTTTTCATGCTATTTATATTTTGTTAAACCCCAACCATCAGTTTAATCTTAAAACAAAACAATCTAATGTCCCAGCTTGAAGCCTAGAACTCCAAAAATCGAGAGCTTCACATCGAGCAAACCGGAACTCAGACATCGATCGAGCCAAGCTCACGGGTTGATAGGATGAAGGCTGGGTCGAGCTCGTTGGATCGGACGCTCCGGTCTCCATAGAACGACCCCTCCGAGCTTCACGAGTTGCATAGCCATTGTTGCTCAGTTTTGAGCTTTTTGCACCTTCAGTTCCTAATCTTTTGGAATTCTTCGATTTTGCCCCCATAACTTCCAAAAAGAGCATATTTGTTCTCAATTTTCGCCCATAACTTTATAATGTACACTTTAGCCCCTAAAAATGCAAAATAGACAAATCTACTCCTAACAATACCCAAATGCAAGACTAGGACACCAAAAAGAACAATAATATATGCCTAAAATCCGATAAAAATGCCACTTACAAATACCAATTAAATCCCACAAAATAACTAATATATGATATTTATATGAAAATTCAAAAAATTGTTCAAAAGTAAATCTCCATTCAATCTCAGAACCGATCAGAATTCGACATGATCCAAACAAATAAATTCTAATTACTCTATTAGATCCAAATATCTAAAATCCGAACGAAACCTTAACCGAAAAATTCTAATCACCTTTTTGGATCCAAATATCTAAGACCTAAAGGTCCCAGATCTGATTACACCCAACCCGAACCCGACCCATAGACCCAAGTGTTAAGGCTTATTTTTTCCTATAAAATGATGAAGGATCAGCGGTTAACATGCAAACATATTTGATATCATATTAATATAGCTAATATGAACTACACCATCCCAAATATTGTATTGTGTCAAAACTACACCTCACTATTCCTACTGCATGGTTAAATACAAAAAAATCTTGATTCGACCCCACAAATTTTTCATTGATCTTATTGCATTCCAAATAATGGGCTTTACATAATTTTGAAAACTTGTAATATAACCATGCATTAAGAAGAAAGTTTTTATGATAAATATGGTACATAAATGTCAAAATAACCAAAATATATTTATTAAAATAGTAATATACATTTATACTTCTAGGCTTAACTAATATAGATAGCAACCTATTGGTCTAAAAACCTATTTTAGAATGTTTTGGGAGATTTTCCCCATTAAAAATAGTTGATGTAGATTTTAACACAACTAGAGATTTTCCCGGGTTATGCCCGGGTTTTTACCTAGGTGTTAGATGTTATAGGTAAAAAGTTATTCTCGCTATGTATGGGATCGTGCAAAAGCTATAACATCCAAGCTTATGCTCGCTATGTCTGGGTTCTTTGTTCAAGTTAGGGACCATTTGAGAGACTTGCTAAACATTTGGCTTTGCCTCCAATTTCGTTTTGTGAAAGTGAATAGTTTTATCAGTTTGTAATTTGCTTTCATTTGTATTCAAGTGAGAGTATAGAAGGGGAGAAAGATTAAAGGTTGTGTTTGTGATGGATGTTTGAGACTTTCATATGTAAAAATTTAGCAAACTATTTATGATTTTATCATGGATAAAGACTCATTTTTTCCATGATGCAATACTTGCTAATAATTTTTAGTTTGATTATATTAAAACAATATTTTAATAAAATGTTAGTGTTATTTACTAAATCTAATAGTTAAAAAAATTAAAATTTTGTAAACAAAAACTATTAGTATATAAACCAACATTAACTCTTAGCAAATATAATAGAATATTTTTAATATAAATTTAGCCAACTTAAGTGTATACTCTTTATTTTTATTTTTGTTTTACTCTTTTTTTCTATGAGTAAAGTGGGTGTTTTATTTAAGTTTTATATTGTTTGTTATGTTTAAATCATAAAGCATATTGTAAGATTATATTTAGGAAAAATCAATAATATGAATATTTTTTTTAAAAAATGTAATAGTTGAGTTATTATTAATTAACTGATATTTATTTTCATCACATTAAAGGGATATAAGATTTTTTGTTAATTTTATATGATTTACTTCCTCTAAATTTAATCTTTCGATATTTAAAATATGTACAATAAAATTTAGAAGTTAATTTTAAATTATTTTAAAGATTAATTTAAAGAGAAATATATCTAAACAGCATAAAGTAATATTAATTAGTCAAATTCAAGTAAAATATGATTTTCCCATGTATATGCACATTCATCGTATGATTGTAACATATATCAAATTATCAATAGAGATATGAATTGCAAACTGAGCAACCCAACCAAGTTCTATAATCTACATATTTGTTCTCTATATGTCAAAATTAAAAAGTGGAATCTGGCCAAAAATATTTGTCGTATAAAATTCAGTTACTTTTTCAAAATAAGAGAATAAGAAAAACATCTTTCAGTTTCCCACAGTGATTCTGAAAATGATAGGTGGAAGCTCGTATTCAGTTTATCACCCGGTAGTAGTTATCCCTATAAACTATAAAGGTTAGTTAGTCTTTGTTATCATATCGCAACTCTGTTCCGTATCTGCCATAGTGCGATTAGACTTAAATCTCTGTCGTCTAATGTTTTTAGAAGACAGATGTCTACTGCTTAGCCAACATGCCGATCAAAGAAATTAGCAACATCAGACGAAATAAGAACTCGAACCCAAAAATCTTGTCTTTTTAAATTCACAATGCATTTTCATTGGATCCTTTTGTTTCTTACAATTTACATGTGGCTACCGAGTTGTCTCGAATCGTGAGAAGCTGATTTTGGGCTGGAAAGAATCTGATTGTTAGCTCCTTTATCAACTCTTATTTCAAAATAAGATTATGAGCTCAGTTGAGATCTACGTAACACTAATTTTCTGCTCAGAAAAAGCAGCATCCTGAGTAGTCTCTATAGCTTCCCGACCACTCTCACTCTGCTTTTAAGAAAAATATCCCATGTCTTCCAATTGTTCTAAGAGAAGGACATTCCATACTCCCACAGGTTTAAGCAGCTTTAGGAGGTGTTGGGGATAGATTACATCTACCCACATAGGTCTATTTAAGCGTGAACTCGGCCCGAAATCGTAAGGAAGTCGGCCCATGAGGCCTGTCAAACCGACTTCGACAGTAATAAAAGGTGTATATATAGAAGGAGTTTGAGAGGGGAAAAAGACACAGATACTTGAAGGGCAAACTAGAATTAGGGTTTTCACTACTCATTCTTTGTTCTAACCTTGTTCTTCAAACATTCCGATTCTTCATCAATAAAACTCTTTTATTTACTTTCTTAATCGTTTCTTTGGAAAATCCACAATCGAAATTGATCTACAATCTAGGGTTACCGATTTCGGATTCAACAGAAGGTTATGTGGTGTTTTTTTCTATAAGCTTAATGGGTTGACGAAGGAGTAACCGGAGGTCCAAAGAACCATCTATAGTAGAATTATAACAATCAGCAAACACAATATGAAGTAAAGGTGCAACCAATTCTAAATTACATGAAATCAAAGGGTCCTATGAACTTCTTGAAGGATCGGCGAAAGGTTTGATTCTTCTCTCCCGATATTATGGTACAGTTTTTCCTGAAACATGGAATAATTGGAGCAGAACGTTAAGTGTAGTGATGCATTAAAACTAGGAAGAGCTGCAACAATATAATCTATGCGTTTCTTCCTAACCATACTAACATATTGAGCTAAGTACCATGTGACCGTCCAGCTATAGGTTTCGCACCACAACACAATTCATTCCCACGTCAAGTAGATACATCATAAGAAGACAAGAACATAAAATGCAATGTTATTACATAGTTAATTATATTTTCTGATTGTTTTTTTACTTTTTATAAAATTTGGTGAATTTTTATTGGCTATCATTTTAATGATGAACATAATAAAATTTTTGATAAAAATATGATGCAATTCGTTAAAATAATAAGACAACAAATTGTAGAAAATCTGATATAAATATAAACCCCATTAAAATACTAAACTAATAATTATATATAAATTTTGTATAGATATAAACAACATATAAAAAGATTGTGTTGTTGGTCTTTATTAAAATGAAAATTGCTAAGAATACCACAAGTTAAGTATCACTTTTTAAAAACACCCTAAATCAAAAATATATTAATATTTGGGTCTAGACTTTAGTGATTATTATTTAGGGTTTAGTGTTAAAGGGGTTGGGTTGGGTTTATTAATGTTTTATAAATATTTAAAAAATTAGTTTAGTCTATTTTCATCATAAATTCAGGATATTATGAAAACAATCATTCACTAATGGTAAATTTGAAAATTGGTATCAAACTTGTGGTCTAATTGAAAATTTTCCTTATTAAATTTAGCTCTAATTTTCTTAACACTTGAAAACAGTTTGATAATATTGTATCAAATTACTTCTTAAAAACATTTATAATATATGGCACATATATCCAATACATCATATAATATTAATAGAAATAACATAAAACCTAAAGGATATGCCTTATTTGCAAGACATGAGACCCGTGGATATGGTCTTCAACCCATTAGAAGTACACATAAATTTTAATCAATACATACACCACAAAATTTTTTTTTTTTAAATAAAATATAGTTTTTATATATATATATATATATATATATATAATAAATTATGTAGATTAATAACTATTATTGTTTGTCAAATTATCGATTACATCATCATATAATATCTATTTTATAACATATGATTATCAACTACATACAGCATATGTGAAAATGATGAATAAATTTACGAACAATGATTCTCCCCCATAATATTTGGATCGACGAACGCTTTTACATGTACGACATTCTCGATGGACATGATCTCTCTGCAGCATACGACCACAACGAACGGCTCTGCCTACAACATGTTTTGCATTATTAATTATGAGAAATGTTATTATAGTGTTAGTTTATATGTAATTAGATTATAGGAATAAACAATAAAGATAAAATTTTATGGTCTATTATAGGAATTAGATTATAGGAATAAACTATGAAGTTTAATTTGTATGGTTTAGGGTATATAATATTATAGGAATTAGATTTTATTTGGAATTTAAGGTTCATATTTATGATATTGGGTTTCAATTATGGAATTAAGAGTTGTTTGAGATTAATTTTTAAAAAAGACTGAGTGTAAACCCTTTTTTTGTTTAAGATTTGAAAGTTAAATTTGAAAATATTAAAGTTAGATTTTATATTTAGGATATAGGTTGAGATATACATAGTTTAGGGTTTAAATTTAAGATTTAGAATGCAGTTTAAAGAAAATTAGATTTAGAGTTTAAATTTAAGATTTAAGTTTAAAGCTTATGTTTAGTGTAAGTATTTACTACATAAGGTTTGGGGTATGGTTTAAGTTTAAGATTTTGGGTTAATTTTTATAATGTGGGGATTGAAATATAGTGTTGGGATTTAAATTTGAAATTTGAGATTAAATTTTTGAAAATAATATTTTTTGTTTGTTTTATTTTAAGTATTTAAAATAAAAGTAATAAAAATAGAATTTTAATATTTTCTATTTAGTATTTAGGATTTAAATGCATGTTTAGGGTATAGAGTTTGATTGAAAATTTAAAGTGTATTTGGAAGTTATAGATTAGAATTAAAAAGATTAAACTTTAAATTAAGATTTGATATTATTATATAAAACATTAGAACAATTATAGCAACCATTTACCTCTAGCTAGGGGCGTAGCTATTTAATTAGCTACAGACCACCAACGGAATCCGTCTCTAGCTATAGCTACGGGTTGCTACATTTAACTATAAATTTAGCTACAAATTTAAGATTATGTGTTATGTCGCTATATTTGTAGCTAACAAATTTGACTATGGAAATTTCTTTGTCAATCCGTAGCTATTTTAATAAATTCTTGTAGTGACAGTACGTTAGAATTTCCGAAAAACTTGCATCCCATAATCTACAAGAAATTGTGTTTCCTCTGGAAAATGAACTTAGACTTGGTGTAGATTAATAATTCTATAAATTAGTAAAATATCATAATTCATGTATTATTAATGCATAGATTTTACAGTACTGGAGTACAAGCTAATTTCCTGGATCAGTTCTTTAAAAGTTAGTATATATAAATGAAAAAAAGAAAAAAGATTTATGTGTCCAATAGTTCTCTGGGATTCCTTAAAGCGAGATCCAGTTTGATTTTTCAGTTACAAAATCACAAACTAGATAAGAATTTAAACCATGGGATATGATAGAATTAAAAATATATAGTTATTATAGAAGAAAATAATTCCATAATGTAAAGCCATGCACAAAATATAAATAAGTAGACTACGATCCTCTTTAGATTCATACTCCTCCAAATCAATTTTCGTCCAAAAGAAAAACTAGATAGATAAAATGATTAATTTTTCTTTTGTTTTTCTTATAACTATTGTCTTGTTTGTTGGATTGCACGAAGCTAAGTGTCGTAAAAATACTGTTGCTTTTCAAAACAAATTAGGCAAGAGTCATAGCACTCTGGAAGTCCACTGCAAATCTAAAGATGATGATCTAGGCGTCCATCTTGTAAAATTCAATGGACATGCATACAAATTTAGGTTTGGCGATAATAGTTTCATAAGAACAAAATGGGATTGTGTATTACGAAAAGGACCTAAAATGGAGTATGTTCAAGGCTTTAGAGCATATACAGGTGGGTTTGTTCGTAAATGTGGTGAATCCTACATATGGATTGCCAAGGATGATGGTATTTACTTGTCGAGAAATGGTAAGCTAATGGCACAAAAACTTGACTGGAGTAAAAAGAAAAAATAGCATTTATTATCTTGTTTAATGTATCAAAAATCATCTTTCGATTTGGAATAAAGAAAGTAATTAAAGTATGATTCGATTTGAAATCGTATAATACAACCATGTCTTGGATTTTTAAATGGCTTTCTCCATGGGAGCAAGTATGTTCTTGAGTTTTCACTTTTCAGGTATGATCATGTTTCTTACTAAACCTTTCACATGCTACAAACCTACAAATGTTCCTGCACAATAGTTTTTTTTTAAATAGATATAAATTCTCAATAACACCTTCGGAGGAAATCTATTTGATTTTGCTTCTAGAATTTTTTTGGATTAGCTTCTATATATTGTAGTCATTTTCATAAAACATAAAATTTGGAGGACATCCAACATATTTTGGCTGCATCTTGCCCTGCTTTATACCAGCCTTCAACTGAAGTGGTTAAATATTTATAGAAATATTTAGTCAAATTTTTGATCTTGTGATCTCAAAGGAATCATTAAGCAAACTTTGGATGAAACATTATTAAACAACATTGTTATTTAACCAATTGATTGTTAATTAAACAACATTAACTAAGCAAAACTAAAGATGAAATGAAAAACAAAACCATGTCCTAAACGGTTATTGCTTAAGTGAATCAAAGGTGTCATACTCTAGATCATAAAATAAAATCTCATCTCTTAGATTAGAAGTTGGTGGAACAAACTCTACTGTTAGATTTTGATTATTTTCCTATAAAATGATGAAGTATTGTTTTACATTATTTTGAAAACTTGTGTCTATAACCATGCATAATAATAGTTGATGTAGTTTTTGACACACAATACTTCATACTTGGATGTGTTCACATATATTACTTGTACCTAACAATGATTCCCCCCGCCCATTATAGTTACTAGGTAAGGAACCCACGCGATATCGCATGGCAACTCATTTTTAAAAATAAATAGAGTTTATATTTTTTATATAAAATGTTTTAATTTTATTTTCAAAAAAAAATCATGTCAAAAAGTAGAATATATGTGTTTTTATTCATTTTATATATAATATAAGAAATGTATATTTTATAGTTTTAGATTAAAACTAAAATTGAAATATGTCAATATCAGTTAAAATATACATGTTTTATTAATTTAGGTAAGTTATTATAAAATTTTAAATGATATTTAATATTTTGAACTAATTAAAATAAGCATAAAATAACTTTAATCGTTTACTAATTTAGTAAGGTAATTAATAATGACAAGTATTACATTCAATATTTTGAAGCTTTGTAAGAATATATATTGTCAAAACATGATTATATAGCAACTTTAAGAAATCTTGTACAATACATATTTTTATCGGTAAATCACAAATTCTTCTTTGTGTATTAATTGCAATTTATTTATTCAAAAAATAATCTTTGACGAACTTGAACAATGAAACTTTCTGTTTTCTATTCTATTTATAATTTTTTTATATGTTGTTATTTTGGTTATAATTTGTCATTATACATAATTCTTTAAAAGAACATATCTACAATATATGCAATCAAATAAAGTTAATCTCTATCTAACATAGACAACCATCTGAATCATTGACATACAACCAACAAAATTCAAAAATTCATAAAATCTAGACATCAAACCTTTTACTATTAATTTTATGAATAAAATGATTATATGAATTATAAACATTCTTTCAATTACTGACACAGTAAACACAGTAAAAATATGTATTTTAAATTATGTCGAAGAAGCAGAACGGATGATTAATTTTGAAATGGAGATTGAGAAGAAAATAAAATTATGAATAGGTAAAAACAAACAAAATAATTATGTTCTTTTTTGAGAAAATGATATTCTGATTTAAAGAGACTTTTTAAATCCATTCGGTCAAGACCATTAGCACCTTTTTGGTTACAACTCATTCGTAACCTTCGGTCATGACCATTTCCACCTTTTGGTTATGATCTGTTTGCACTTTTTTGGTCACGATCCATTTGTAACCTTTTGGTGACGACGATTAGCACATTTTTGGTCACAGTCACGACACTTTCATACCCTTTCGGTCAAGATCCATTTGCATCATTTCGTTCATGACCTTTCGCACTGACCTTTCGCAGCCTTTCGATCACAATCCATTTGTACATTTTCGGTCATGCTACATTCACACTTTTTCAGTCATGACACGTTTCGCACCTTTTGGATCATGACATTTTCATACCTCTTGGATCACATCACGTTCATCCCTTTTAGATGATGTTTCATTCATACCTCTTAAATTGCAACATATTTGTACCTCTTCGTTGATGATACTACATAAATATTTATAATTGTTTAATCAGTATTAATGTTAAAAAGTACATCTCTTTTGTTTTTTATATGAAAAGTTGTATTTATTAGTACTCAAATGAAAACTTATGTCTTTTCGTTTTTACTTTCTTTATATACACTTATTAATACTTCATAAATATTTGCAATTGTTTTTTATCTAAAAGTCAATGTATTAATATGATAATTTGAATCTCTTAATTTTTATACATGAAAGTTGTATCTTTTGAAAAAATATTACATGAAAATTGTATTTATTAGTTTTTGAGATGGAAAATTGTATCTTTCACTTTTTCATATCTATTTATTATTATTTTAGATAAATATTTATAATTGTTTTATATCTAAAAATTAGTGCATTAATATAAAAATTGAATCTCTTAAGTTTTTATATGAAAAGTTGCATTTATTAGTTTTTAAGATGAAAATTGCATCTACTGCTTATGAAAGACATAAATTTTAAAACTAATATATTTTAAAAAATAAAATGAATGAAAACATACAACCTTTAACATTATAATTAAAAGATACAAAATTATAGATAAATACATTATTTGAAAATTTGAAATTTTTTCAAAAATCATTTCAGTTTTTTTTTTAATGAAAAGATACAATATTTTTAAAATGAGTGTATGAATTAAAAAAAAATGGATTTCTCAAGTTTTTTATATGAAAGTTGCAGTTATTAGTTTTTAAGTTGAAAAATTGCATCTATTGGTATTGAAAAGATACAACTTTTAAAACTAATACATCTTAGAAAATAAAAAAGACTGAAACATACAACTCTTGACATTATAATGAAAATATACAAAATTATAGATTAAACTCTTTATTTTATAATTTCACAACTTTTCAAAATTCATTTCAGTTTTTTTTTAATGAAAAGATAGAAATTTTCAAAAAAATCAGTATATTAATATAAAAATTGAATTTCTTAAGTTTTTATAAGAAAATTGCATTTATTAGTTTTAAGATGAAAAAATTGCATTGTTGCTTATTAAAAGACACAACTTTTAAAACCAATACAATTTTAAAAACAAAATGAATGAAAACATACAATCTTTGACATTATAATGAAAAGATACAAAATTATAGATAAAACACATCATTTTATAATTTGACAACTTTTCAAAATTCATTTTAATTTTTTTATATGAAAAGATACAGCTTTTCAAAAATAAGTGTATTAATATAAAAAAATTGAATCTCTTAAATTTTAATATGAAAAGTTGAATTTATTAGTTTTTAAGATGAAAATTGCATCTATTGCTTATAAAAGACACAAATTTTAGAACAAATACATTTTAAAACTAAAAAGAATGAAAACATAAAACATTTGACATTATAATGAAAAGATACAAAATTATAGATAAAACACATCATTTTATAATTTCACAACTTTTCAAAACAAATTTCAGTTTTTTAATGAATAGATACAACTTTCAAAAATAAGTGTATTAATATAAAAAAATTTAATCTCCTTAATTTTATGTAAAAATTGCACTTATTAGTTTTTAAGATGAAAAATTGCATCTATTGCTTATTAAAAGACACAACTTTTAAAACTAATACATTTTTAAAAAAAATAAAAAGGGTAAAAACATACAACCTTTGACATTTTGATGAAAAGATACAAAATTGTAGATAAAATACATCATTTTATAAATTGACAACTTTTCAAAAACTCATTCCAATTATTTTTTATGTAAAAACACAACTTTTCAGCATTAATTACGATTGCTATTATTAATAGATTTGTACTTCTAGTTAGAGTGATGGACAAATGAAAGCATCAACTTTTTGCAGTGATTTACTTGAATTACATTTGCATATATTGATATCAACCTAATTCGAAAAATCGGCCGAATCATACATCAACAAAGACTCGCGGTCCAGATCAGTACATACATTGATGATATGTGTTAAATCATACATTAACTTAGATTTATTTTAAATTTCATACAAGAACTAATAAAATTAAGCTAAATCATGCACTGACCTCTTCACCGTTAGTCAAACGTTTATGAAGGATGACATGTCAATAATGGAAGTTGAGATGTATATTATGATTTAAAATAATAATTTTTTAAAAAAAAATATATATATATATATATTGTCAAATCTGTTGTAGGGGGATTTGAACCCTGGTTCGGGTCTGAGATTATTATGACTCCCAACTATTGTGTTACGTAGAACTTTAGAATTTTATTCAGTACACTATATTATTTACAGGAGAAAACAACCATTAAAACCTTGAACTTTCAAATTAAAGCCAAAAAAACCTTCAAATCGTGTTTGAGCCAAAAAAATCTCTAACTTTCAAATATTGGTCATTTTAACTCTCATATTTTGTTGATTCGGCCATTTAAAAGCATGAATAGTTAACTAATAAAACCGATCAAAAAATAAATGTATGTTAACTCTGTAAACGACATCATTTTAAAAACTGGTTAAAACAATGATTAAATGACTTCATTTTGCTTCTGTAAACACTTAAACATCTCTTTCGTGAAACCATAGTGAAAAAGATGAAGTTGATTTGGGGCTATGATTTCACGAAAGAGATGATTTAAGCGTTTACATAAATAAAAAGACGTTATTTGATCAATGTTTTAATCAATTTTTTAAATGATGTTATTTAGAGAGTTAATAAACGTTTATTTTAAATTGATTTTAACAGTTGACTATTCAGATTTCTTAAATGGCCTAGTCAACAAAATATGAAAGTTAAAATGGCCAATATTTAAAAGTTGTAGACTTTTTTGGCTCAAACATGAATTGAAATTTTTTTTGGCTTTAATTTGAAAGTTCAAGGTTTTAATGGTTGATTTCTCTTATTTACAACCAATGCATATACATTTTTAGCTAGGATGGGCGTTCGGATATCTATTTGGGTTCGGTTCAGATTTTAAGTTTTTGGGATTAAAGATTTTAACCACATTCATATATTTATAAATTTTGGTTCGGGTTAGGTTCAGATCTTTGTAGATTTGGTTCAGAATCATATAACCCGTTTAAATTATTTTTAAATATTTAAAATTCATAAAAAAATGATTTTGAAAATTTTGAAAATGTTCAAATATTTAAATTATGTATGAATTTTCAAATTTAAAAAATAATTTAAATGGATTATCTGAATCCGAACCGAACCCGCAAAGATCCAAACTGAACCTGAATCAAATCCGAACAAAAATTTATAAATACCTGAATGGGGTTAGAATCTTTAATCTCAAAAACCTTGAACCCGAATAAACCCGAACCAAACCCAAATGGATATCCGAACGCCCACCCTAGCTAAAAATGTATATGCGTTAGCTTTAAATATATTAGTGTAGTGAATAAAATTTTAAAGTTGTACGTAGCACAGTTGTTGGTAGTTAAAATAGTCTTTGTCCCAAACCAGGGTTCGAATTCCCTCTACAACTAATTTAACAAAATATATACATTTTTAAATTATTATTTTTAAATCACAGCTCAGCTTCTGTTAATGATATGTTCATAAATGTTTGACTAATAGTGAAGAGGACAATACATGATTTAGCCTAATTTTATTAGTGTATGTATAAAATTTAAAATAAATTGAAGTTGGTGAATAATTTAACTCATATTATCAGTGTATATATTGATTGAGACCTCATGTATGAATAGGCCGATTTCTCTGTCCTAATTTGCACTAATATTTCTTTTGTTGCGGGAGTTATAATATTAAAACATGAACACTAAAAAGTTAATCAAGAGAGATGAATCCCAGACGCAATGATTTACATGAGACCATCAGAAACCCTAACCAAAATACCAGCAAACAACCTTCAAGATGACAACCAATTGATACATTATGAAAAGTCAAACCAGTTTTGTATAGAGCAAACATCATCACAAGAGGGTATTACATCTTATAGGTTCTTAGTCTGCATGCATGTCCATTGAAGAATCAAAAGAACTTGGAGAGTTAGATCCCCTGTTGAGTTCAGTGCTTCTGGTTCCGCCAGATATGTAGCCTCCCTGCGGAATTTGGTAGTTCTGCAGACTACGGCGTATCGGACTTGAAAGAGCGTTTGAGAAAACCGAGTTCTTGGCCTGGTTTTCGCATTGCTCAGACCGAACCACTGGAACAGCTGTTGGGCAAGACGCGTCTGAAGAGGTAACGAGACCGGGATTTGCGACATGCATTGTTGGTTGAGGTGGGGGCGCTCTTGGGGATATTGGTGGTTCCTCTGTGCAGCACTCCAGCTCGTTCTGCATTATATAGGGTAAACAATAAACTCAATCAAGAACAGAAAAACAGATCTGATCCGGATTCCATGTTATGCTAGATAAAATCATATGAACCTGAATGTAATTGATTATATCCACAGGAGTCACTCTTGACCCTCCTTCTTGTTGTCTCCATATCCATTGGTACAGTTTTTCCTGAAACATTGGAATAATTGGAGCAGAACGTTCAGTGTGCATCGATATTGTTCCCGCCTTGGAGCTGCCACAGGGCTCCTCTTAGGTAGTGATGCATTAAAACTAGGAAGAGCCGCAACAATCTAATCTATGCATTTCTTTCTAACATATTGATCTAAGTAGCATGTCACCGTCCAACTATAAGTTTCACAACACAACACAATTCATCCCCACGTCAAGTAGATACATCATAAAAAGACAAGAACATACAATACAATGTTATTCAGACATACACAAGCACATCAGATAGTGAGGGACACCGCAAACAAGAAATGATTACATGAAACAGCAACTAATAGATTACACAGAAGTGATAAAACTAACAACTTGACCTAACAATCAAAACATGAAATCGACAGAACCGATTGGTAAGACTCTAAACGAAGACCAATCAAATTGAATTTATCACAAACAGCCACACAGAGAGAGAAGGGTTTTTAAATCCATACCAGACCATGGCGTTCACCGGCTTGGAAAGATAGTTTCTGGTGGTTCATAGACTGCGTATAAAGCTGAGACAGCGAGTTCGCGGCGGTCCGAAAAGAGGCGTAAACAGTCCGATCTACCTCATCGAGGCTCGTCGCTGTAGCTTTTCTCTTCTTACCCATCCCCTTAAAGATTCGGCGGTGAACGGATGGTCGCTCTTCTCTCTGCGATTTTGATGAATTATAATTAAAAAAAGAAGAGGATTGGGGCAAAGAGGGGCACTTGTCTCACTTTATACGAATCTGAAACGGCAAAGACCAAACAAGGTTTTACTTTTTTTTTTGGTTTTGGACATTCCAACTCTGTAAATTCTCTCTATTACGACAATGTCTTCTTAAACAGAATGTCCATTTGGATCAGTTCGATTTATAAGGATTTGTATTTTATAATCAGGCCCAAAATCTTGGCCTCTTTCACTGCCAACTATCATCTCATATCTTTTTCTTTTCCCACCTGAATTTGATTGATGAGATGAGAAATAGTCAAAATCCAAAACTCGAAAAAATACCTTAAAATCCCTGAAAACATAATCCACAAAGGGAATCAAGAAAGCAAACAACAGACAACACATACAACAACTATAATGATCACTAGATAAAACAACACTCCTACATCCAAACCCATAGACAATCTTTGAAAAGGGGAATAGAAGAAAGTCTTCTAATCATTCAACAACCGGATATCTTACTGAACACCGCACAAACACAAGAGAGAGTAAGCAATGCAGTGACCAACACAACACACGACATACCTGAATCTCCAGTTCACAGTACCAAGCTAGAACCACATACCTAACACTCAGGACTAAAGCCCTCTCCTCAACCAAACCTTCATCGGAAAGTCTAAAACTTCAAACTCTTTATAATGCTTCACTGAACTGAAACCACCGAGGATCAAGAGAGAAAGAAGACCATCTGGAAAACATACTTATTAAAAGATCAGAAAAGGACTCATTCATAACACAAAGAAAGAAACGTGATAAGAAACCTGAAACTTCTGAAGGATGAATTGCATGTTCTACTCACCACACAACACCACGGCACCATCATACCACTGCTTACACATGTTGTTTCTATATACGGTCAATGATGTAATATTTATAAAAAGATGTAAAATGTGGAGATTTTCGTATTAATGATCAAGAATAAATAAGCTCGGACAATTACAAGAACTAAAGATCGTCTAAACAAGTCGTCTAAACAGGTCGTCTAAACAAGTGTCTTTCTAATTTTGGTATCTAGTTGTCTAGGACGAGGTTGTCTAGGACGAGCTCATCTAGTGATCGAGGTCGTCCAAGATTTTGTTGGTGATGAAGAGGCAATGATTTCTTTTTTTTGTACATTTTTGTATGTTTCTGACTGTCTTATTAATGACTCTGGCGCTTCCTATTTATAGTAAAAGTACTAAGGGTCTTCTTGTGCAGTCATCAACTTGCTTAATGAACCGAGCCTGATTTTAGGATTAGCTCTTAGTGGACATGTGCTAAGCTCATCTCGAACAATAGTCCCCCTCACAGTTCGCTAGGTATCGAATCTTGATGAATTCTTCAGGTTCTTTTGAGTAAAAATCAGGTCAGAAAAGAGCATAGGTCGTCATGTTTAGAAATGGCGAGCCTGGGTTTTGGTGACGTGAGATATTCCTTGTCGTACGTAGATCCAGACTTCTTGTTGGTCGTCGACCAGCAGCATGACGTTGTTGTTGGTGACGAGCATGGGATTGCTGATTTTGGCGATGAGCAGTAGGACGCTGCTGTCATCAAGACGCTGCTGTTGGCGACGAGCAGAAGGTGGCCGCTGTTGTGATGAGTAGCATGTGGCTGTTGTAAGCGATGAGCAGGGGGATGCTTCTGTTTGGCGATGATCAGAAGGTGATTGTTGTGGCGATAAGAAGCAGGACGCTAATGTTGGAAATGATCCATAGGTGGATGTTGTAAGTGACAAGAAGTAGGACACCATTGTTCTTTATCAAAGGTTGTCACCAAAAACGCCGAAGTCGTTGTTTGAGGTTTGTGGTCATCTTCTTGTGAATTCGTGTCAAAGCTATTGACGATGGAGAGCTCATTGCGAGAAAATACTAGGTATCATTGTGTGTAGAACAAAGGACCGATGGTTTTGTTGTCGGCTGTCGAGATTGGAGGGTGGAGAGTTCATTTTTGGGAGGTGGCGTTCGTTGGTTGATAAGCAAAGGACCGATGAGCAGTGGACCGACAAACTTGATTGTTGTGAAAGATCAAAACCCGTCTTTGTTTGCGCTCGTCATCTGGAAAAGCAGAGGCAAAGCTCGTTGAAGCCATTGTTGAAAAGTGGGAGTGGAGCACGTTGCGAGCTGAGGCGGAGCTCGTCGCCATTATTGGTGAGCGTGGGTAGAGCTCATAGTTGTTGTTGGTGAGAAAGGGCAGAGCTCGTCGCGATCTAAGGCAAAGATTATCGATGTTGTGGGTGAGCGGGAGCAGAGCTCGTCGCTGTTGTTGGTGAGCGGAGGCAAAGCTCGTCGCTGTTGTTGGGGAGAAGGGGCAGAGCTCGTCGCGAGCTGAAGCAAAGATTGTCGATGTTGTTGGTGAGTGGGGTCAGAGCTCGTCGCTGTTGTTGGTGAGTGAAGGCAGAGCTCGTTGCTGTTGTTTGTGAACAGTGGCAAAGCACGTCGCAAGCTGAGGCAAAGATTGTCATTGTTGTTGATGAGCGGGGGCAGAGCTCGTAGTTATTGTTAGTGAGCGGGGCTAGAGCTCGTCGCTGTTGTTGGTGAGTGGAAGCTGCTTCTCATCAGAGAGCAATAGGAGGAGATCATCGTCGGAGAGAAGTGGGAGCTTGTTGAGATGATGGATGAAGTGAGATCGTCTAGGCGAGATAGACAAGGTGAGATGGTGTAGGTGAGATTAACGAAATGAGATTGTCATCAAGGTGGACGAGGTGAGATAGTTGAGTCAAGGTTAACGAAAATGAGATCATCGTCGAGGTCGCCGAGGTAGACAAGGTGATATGGTCGTTGAGATGGACGATGTGAGATGGTCATTGAGGTGGACGAGGTGAGATGGTTGAGGCAAAATCAACGAAATTAGATCATTGTCGAGGTCATCAAGGTAGCAGAGATTGTCATTGGATGACAAGCTCGTCGTCAATTGTGGAGATGTTTTTCTGGATTAGGTGGCTGACAAGTTTGTGCAAGGGTAGACCAAAAAAATTGTCAAAACATAAGGGGGTGAGATCGTTCGATGTGAGATGTTTGAACCAACGGATGCAAGCTTAGCTTAAGTTGTTAACTGTGATGATCATTGGTGTGTGTTGGCAAAGAAGATTGGTTGTCTGGATACACAGATCTTGCGAGGTCTAATAATCGTCGGTTGAAGGCGAAGGTCATTGCGATGGGATCAAGGTCGTCGTCTCAGTGTGGATCGAGTAGAGGGCGTCATCAATGGTTGGTGAGCCAAAGGTTGCCGGTGTGGTTTTGCTTTTCGTTGACAAAGGTGTAGGTCGTCGCGATAGACTGACCTTGACAACGATAGGAGAGGAGCAAGAGTGCTGGGGAGGTATGATTGTCGCCAGTTGGAACCGGAGGTATTCGTTGATGGAAGTCAACTATGGTGACAAAGGTGGATTCTTTGAAGGGGTCGAGCTCAACTATGGTGGTGTTGAAGTCGTCTTCTGAGGGTCCGAGGTTATCTTTAGTGGCTATGTGCTCATCTATGATGACATCAAAGTCATCTATGTTGGCTTGTGATTTGGGATCGGTGCTCGTCGGTGAGATGAGGTCA
This sequence comes from Sinapis alba, assembly GCA_012274485.2. Taxonomy (NCBI): domain Eukaryota; kingdom Viridiplantae; phylum Streptophyta; class Magnoliopsida; order Brassicales; family Brassicaceae; genus Sinapis; species Sinapis alba. Next base: position 34,662 of record MU105701.1, on the reverse strand, counting down.
TGTCTTGACGGGATGAGATTTGTCGATAATGTTGGTGTTGCAACAGATGGAATTGTCGATCAAAGGGCGCTTTTTCCTGGGACGTGGACAGAGTTTGTTGAAAGTTATGTTGGGGAGAGGTCGAAACTTGTTGACGAAGGACCGAGGTTGTCTATGATGTGTTCATGGTCGTGTAAGATAGCCCAAATTGTCTATAACGGGTCCTAGCTTGTCGAAACTGTGGGGGAATAAGTAAGAGAGACATGATTGCCGCTGCTTCTTGTGTTGATGTTGTGAAGGAGCCTGATGTTGAGAGTTCATCTTTTGATTTGTCATCGGCTGAAACAAATTCGGATTCGTTGCTGTCTATTAAAGAGGAATTTTCAGGTGACGATGAGGTTAGTGACATTGAAGAAATAAATATTGCCCATGGAGTGGACTCGCCCGGTATGTGTATGTATCTATATAATTAAAACTGAAGTATCTTTTGGTACTGTTTGGAAACATAGATATCATGATAAATAAAAATTATTTGAAAACGTGGATAGCAGATTAAATACTTTCTTTTATTTACACATTTAGTCATTACATTTCTTTCTTATTTACAGATTATGTCATTTCCTTTAAAATCAAATATCTAAACTAAATATCCAAATATCTAAATTAATTGTTATTGATAATTTGAGAATATCAATTACAATATAGTATATATATATATTATATAAAATAATTTTTTAAAATAGTATTAATTTATTTAGTTTAGTCAAATATAAAAATTTCAAAAAAAAACAATTTTCAAGAAAACAAAATATTATAAAATTAATACTAATTCATAGAAAACTATATAAAAAATAAAAAAATTTAGTATGTTGTTTCATTTTAAAATAAATTAACAAAAAACAATAGGTTAATATATAAATAGTAGAATTACATCAAATTGCATCAAGTTATAAAATTTTAATATAATATTATGTACAAATAAAAAAAAATTATTATCAAACAACTATACTATAAAATAATATATTCTACTATGTATGTAAACTACAAAACATAAAAAAAATATACATATTTTTTTTTATAAAACCAGCAATTTATAAATTTATGTTAAACATAAGTTAAAAAAAAAAGTTAAATCAAACATCCTCGCAGGAGCGTGGATCAAGTTTTAATATACATTCCCCTCTTTTTTTACATGCAATGCTTCGAGTTTTTCCGCAACATAGATTATGTGGGTTGCATATGTTGATTTTTAGCGACATAGATTATGTGGGTTGCATATGTAGGGATGCAAGCATGTGAGTGTATAGACAGTAAAGTGATACAAGTAATTTCTTAATAATTTTAACCTGCTAGTTGAATAAATGCCATGAAAATCTTCAGAGGGTGAATTTCTCAATCTACATTTTCGTATTTATTTCACAATTTGATATGTCTAATCTCTATATTTTACACATATATATGTTTCGATCATATGATGAGTGTACATGTGAATTCATAGGAAGAAATAATCCTTCACCGATTAATTTGTAGGAAAATGCTTTTGACTAATTACAATTATTTTGTACTGTTTAGAATGTATTTGTCTCTTAAACTAATGTTTCAAATAATTAATTGAACTAACCAAAGATTAAATAGAGAGAAATGACACTTACAATTATATAATGCCAAAAGTATAGAATAGCCTTCCATATACTCTATAGGTATGCCAGAAATATAATGCAATCCAAAATATAGAATAATATACATGTTAAAAATATTCTATCACTTATCTTTAAATTAAGAGAAATTGTCAAAATACCATAAATTAAGTACCACTTTTCAAAAATATCATCACTCAAAAATTTACTAACATTATGGTTTAAACATTAGTGATTATTGTTTAAGGTTTACTATTAAGGGGATGGGGTTGGGTTTATAAATGTTTTATAAATATTTAGAAAAATTAATTTAGTGTTTCTTTATCACAAATTTAGGTATTTATGAAAATAGTCATTCATTAATGGTATTTATGAAAAATTGAAATTTTCCCTTAAATTAATTTTATAATATATAATAATTCATAGATTCAATTCTACCACAATTTAAATACGACTTTTCAAATTTACCATTATTGAATGATTATTTTCATAAATATCCTAAATTTATGATAAAAAAACTACTAAGTTAATTTTTCTAAATATTAAAAAAATATTTATAAACTTAATTCCACCCCTTTAATACTAAACCCTAAACAATAATCACTAAATCATAAACTCAAATGTTAATATATTTTTGATTGATGGTGTTTTTATAAAATGGTATTTAACTTGTTGTATTTTAAGAAATTTCTCATATAAGTTCATATTCTCAGAATACATAAAGAAAATTAAAATATAATAATTTGAAGTTTAGATCACTATGAAAAATTATCTATACGTTCGACAATGCAATTAGATGAAATATAACAATACACTAACAAAAGTAATAGGAAAAAAACAAATAAATATCAATAAATTAACAAAAATGATTTAAATAGAGGAAACAAAGTAAAATAAATTGCAAACTAACATTATATCACTTCCCAGTAACTGAAAGAACAAAATTCGATCAAGTTATTCAGTTATTACATTTTAACATAAACCATAATTTTTATAAAGTGAACACATTTTGATCAAGTTATTCAATTATTAAATTTTAAAATCAACGATAATTTAAATAAACCGAACAACTTCTAAAATAGAAGATAAAAACAATCTACATAAGAAACTATTATATGCATTACACGAGATATTTGCCATAAATGGATGGATTAAATAGTTTTTGAATGCTTAAAAAATTATCAAAAATATATACAAAAATTATAATAATTTTTTTAAATAACCAATTATAAATTAAAATGATTTATATAAAATACGTGTCACCGACGTATAAGTTAGGTATTTATTTTAACTATTTTCCAAATTAAATTTGAATATTTAACAAGTTACATTCTTAAATAAAAATAATAATTTAACATTTTATATGCTCATTTTATGAAAATATTTTATTTTTTTATAAAAACATAAAAATTGTACAATACTATTTTAAAAACAGAATAGCTAATATTCAGTACACAACAAATGTAGAAATTATTTTAAAAAAGAAACTTTTGAGAATTATTAAAAAAAACTGCACAATTTTAAAATAATGTAAACTAAACTAAAATCAAGAAATAAATATATAATTATTATAATATATAATCACGCATAAGGGGGGAAACTCTTTCTCCTTTAGTATAAAGTAAGAATAAATTAGTTTTTGTATAGATTACACACACACACACACACATATATATATATATATATATATATATATATATATATATATATATATATATATATATGAACTGAGTAACTAAATACTCATAGATTTTAAAAGTATACTAAAGCTATTTTTCCTCAAGATCATACAAACATTATTTTCAGTATAAAACAAAATAAGAAAATAAAAGTTTTCAGTTTTCACAATGGAGGTGCCAACTGGACCAAAGTTAGCTTTTATATATGAAAATTACAAACAGAAGATAATTTTTTCCTGTAGTTCTTTGGGGATCTTAAAAGCGAGATCTTGTCTGATTATATATGGATTTACAAAATTAAGGAACTAACAAGAAAGAAAAGTAGATGAATTTAAGCAATGATATATGGATTTTTATAAAATAGTTTTTAAAGTGAATCCAAAATGCAAAGACATGCAAAATTATAAATAAGTAAACTCCATTCTCTTGCATTCATATTCTTCCAACTATATCTTTATTTGTTAAAATTGTAGGAAAGATAAAAATGAATAGTTTTTCTTTTGTTTTTCTGTTAGTTATTGCCTTGTATGCTGGATTGAGCAAAGCTTGGTGTCGTAAAAATGTTTTAGCATTTCAAAACAGCTTAGATTCTAGTCATGATACCCTTCAAGTCCATTGCAAATCTGGAAACGACGATCTAGGCATCCACTTCGTAAAATTCAGTGATCATGTATACAGTATTAGATTTCGCGATAATGTATTTATAGGGACATACTGGGATTGTATCATACAACATGGGTCTAAAATGGAGTATGTTCTAAATTTTAGAGCATACACATCACGACCTGTTCGTAGATGTGGTCAATTTCACACATGGATTGCCAAAGAAGATGGTATTTACTTTTCGAAAAATGGTAAGCCAGAGGGGAAAAAATATGACTGGACTAAATATAATAGCTCGTAAGCTGATTATTAATTTCGTTAATGAGTTCACTCACCTTTCAACTTGGAATTAATTTCCCTCATGTTATTAGTATGTTCTTGATTTTCCCAGTATTTATCCATCAATACTTATTATTAAGTTTGTAAGCTGATGTTTAATTTTGTCTTTGATCACATACGCACACTTCAAATTCTTCTTTTTTTACTATCTTCAAATTTTTAAAACCAAGTTATGAGTAATGACAAAATAATTAGTTACAAACTATGGTAGAAATTTTTATTGAATGAAACACTTAATCAATCTCTTATTGCTTTACAAAATCTCTCAAAACTAAAGTTTTCAAAGTTATAAGTTATGCCAGAATTTGACATCTTCTTATATCGTAAAATATAAATCATAAATACACAAGATATCTAATGTTTAGATAAATCTTAAACATTATAAACTTTCATTTTTTCTAATCCGTATTTCGGTAACTCTTAAACATTACAATTTTTTTTTCTAATCCATATCTCGGTAGAAAATAGATAACTTGATCCTTAAACTATTTCAAGTTTAATCCAATATTTTTTCCTTTAAGTTTGAAATCAGTTTTAGTCACCTCTTGAATTCCTATTAGATCTCTCATTTATTTGAACTTGAATCTTCCTAGAGCATTCGTCAATATATTGACCATCAGTGAGCAGTAAAGCATTATACGACATTATAAAAATACACTAAGAATTGTTTAAGCATTCCATTTGTAAATGTTGATGGTCTAGACATTACCTCTTCACCACTTGTAAATGTCAAACCTTTTTCTGACTGGGAATATATTTGTGTGACTTCATTGTTTAAGCATTTCATTCTATATTTATAGACCCTATCAACCTTGCAAATCACAGCTCAATAAAAAATGTGGTTGTTTTCAATATAGACCCTGAAAATGAAAGTCTTTCCAACAACTTGAGTTATAGTGTCAGGCAAGTCATTAGGAACTTCAAGCTGAAGGCAAATTGGAAATAATCATTACTTGGAAATAATGATGAATAACACATACGGGTAATTTACAGTTCAAAATCATTTGCAAGATAATATTATTATGCATATATACCTCATCAAATGATCAATTCAAAAGTTCTGTAAGAGATTCAGTAATAAATCATTTAGCCACCACGTCAAGAAACATGAATTTTGCTTCTTATGTATCATCCTTCACCATCACATGAAGTTTAAACCTAAAAACAAAAAAAAATAGTAAATTTAAAAAAAAAATCCCTAATATATTTTGCTTTTAAGAAGTATATATGACAAAACATTATATTTTACCTTGGTGACACAGAAGTAACATTTTCCTTACATACCTTACACCACCAAATATGCGAAGTAATCTCTTGTCCATTAAGAGTCTTCACATTAGTTGCCACTTCAAAAACTTCTTTTGTTGCATAAGCTACAACCAAAGTAATACCACCCCCAATTTGTATCAATAGCATAGGCAGTACACATTACCAAGCATTTTTCGGCCTAAATATAAATTTATATGTATAACATATTTAAACTATATCCGTTGGAACATGTAAAGTGAAGAAATCTTAACAAAACAGAGCATTAAAAAAAGTCACTTACCTCTAGACATCCTAATAATTCACAAATGCTTCTCTACGGCGCTAGAAGCCATTTTTCACGCCTATCTTGCACTCCATTAATAGCTTCCAAATCAAGTTTTTCTTCTGTTAGCTCGCAAATGGATAGGGAATTCTCCTCTTCATTGAATATTCACATTGTATTTAAGCATAAACAATTGCAAATGACAAATAAAAGGAATATCAAATTTATAATTCTTTAAAATAACATGGTATATTACCACTAATTGAACGCGTCAGCTTCTGCTATTGGAGGATTGGTAAGGATGTATGATGCTTCAAATGCATAGGAGACTTGTATTTCTTCTGTCAAATACAAAATCAGTTGCTTGATGAATGTATAAATCACATAAAGATTAGAACAAAAACACTTAATACAATAAAGTAGCTTAAACCTCTAAATTGTCCGATCTTAGCAAATTTGATTAGACAAAATAATCATTCCATCTTCGTTTGTGAGCAAGCCTCATACACTATTTCAGCAAACTTGCCCCATAGACATCATGGAATCTTTGAATCACTGTATTGTTACCAAAAATATGAGTAACATAATAGATAAACTCAAAAGCATGATTTGCAATCCTACAAACCGTATAAACCTATAGAATAAAATATTTGGAAGATTAGACTTGATGTCTCGTAGCTGAAACTCAAGTTTCCTCCTCGGTTTGCCTGAACATTGAATTGTTTCTAACTCTCCCAGTCTAACAACCTGACCAAGCATGTATGCGATAACCATGGTAAACAAAATCAAGTTAGATAAATATTTTAAATATATATATATATATATATATATATATATATATATGTGTGTGTGTGTGAATCATTGTAAATAGTACCAATGAGGTTATGTGCTTGTAGTGATCCACTCATAACCAACTGAAATCTTTTAAACTTGAAAACATGTCTTCATTCACATGATTAGATCTCGTGATTGTTGTATTATGAATGAAACCGATTTTGTAGGAATGGTCAGTTGATCTGTACATTCCTGTTGATGGCTGAGGGTGAAATTTTGAATATTCCTCCAAGATCCAACCGGTAGAAGTCGTCCCTTGCTTTCCAGGTACGTCTTCTTGCAAGAAGCATGAATTTTTCATTCCTTTTACATGTACAAATATAAATAAAAATTTGTTAGTTAAGTTACAAAAATGGATGAAACAAATAACAATAAATCTATAAACTACACTATTAAATCTACACAATTAATACTAAACATATGAAACATAACATACACACTCATCTAATAAGATGATTTCAAGTGTTCTCCAGTGACAGAGTTGTACTGTGTCCAAATATGTAACACTTTCACGTGAACCTTTCAACCGATTTTGAAAGGCTTCACATCACCCAAAGCAGTGAACGGCATAAGAGCATTCATAGTATTTGCTTCTTTTTGCGTTGAAAGAGTTGTGAGTTTAAGTCGATGTAACTGGCTATATTAATAGGTAAGTTTAATAGAGTATCCGTCAAACCAAAAAAATATTGTTAGGAAATATCTTACGTATAATTTAGGAAATTGCATATATATTGACAAATGTAGTTTCCAAAATCATTTATGCAGTTAAGATAATATTTAGTAAGACTATATTTGTATTGACAGGAAAATTTGATGAGGTGTAGCAAATAATCGAATATGGAAGTTAATAAAATACAGAATAATGAAAGTGAGATAATACTTAGATACTCGCCCAAATATGTTAAAAATGATATTTGCATTTAAATGCATTAGTTAATAGATAATACTTAGATACCCGCCCAAGTATGTAATATATACTATTCTATAGATGGTAGTTCACATATCTACATTAGTTAATACATAGACCCTCTCCCAAGTATCTATTAAATTATAAGAAACATAGGTACTACAATATTATATTTTGGAACATTTGTTTTAAAATGTATTAGGTAATATCTCTATAATGATAAACGATTTTAAAAAGATCTATCATATTTAAAATATATAATATAAAATTGAATGACCAATCAGTTAGTATTGTTAGAAATAATTGAAAAGGAGGATTTATAAAGATAATATAGAGATAATATCAAAAATCTATACTTTTTAAAAAGGAATGATCCAATTTTATAATATTGTTTAGTGTTTATAAAATAAAATGAATATCCATATTAATATAATTTAATGGTATGCATAGCAAAATAATTTTTATAAACGACATTATAAACTGAAATTACATAAAATATTAGCACTTATATTTAGTTAATAACATTTCATTGTTATACAAACAGAAAACAGGGGTTAGGTTTGTATTTTGGGGTATTGGTTGACATTTTCTAATTCCATTTAACGGTTGTGATCCATAATTGTTCATTTGAATCATTTTAGAGCCTAAATGAATTGTAATTCGGAAACAGAAATGTATATTTCTAATATATAACCTTGGTTACTTTTAACTGTTATGAAAAATGTTTTAAAAAATATAGAATACAGTAAGAAAATTCGGAGGGAATAAATCTGTTTACAATGTCACATTATTTGTTAATGAAACTATGCAGTTGTTGAAAGGGGAAAATCATGTTAAGAAAATGTTCTTAAATGTGCACAATGTCCTTAATTAATTAACTGAATGCTTTGAAAACAGGGGTAATTAGAGGAAAAATCCTGAAGTATATCATGCTTTAATAGTATAGATATTTTGCATGTAGAGGTGTCAAACTACGTCTAATATTCATCACTCCCATCAATCCTGGAAAACTACGTTTCAAGTAACAACACCACCATTCTCTGTATTCATCTCTTGTGGAAACAAATCAACTGATATTTTTGCAGATATCTTTTTTTGGGTTTCTTTCCATAGTTTATCTTCTACTTTCTACAAGTATTAGATTTGTTGTGCATTCCAATATTTACTGTTGAAACAAAAAAATTCATGTTATATCGAAGTGTAATTAACATATTGTGAATCTTTTGGAATTCTTCAAAACATGTATGAACATCGATTCTCTTGGAAATATTTTTGGAAGAGTCCATTTATAAATAGCTAGGCTAAACTCAAAGAACACATGATTTATTGATTCTTCTTCAGTTCCATACCGTACACATTGCACATCATATACCGCATACTTTCAAAGTCTTAGTAACCAAAACAAATCATGATATAGTTTGTCATATAAAATGTATATTTTTGTTGGAAATTGTAATTTTCAAGAGAAATTTAACAATGCTTCAACATCCAGTCCATTAAATATGTTTTTATATGCTCTCTCAGTTTCTTAAAGTGTGCAATTTTGACGCATTATATTCTTAGAAATTATAACTATTTAACGAATAATATTTAAAATAAATAATAGTGTTTATAAAATCAATGCTTTTTACAAATAATGATAATCATAACATGGATATAATTGCATCAAAATTTTAAAGTGAGATTCTTTATATAACAAGAAAAAAATTCAAAATAACAATGTTTGTGAAACAAAAGAAGTATTTAATACAACTATTCCAAATAGTAACCCGAGTTTACAATATATTTTCCACACTTTGTATCATTTATCTTTACAAACCTGGTTTGAAATACTTATTACATGATATACTTTTGATAATAGTCACATCCTCTTGGGTAATAACCTCATTTAGTAACCTTATATTCCATAAACTATTGAAAATCAATGAAAAATATTAATTAGGTATTTTACTTGTTGCTGGCATCTGACAAGGAGTGGGAATTAAAGAGGCATTTCATATTGAAATTGTTTTTCATGTTTTTTTGACTGAAATTGTTTTTCATGTTCTTACTCTTTTACTTAGTTTTTTTTCTACCAAGAGATCTCGTGTATACATTACTTTGCTATATTATTTTTGTAAATGTCCATTGTTTGATGGCTTTCTTTCTTTTATGGGAGGAAATCAGCTAGATGGCTTTTTCTCAATCGCCTCTTTTTTGCAGTCAGACCAGGTTCATCTTTTCATGAACATCAACCATCTCAAGAGCCGGACTTGGACAGATGATTTCGAAACATTTGAATGAGCCCCCTGTTTACAAAAATTATTTGTTTTTCTTCACAAAATATTTGTTTCTATACATATATATATAGTGCTAATGTAAAATAAACAAATATATATATATATTTTTTTTTTTTTTATTATGCATAAAGTTAATAGAAAATAATAGATTTTGTGTTATTATGATTTAAAAATGAATAAAATTATAATAAAGAAAATATATTATTTCTATAAAGTTATAGAAACTAATACCTTTTTATTTAAAAAAAATGTATAATTCAAACAATTTTTTTCATAAAATTTAAAAATTCTTATCAATTTTAAATAAAAATATATTTATTATTTTTGAACAGAGCCTCCGAAATCACATGACCGACTCTGACCATCTCCAACAAGTTTGTTTTCCCTTTGTTTCGAGCTACGTTCTCCCTGTTTGAAGCATTTGTCTCAGCAGTTGTGGAATAGTTCAACAACGTATTCGAGCGCCGCTTACAATCTACATCATTATTTAAGAAGTAATTTTGCTTATTTTTCATGTTCTCCATAATTTTAGGTTTCTTATTTTTTTATGTTAGTTTGCTTGTTTATCATGTTTTTATTAATTTTTAGTAGTTATTTATCGTATTTTCCATGATTTTAGGTTGAGTTATTATTAGTTTTTGTTTGAGAAGTGATTTTGCTTTTTTCATATTTTCCATAATTTTAGTTTATTTTGCTTATTTGTCATGTTAGTTTTCTTATTTATCATGTTTTATTAATTTTAGTAGTTATTTGTCATATTTTCAATGAATTTATGTTTAGTCATTAGTTTTTAATAAATATTTTTTTAGAATTAATCATTATATTCAAGATGTTCATTAACAGGTATTATCAAATTTGAGAAATAATTTTATAGCTATGTTCATCTTTTGTTTATTACAATAAATCATATATAATATTTTCTATATTTATTATTATTTTAAAATGAAGTTTTCTTCTCTTTTGTCACATAAGAGTTGTTTTTTCGTATAAACGGAAGAGTTATATAGTGTTATGAGTTTTATTAAAATCAATTTACCAGTCAAAAACTATTAGTCCAAAGAATACAATATCTTGATGTTATAATTAAAAGATCCATCTTTTATGAGACGTATATAATTTATTATTTTTAGTTTATAAAATTTTAATTAAATAGAAATATATTTTTAATTAATTTTAATTATTGTATATTTTATTTATAGGTGTCACTATAAATTCCGATGAAGTTGAAATTCATATAAAATACAATTAACTAATATTCGTAGGAGTTATCGAAGAAGAAAAAATGTTCAATCATATATACTATTATTTGAGGAAAGAGTAGTTTTACTTTCATAGACTTCACTCATAATTGCAACTGTGAATTTATTTTGTAGATTTATCCTTTTATGTTATTTAAAGTATTAATAAAACCTTATTAGATTATTATGATGATTCTTTTTACATGTATAGTTTGGTGATAGAATAAATAAAAAGATTTTGTATATATCAAACAGTTATCTAAGTTGCGTTGTAATATAAAAAGTTAAATTATATCTTATGATTAATTGAATAATTGAAACTAATTAAATAATTTAGATTGAAATAGAAAAATTATGTTAAAATTAATATTAGTTGGATATATTATTAGTGCAAGCGGGCCATCCTCTCTAGTGACAATTAAATTTGGACCAAAAAGACGTATGCAAGAGGCCAATATTTTGGGCCTGATTTTAAAATTCAAATCCTTATAAATTGAACTGATCCAAATTGACATTCTGTTTAATAAGAAGACATTGTCGTAATAGAGATAATTTACAGAGTTGGAATGTCCAAAACCAAAAAAAAGAGTAAAACCTTGTTTGGTCTTTGCCGTTTCAGATTCGTATAAAGTGAGACAAGTGCCCCTCTTTGTCCCAATCCTCTTTTTTTTTTTTTATAATTCATCAAAATCGTCGAGAGAAGAGCGACCATCCGTTCACCGCCGAATCTTTAAGGGGATGGGTAAGAAGAGAAAAGCTACAGCGACGAGCCTCGATGAGGTAGATCGGACTGTTTACGCCTCCTTTCGGACCGCCGCGAACTCGCTGTCTCAGCTTTACACGCAGTCCATGAACCACCAGAAACTGTCTTTCCAAGCGGGTGAACGCCATGGTCTGGTATGGATTTAAAATTCAATTTGATTGGTCTTCGTTTAGAGTCTTACCAATAGGTTCTGTCGATTTCATGTTTTGATTGTTAGGTCAAGTTGTTAGTTTTATCACTTCTGTGTAATCTATTAGTTGCTGTTTCATGTAATCATTTCTTGTTTGCGGTGTCCCTCACTATTTGATGTGCTTGTGTATGTCTGAATAACATTGTATTGTATGTTCTTGTCTTTTTATCATGTATCTACGTGACGTGGGGATGAGTTGTGTTGTGGTGTGGAACTTATAGTTGGACGGTGACATGCTACTTAGATCAATATGTTAGAAAGAAATGCATAGATTAGATTGTTGCGGCTCTTCCTAATTTTAATGCATCGCTACCTAAGAGGAGCCCTGTGGCAGCTCCAAGGCGGGAACAATATCGATACACACTGAACATTCTGCTCAATTATTCCAATGTTTCAGGAAAAACTGTACCAATGGATATGGAGACAACAAGAAGGAGGGTCAAGAGTGACTCCTGTGGATATAATCAATTACATTCAGGTTCATATGACTTTATCTAACATAATATGGAATCCGGATCTGATCTGTTTTTCTGTTCTTGATTGAGTTTATTGTTTACCCTATATAATGCAGAACGAGCTGGAGTGCTGCACAGAGGAACCCCCAATATCCCCAAGAGCGCCGCCACCTCAACCAACAATGCATGTCACAAATCCTGGTCTCGTTACCTCTTCAGACGCGTCTTGCCCAACAGCTGTTCCAGTGGTTCGGTCTGAGCAATGCGAAAACCAGGCCAAGAACTCGGTTTTCTCAAACGCGCTTTCAAGTCCGATACGCCGTAGTCTGCAGAACTACCAAATTCCGCAGGGAGGCTACATATCTGGCGGAACCAGAAGCACTGAACTCAACAGGGGATCTAACTCTCCAAGTTCTTTTGATTCTTCAATGGACATGCATGCAGACTAAGAAGCTATAAAGATGTAATACCCCCTCTTTTGATGATGTTTGCTCTATACAAAACTGGTTTGACTTTTCATTATGTATCAATTGGTTGTCATCTTGAAGGTGGTTTGCTGGTATTTTGGTTAGGGTTTCTGATGGTCTCATGTAAATCATTGTGTCTGGGATTCATATCTCTTGATTAACTTTTTTTAGTGTTCATGTTTTAAACTAATCATCTAGCAACACATTAATATTATAACTCCTGCAACAAAAGAAATATTAGTGTAAATTAAGTCGGGAAAATCGGCCGATTCATGCATGAATAAAGGTTCGTGGCCTTGATCAATATATACACTGATGATATGTGTTAAATCATACATCAACTTCAATTTATTTTAAATTTCATACATGAACTAATAAAATTAGACTAAATCATGCACTGACCTCTTCACCATTAGTCAAACATTTATGAACGATAACATGTCATTAACATAAGCTGAGATGTATATTATGATTTAAAATAATAATTTAAAAATATATATTTTGTTAAATTAGTTGTAGAGGGGTTTCGAACCTTGGTGAACCTTGGTTTGGGACAAAGACTATTTTAACCACCAACCACTGTGCTACCTACAACTTTAAAATTTTATTCACTACACTAATATATTTAAAGCCAACGAATATACATTTTAGCTAAGGTGGGAATTCAGATATCCATTCGGGTTTATTCGGGTTTTGGATTTTTGAGATTAAAGATTTTAGCCCTATTCAGGTATTTATAAATTTTTGTTCGGGTTCGGTTTGGATCTTTGCGGATTCGGTTCGGATTCAGATAACCCATTTAAATTATTTTTAAGTTTGAAAATTCATACATAATTTAAATATTTGAACATTTTCAAAATTCAAATAATTTATTATGAATTTTAAATATTTAAAAATAATTTAAACGGGTTATCTGAATCTGAACCAAATCCGTAAAGATCTTAACCTAATCCGAACCAAAATTTATAAATACATGAATGAGGTTAAAATCTTTAATTCCAAAAACCTAAAATCTGAACCGAACCTGAATAGATATCCGAACTCCCATCGTAGCTAAAAATGTATATGATTGGCTTTAAATAATATAGTGTACTAAATAAAATTTTAAAGTTTTACATAACACAGTGGTTGGGAGTCATAATAGTCTCAGACCCGAACCAGGGTTCAAATCCCCCTACAACAGATTTGAAAAAATATATATACTTTTTAAATTATTATTTTAAATCGTAATATACATCTCAGCTTATGTTATTGATATGTCATCGTTCATAAACGTTTGACTAACGGTGAAGAGGCCAATGCATGATTTAGCCTAATTTTATTACTTCTTGTATGAAATTTAAAATAAATCTAAGTTGATGTATAATTTAGCACATGTCATCAGTGTATGTACTGATCTGGACTGCGAGTCTTTGTTGATGCATGAATCGGCCGATTTTCCGAATTAGGTTGATATCAATATATGCAAATGTAATTTAAGTAAATGACTGGAAAAAGTTGATGCTTTCATTTGTCCATCTCTCTAACTAGAAGTACAAATTTATTAATAATAGCAATCATAATTAATGTTGAAAAGTTGTCAATTTATAAAATGATGTGTTTTATCTACAATTTTGTATCTTTTCATCAAAATGTCAAAGGTTGTATGTTTTTATCATTTTTATTTTTTTAAAATGTATTAGTTTTAAAAGTTGTGTCTTTAAATAAGCAATAGATGCAATTTTCATCTTAAAAACTAATAAATGCAACTTTCACATAAAATTAAGGAGATTCAATTTTTTATATTAATACACTGATTTTTGAAAAGTTGTGTCTATTCATAAAAAACTGAAATTTGTTTTGAGAAGTTGTGAAATTATAAAATGATGTGTTTTATCTACAATTTTGTATCTTTTCATTTTAATGTCAAATGTTCTATGTTTTCATTCTTTTTAGTTTTAAAATGTATTTGTTCTAAAAGTTGTGTCTTTTATAAGCAATAGATGCAATTTTTCATCTTAAAAACTAATAAATGCAATTTGTCATATTAAAACTTAAGAGATTCAATTTTTTATATTAATACACTTATTTTTGAAAAGCTGTATCTTTTCATATAAAATTGAAATTAATTTTGAAAAGTTGTCAAATTATAAAATGATGTGTGTTATCTATAATTTTGTATATGTTCATTATAATGTCAAAGGTTGTATATTTTCATTCATTTTATTTTTAAAATTGTATTGATTTTAAAATTTGTGTGTTTTCATAAGCAACAATGCAATTTTTTGATCTTAAAACTAATAAATACAACTTTTTATATAAAAACTTAAGAGATTCAATTTTTTATATTAATATACTGATTTTTTTGAAAATTTGTATCTTTTCATTAAAAAACTGAAATGAGTTTTGAAAAGTTGTCAAATTATAAAATAAAAAGTTTTATCTATAATTTTGTATATTTTCATTATAATGTCAAGACTTGTATGTTTCAGCCTTCTTTTATTTTCTAAGATGTATTAGTTTTAAAACTTGTGTCTTTTCATAACCAATAGATGAAATTTTTCAACTTAAAAACTAATAACTGCAACTTTCATATAAAAAACTTAAAAGATCCAATTTTGTTTAATTCATACACTCATTTTTGAAAAGTTGTATCTTTTCATTAAAAAAAAAACTGAAATGATTTTTGAAAAAATTTCAAAGTATAAAATGATGTGTTTATCTATAATTTTGTATCTTTTAGTTATAATGTTAAAGGTTGTATGTTTTCATTCTTTTTATTTTTTAAAATATATTAGTTTTAAAATTTATGTCTTTTCATAAGCAATAGATGCAATTTTCATCTTAAAAACTAATAAATGCAACTATTCATATAAAAACTTAAGAGATTCAATTTTTATATTAATGCACTAATTTTTAGATATAAAACAATTATAAATATCTATCTAAAATAATAATAAATAGATATGAAAAAGTCAAAGACACAATTTTCCATCTCAAAAACTAATAAATATAATTTTCATGTTATTTTTTTTCAAAAGATACAACTTTCATGTATAAAAATTAAGAGATTCAAATTATCATAGTAATAAACTGACTTTTAGATATAAAACAATTGCAAATATTTATGAAGTATTAATAAATAGATATAAATAAAGTAAAAATGAAAAGACATAAGTTTTCATTTGAGTACTAATAAATATAACTTTTCATATAAAAAAACTTAAGAGATGTACTTTTTTACATTAACACTGATTAAACAATTATCAATATTTTTGTAGTGTCATCAACGAAGAGATATAAATATGTTGTAATTTAAGAGGTATGAATGTGATATCATCTAAGAGGGATGAACGTGATGTGATCCAAGAGGTATGAATATGTCATAATCCAAGAGGTGCGAAACTTGTCATGACTGAAAAAGTGTGGATCTGGCATGGCCGAAAAGGTGC
This sequence comes from Sinapis alba, assembly GCA_012274485.2. Taxonomy (NCBI): domain Eukaryota; kingdom Viridiplantae; phylum Streptophyta; class Magnoliopsida; order Brassicales; family Brassicaceae; genus Sinapis; species Sinapis alba. The sequence goes on along the minus strand of MU105701.1, from coordinate 18,330 downwards.
AAATGGATCGTGACCAAAAAGCTGCGAAAGGTCATGAACGAAATGATGCAAATGGATCTTGACCGAAAGGGTTTGAAAGCGTCGTGACTGTGACTAAAAATTTGCTAATCGCCGTGACTGAAAGGTTGCGAATGGATCGTGACCAAAAAAGTGTAAACGGAGCATGATCAAATGGTGTAAATGGTCGTGACCGAAAGGTTATGAATGGGTTGTAACCGAAAAATGTTCTAATGGTCTTGACCAAATGGATTTAAAAAGTCTCTTTAAATCAGAATATCATTTTCTCAAAAGAAAATTATTTTGTTTGTTTTTACCCATTCAGAATTTTGTTTTCTTTTCAATCTCCATTTCAAAATTAATCATCCGTTCTTTTTTTTTGACATAATTTAAAATACGTATTTTTACTGTGTTTACTGTGTCACTAATTGAAAGAATGTTTATAATTCATATAATCATTTTATTCATAAAATTAATAGTAAAAGGTTTGATGTCTAGATTTTGTGAATTTTTGAATGTCGTTGCTTGTATGTCAATGAATCAGATGGTTGTCTGTGTTAGATAGAGATTCACTTTACCTGATTGCATATATTGTAGATATGTTTATTTTAAAGAATTGTGTATAATGACAAATTATAACCAAAATATAAACATATAAAAAATTACAAATAGAATAGAAAACAGAAAGTTTCATTGTTCAAGTTCGTCAAAGATTATTTTTTTGAATAAATAAAATGCAATTAATACACAAAGAAGAATTTGTGATTTACCGATAAAAAATATGTATTGTACAATATTTCTTAAAGTTGCTATATAATCATGTTTTGACAATATATATTCTTAGAAAGCTTCAAAATCTTGAATTTAATAGTTGTCATTATTAATTACCTTACTAAATTAGTAAACGGTTAAATTTATTTGATGATTATTTTAATTAGTTCAAAATATTAAATACCATTAAATTTTTATAATAACTTACCTAAATTAATAAAAATGTATATTTTAACTGATATTGAGATATTTCTATTTTAGTTTTAATCTAAAGCTATAAAATATACATTTCTTATATTATATATAATTGAATATAAACACATATATTGTACGTTTTGACATGATTTTTTTTGAAAATAAAATTAAAATATTTTATATAAAAAATGTAAACTATATTTATTTTTAAAAATGAGTTGCCACGCTATATCGCGTGGGTTTCTTACCATAATGTAAAAAATGTAACTATAATGGGGGAACCAGAAGCACTGAACTCAACAGGGGATCTAACTCTCCAAGTTCTTTTGATTCTTCAATGGACATGCATGCAGACTAAGAAGCTATAAAGATGTAATCCCCCATCTCTTGTGATGATGTTTGCTCTATACAAAACTGGTTTGATTTTTCATAAATGTATCAATTGGTTGTCATCTTGAAGGTGGTTTACTGGTATTTTGGTTAGGGTTTCTGATGGTCTCATGTAAATCATTGTGTCTGGGATTCATATCTCTTGATTAACTTTTTAGTGTTCATGTTTTAAACTACTTGACGATCATCTAGCAAATCATTGATGTCATAACTCCTGCAACAAAATGAATATTAGTGTAAATTAGGTTGATAGCAATATATGTATAAATGTATTCAAGTAAATGACTGCAAAAAGTTGATGGTTCCATTTGCCCATTGATCTCTCGAACTAGAAATACAAAGTAACTATAATGGAAAGCATTGGTAGCTACAAGTAATATATTATATATGTTAACACATGTAGAGTGGGAAGGAACCGGATATCTGGGAAATTCAGACTATCCGGATTCATCGGATCCGTTGATTCAGTATTTGGAGTCAGATTTGTGGTTTTCGGATATCTAGATTTTGGATATATGTTTAGATATTGTATTATCCGCGGATTCGTAAAAATAGTTTTAAAAAATAAAAAATATTTTTTAAAATATTGAAATTCTAAAAGTAAAATATAAATTAAATATTTATATAATATTTATAAACATATATAATATTTAAAGATTAAAATATAATATTATAAAACAAATTTTATTCATAAATATTAACATATTAAATAAAATTAAATAAAATTAAATTTAATATATTTTAAAATACGGATCTAAATTCAAATATCTAAACCTAAAAATTAAGATATCCGGATTCGATTTTAACGGATCCGAGATTTTTCTATCCGGATCCGGATTCAGACGTCTAAGATATCCTATTTTCAAAGCCAGTCCGGAGCGAATCCGGATCCTGGATCCCGGATAATAAATCTTAGGCTTAAACACATCCATCCAAATATTGTGGGTTAAAAACTACTCCACTATTATTTTTTATGGGCAAATCTATACTATTAAAAGGGACTATTTGAGGCTCTAGAGAGCGTCCACATCATCGTAAATTTTTCTCCCAAAAGAAGCCATGTGGCATTATTATTAAAAAAACAAAAATAATTAAAAAGTAAGTATACAATATAAGGAAAAATAAATAACAAATAAATATATAACATAGGAAATAGAAATATTACATTAATATCGTAAATTTTCTCTCAAAAAAAAAACATGTGTCATTATTATTAAAAACACAAAAATAATTAATAAAGAAATATACAATATAAAGAAATATAAATAATAAGTAAATATACAACATAAGATATAGAAATATTACATTAACATTTATCACAATATTATCATTTGATATAAAAAGTAAATATACAATATAAGAAAATATAAATAATAAGTAAATATACAATATAAGAAATAGAAATATTACATTAAACATATATCACAATATTATCATTTGATATAAAAAGTAAATATACAATATAAGAAAATATAAATAATAAGTAAATATACAAGATAAGAAATAGAAATATTACAATATAAGAAATAAAAATAATTAATAAGTAAATATACAATATAAGAAAATATAAATAATAAGTAAATATATAATATAAAAAATATAAATATTGCATTAACAATTTATCACAATATTATCATTCGATATAAAAAATTAAATATATAATATAAATAATAAATAAATATACAATATAAGAAATAGAAATATTATATTATATTAAACATCAATCACAATATTATCATTGATATAAAAGTATACTAATAAAATGGACTATTTGAGGTTTCAAGAAGTGTCCACATCAATATAAAATATTTCTTCCAAAAGAAATCATCTGACATTATTATTAAAAATAAAAATAATTAATAATTAAATACTATATAAGAAAATATAAATAATAAGTAAATATACAATATAAGAAATAGAAATATTACATTAAACATCTATCACAATATTATCATTTGATATAAAAAGTTAATATACAATAAAAGAAAATATAAATAATAAGTAAATATACAATATAAGAAATAGAAATATTACAATATAAGAAACAAAAATAATTAATAAGTAAATATACAATATAAGAATATATAAATAATAAGTAAATTTACAATATAAGAAATAGAAATATTACATTAAACATCTATCACAATATTATCATTTGATATAAAAGCAAGAAAACTAGAATAAGTAAAGATACAATTTAAGAAAAAATAAACAATAAATAAATCTACAATTAAAAATGAAAAAAAACTAAATTAAACATTTATCTGAAGTTGATGTACAACATGAATAAATTGTCCTAGATATTATCAAAGGTAAACCGAAGCCATAATCGTCATTGCTTCTTAGACATGCTTACATGAACACAAAAATATGTATGTGAAGATAAATTTAGAAGAGTACGCGAAAATCAGATTATGATAAGAGCACAATGCATATAATCTACATCAACTGATATTTTATAATTCCAATATAAAATTTCAAGATAACTATAATTGGTTTATGGTTTGGTTGGCAAGTAGAGACCGATTTATCAACCAACTAAACTTAATACACAGAAATAGACCAAAATAAACCGAATAAACAAAAATTTACATACTTGATTTTTTGAATAAACATTTATATAAACCAATTTCAGTTCAAATATATATTCTTTAAAGAAATAAGAAATAAAAAAATATAATAAATGTTAAATTTTGTGAAAAATAAATTAAATATTTAAAATATATTATTTTTTATTTATTTGCATACCCCGCCCGTAGGGCGGGTTGATCACTAGTCTTTTCGTAAAGATCGTAAAATAAAGTTTTTAGACCAAAAAGGATAAAAATGATCCAAAAGACGTTTCATTAACAAGTAAATAAAAGTATACCATTAATTTATGGATATATAAATAATAAAAAGTAAAAAAAAAAATTAGATTTGATGATTCGGTTTAGTTTGTTACACTTCTAGTGAAAAAAAAAAACACATCTCATTATTGGTAAATAGAAAAAAAAACATCTTATTATTTCTTTTCTTTTTCATTGTGGAAATGTAATGATGAGGAGATCACTTTACTTAAGCGTACTCTTCAACTCAAAAATAGAAAAGAGAAACTAACAACAACATCGCTGCCTTCTGATCATTTTGCTGCCGTGTTTTATTCTTCTCCAGGTACCTTCCCACCCCGATCTATCGTATCCCTTTTGAATCCATCGGATTCCATGAGATCATTTCGCAAATCCTATTGTATCGTAGATCGATTAAACATTTCCTCTAGATCCGATCTGATATTTTTGGTTCTGTAAAGGATGAAGTTTTTAATTAAATTCTGTGTAGGATTTTGTCTGGAGAATGTTTGTTTGAGATTTCACAATCTAAGAAGAAGAAGAAGAAGCAAGTAACAATCAATGGCTCCTGGTAGTAAAGCAGACAAAAAAGCAACGGTTGATGCTGCTGCTTGGATGTTCAATGTCGTTACTTCTGTCGGAATCATCATTGTCAATAAAGCTTTAATGGCTACTTACGGCTTTAGCTTTGGTAATAAATTTTTTTAAAAATAACATATGATATCATCTCTCTTCGTTTCTTCGTGTCTGTATCTTACAGTTTCGATTCACTGCAGCAACAACCTTGACCGGTCTGCATTTCGCGACGACCACACTGATGACGCTTGTTCTAAGATGTCTAGGCTACATTCAGCCTTCTCATCTTCCATTCACAGAGCTTCTTAAGTTCATTCTGTTTGCAAACTTTTCGATTGTTGGAATGAATGTTAGTCTTATGTGGAACTCTGTTGGGTTTTATCAGGTACAGACTCTTGCAGAACATATGCTTCTGTTTGGTTCCTTATCGCTGTCTTATTCTCTTGTTTTTTGCTTTGTCAGATTGCAAAGCTTAGCATGATTCCTGTAGCTTGCTTGTTGGAAGTAGTGTTCGATAAGATTCGTTACTCAAGAGACACCAAACTTAGCATAGGACTTGTTCTTGTGGGTGTTGGTGTTTGCACTGTTACTGATGTTAGTGTCAACACCAAAGGCTTCGTTGCTGCTGTTATTGCTGTCTGGAGTACTGCTTTGCAACAATACGTACGTTCTCAGAGCTTACAAAAGTAACATAAACTTCTATTTAGCTATAAGAGATTCACATAGAGTTGCTTTCTTTTATTGCAGTATGTGCATTATCTTCAGCGAAAGTATTCACTTACTTCATTCAACCTACTGGGTCATACAGCTCCAGCTCAAGCTGCAACGTTGTTGATAGTCGGTCCATTTCTCGACTTCTGGCTGACAGATAAACGAGTAGACATGTATGATTACAACGTTGTCTCTCTGGTAAGTACCCACTTACAGACCATTTACATTTTGCTTATGCATGGTTCTTATACTAAGTTGTGATGATTGTGCAGATGTTTATAACCCTCTCATGCACAATAGCTATTGGGACAAACCTCAGCCAGTTCATCTGCATCGGGAGATTCACAGCGGTGTCGTTCCAAGTCCTGGGCCATATGAAGACGATCTTGGTGCTGATAATGGGCTTCTTCTTCTTTGACAGAGACGGTCTGAACTTGCACGTGGTTCTCGGCATGGTTATTGCAGTGCTGGGGATGATCTGGTACGGTAATGCCTCCTCCAAGCCAGGTGGTAAGGAGAAGAAGAGCTATTCTCTTCCAACGACCCGTCAACAGAAACATGGAGATGATTCTGATTCTGATGAAAACCTAAGGTTAAAAGCTTAGCAAGTGTTAAGCGAGTTAATGATGAGTCTCAACTACATACATTTTTATACATCATATGATTTATTCTTTTTTAGCTGAATATTGTAAAATCCTAGTATTTTAATTTATATTTTTCAATACGAGGAACAAGCCACCATAGTTGTCATATATCATATGATTTGTTACCATTATTTTCTGTAGTATGACTTAATCACTAGTTAAATAAAATCTGTTTCAAGCTTTAATCACTTCAGAGCCACAATAATCGCTAAGAAAAGAAGAGAGTTGTAACAGAAGTAATGTAACCAACGGAAGATCGAAACGAAAAATGTCACACAAACTATTTCGAATATCCAAAAAGTGTCACATAAACTAGTTGGAAGAAGAAACACAAATCAAAACAAGTTCATATGAAAGCATATCCAATAAAAGCAGTAACAACTTAAGCTTTCTTAACGCTTCTTTGAGACACCAACAGTCTTTCCTCTGCGACCAGTTGTCTTGGTGTGCTGTCCACGGACACGGAGACCCCAGTAGTGTCTCAGCCCACGGTGGTTCCTGTGCGTTAAGAAAAATGCAAAACAACCATTACATAAGATCATTCAATTCAAACCCCAAGTGAACAAAAAAAGAGTTAATTAGATGAATTTTTTAACCTGATTTTCTTGAGACGCTCGAGATCATCCCTGAGCTTCATGTCAAGGGCATTGGAGACAACTTGAGAGTACTTTCCGTCCTTGTAGTCCTTCTGCCTGTTCAAGAACCAGTCTGGAATCTTGTACTGCTTGGGGTTTGCAACAATGGTCATGAGGTTATCAATCTCAGCTGCAGATAACTCACCAGCCCTAAAACAGAAACCAGGGAATGAAAATTAGTAATATACACAAGAAAAGCAGACATGACTCAGAAAATAACTGAAACCAAATTCGAGAAAGAGAGAGAGAAAGCAAAACCTCTTGTTCATGTCGACATCTGCTTTCTTGCAGACAATGTTGGCTAAACGCCTCCCAATACCTTTGATTGAGGTAAGGGCAAACATGATCTTCTGCTTTCCATCGACATTTGTGTTAAGCACACGGAGAATGTGCTGAAACTCCTCATTCGCAACAAGAGACTACACACCATAATAAATAAATACAATCACCACACAAGAACAATCGAAAAAAACGCAAACTCCTTGTAGAGTACTACAGATTTCAGAAACTAAGATTGACATAGCTACTAACTTCCTTAGCCGAGTAGATTTTTGACAGGAAACTTAAATCCGGGTTTCATTTCAAGATAACGAGAAACTAACTGTTTAGAAGAGAGAAATGGAAACAAGAAACCGTAATTACCATTGTGATTAGCAGATATGAGATGCGTGAGAAGAAGCCGCCTTCAAGCAGTGATGAAAGATCTCTGCAAGCTAAAACACACAAAAGAGGTCTGCTAGTGAGTTTTCGGCGAGTTGTATATATACCTCGTTCATTATTAGGGTTTTTCCGCAATCCTGAAATGGTCAAAGACTATTATGCCCATCGTTAGGATGATTTATAAATAAAAGTGTTATTAGGCCTGAACGTTTTTACTTTAACCCGAAATACTTATCTAAATCCGAACAAAAAAAAAACTAAAACTGGATCTAAATCATTAAACAAAAATATCCAAACAAGACTTATAAACTTAGTATTTTGAAGTTTGAGTATATCAAAACCGAACCGAAATCCAAATTATGATCTCAAAGTATCCAAATTTAGTCAAATTTAATATATATTAAGATAGTTTAGATGTTTTATAGTGTTTTACAGATTTTTGTAATTTATTTTTATTTGTTATTTTGAAAACTTTTAGTTAGTTTAGATAGTTTAACTAATTTTTAATTAGATTTGTGAATAAAATATATATTCTGATTTTTTGTCAAATTTTCAGGTTTAACAAAATATATTTTTGGACGATTTTAGACATTAGTTTCAATCCGATCCAAACCGAATTCAGAAGGAACCGAACCGAATCCAATATGATAACTAGTAAAACTCAAATGGGACTTACATTAATAACATAATCTTCTTCTTTTTTTCTCAAACACTCACGTTAATTAGGCTTGGGATTATTATCCGGTATTCGGATCTAATCCGAGATCCGCTCTGGATTCGCTTCAAAAATAGGATATCTAGGGCGTCTGAATCAGAATCCGGATAGTAAAATCTCGGATTCATCAAAACCGAATCCGGATCCGGATATCTTAATTTTTGGATCCAGATATCCGGATTCAGATCTGTGTTTTAAAAATATATTAAATGTTTAATTTTATTACTAATAATAAATATTTATACATAAAACTAGTCATATATTTTTATATTTTAATTTTAATAATATTACATGGATAAATATATTCATAAATTTTGTAAAAAAAAAAATTATGTGACATTTTTTTTGTATTTTAAAAATTATTTTTTTTTAATTATTTTTGCGGATCCGGATCTGAATTCGGATACTCGCGGGTATTTTAATTTCTAGACGGATATCCGGGTATCGGATATCCAAAAGACACGAATCCGAATCCGGGTACCAAAATCACGAATCCGACGGATACGGATCCAGATCCCGGATATTCGGATCCGTCCCATGCCTAACATTAATAACATAATCTATAATAATATTATAAGTTCATTTATTAGAGAATTATTTTATTCCTATTTATTTACTTATGATAAAATTTATATTTTTTAATTTAAATGATCTAAGCCCAAAAATAACAAAACAGTTTACATTAGTTATACTAAATTTTAATATAACATATCATATAAAATGCAACAATTCACATGTTTGTTAAATTTGATTTATGTAAACATAAAAATAATAAATTTGAAAATACATAAATAAATCGCGCGTAACGCAGTGAGAATCTCTAGTATATTTTAATATTTACTATATAATTAATTGTAAACCGAAACAGTCAGTCAGGCAATAACTTATCTTTTAACTGGTTTCAAATTGTGTCAATAACATGATTTTGGGATAAACCGATAAAATGTTCAAAATTGGTCAACCTCGTTAAACCAGTGATCCGATTAAATATTAAAATCCAGTTTACTCAAATTTAAGTTCAAAAACAAAAACATACAAATTTAAAAATAATTTCTTAAAAGTCCACATTATTGTTAATACTTATTTAAACACATTAGTTTTAAAATATTTTTATATTATTTTTAAACTCCATTAATGATATAAATTTTTATAAAAGATAATTATATAGTTATATATATTTATTATATTTATCCGGTTTAGTTTTCACAAGATCGAGTGGAAAGAAAATAAAGAAAAACGGAAATGATTCTCAAATTCTGTTTAAATTAAGTATATCATATCAACTTTGAACATAAATATTATATCAATTTTGAAACCGTGAACTATTTGCCACTTGCGGTTTGCCGCAATTCTTATAATTAAATATTTTTCTAATCTATAATGTTGTAAACCCTTCACATTAATTTTTTAAAAGATTGTTAGTTATGAAGCTGATTTGTTTTATGTATATGCATGCGAATAAGTATTTAGACATCCATTAATGTTTTTTTAAAGAGATATATTTACATTTAAAAAGTCTGATGCAAAATGCAGAATATAGTGGTTAAAAAGAGTATATATGTTTATATACTTTTAGTAAATTAGGAATGTTTGAAAGTTTTTTTAATGAGAAAAATATTAATTAATGCCAAAATCTAAGGTTTTTAATAGTGACCAAATGAACGAAGACGAACATTACATTCTTTATTACTAGGGTCAGTCTGCACTACGTGCGGGATATGATGTATTTTTGTATATTCATTTTGTTGGTAATTGATACAATCCATGAGTCTTGTCTACACCAGTCTATTGTGTTATTTGTACATTTTCATTTTAATAGTTTATAGAATATTTACTCTTACGACTACTTTGCTTTTTGAAACATCAATTATATCAATCAATTCATATATTATTTTTTGTTAATATTTGTGGCAAATATGTTCGATACAACATGCATAATGCAAGAAAAATTGATGTACGTTGTTGTTACATTTTAAAGTCGAGCCCATGTGATACAGTCGATGAGTCTTGACCATTATATATCATATTTATGATGCTACTTAGAAGATTTTTATGTATATGTATATTCTTAAAATATTTAATGTAGATGTCTATGAACATCGATTAATGCACTGTTCTTTTAATTTTAAAAGATATTCCTTTAAAAATGTGTTACATACATCTATACTTTCTGACGTTAGTTTGGTTGCAAAGCAACAATATACATGATGAATATAATGGAAAAGTTGTATACTTGACATCAACAGCTTTGGTAACATAATAATGATGCATGTAAATTATGTCTCTAGACCATCTATACTTCTACCTAAACGTATATCCATAAGTACCCAATACTATTGCCAAATTTTAGGTCAAACTGATTTTTTTTTGCCTAACCAAACATCACATTTGTCATACATGTCACACTATTTTATACTGCATCAAACAGGTTCAAGAAGACATGAATAATTAATAAACGAACCATTCACTCTTAAATCCCACCGTTGATTGTGAACCTTGACATGCCATGATTATGAATACAAAAATTTAACCAGGTCAGTATATATTTACCTTGTCAAACAATCTTCTAAAAATGCTGTTACAAAACAACTTTCTCTGTTTCTGTTGATTCGGATGATTATGACTAAATATTGAAGGTGAAATACAAAGTGTTTATAACTTATATTCCTAATTTGCTTGACCCAATGAACTATTTTCAATGGAATCTTTCTGTATATAATCTTATTGTGATCTAGTTTCCTTATATATGGACATAAACCACCAGCAAGATAGGTTACATACACACTGATTTAAAAGGTAAAATGCAGGGTTTTTGTATCAGAGAAACATAAAAAAAATTATTAACCTTCTTATAGATTTATGGATGGAGTATACCTTTAATTTGAACACAGTATCTTTCTTTGGATTCTTTGCAGCTTGATCTTTCCATATGCATATTATTCTAGATCTTGATACTTCTGGTCGGTTCAGAAATCGTATCCCAAAACTCCTTCTTCAAGGTAATGTTTATGCTTTACGCTCGTTGTAACCTACGTAGTTGATTCTATCTCGGGCCATCTATGGTTACATTTTTTTTTAATTTCAAGTTTGATGTTATTCTTTGTCACTGGTGTCAAGTAAATTTAATATTTTTCTATTTTAGGGTTCCAAAACTCTAATTTTTCTTTATTTACTTTTTTGATGAAACACAAATTGAATATATATTTGTAGTCTAAATATATTTACAAAGGAATTGAAGTGGTCTAGTGATAAAAGTAGTTGTACCCTTAGTCTTCCAACTCGGGTTCGAAACTCAGGAAACGCCACATGACCTGACGTTCTGACGTCGCGATAACGTGACACTCTCACAAGAAAAAAAACATTTTTTTATAATAATAGATTCCTTAAAATTTTTACCAGGAAAAATAATTTTTCTTTTTCATTCATTTTATTGAAAAAGATAATAAAACAAATTTACTCTTCATTAATTTTGGTAAAGAATTATCATTCATCATCATTCTTAAAAGTTTATTCCTACTCATTTATTTTTCATTCCTTCATCATCATTCTTAAAAGTTTATTCCTACTCATTTATAAATAATTAAATCAAAATGGCACTTCAACCAGTAACCTTTGTTGAATCCAAAACGCCGGCTGATTCCAGAAGATTATCTACTCACGACTTCAATCCTGCGTTTACTTTTTAAAATTTACAAAAAGTCAAAACCAACATTTCACTGCATCGTCATCATTCCTCTCTCTCTCTCTCTCTCAACAATGGTCGTTAATAAGCCTCAACTGTCTTCTCCTTCTCCCTCTACATCCTCAGCACCTCGACAACCTTCTTGTCTTTGATTAGACGTCTTCTGACTCTAATGTCACACGCTAAATCACAGTTCCGACGAACAGAGGTACATCGATCACTGTTTCTCTTTCTTTTTTTTCATCTTCTCTACTCTGTTTCAATTTCTTGGAATTAACGCTTTCTCTAAATTTGAATTTTCCGCAGAGGAGTTGGGCTAAGCTCTGCTGTTCTCCTGTTTCTTCATCGTGCTTACAGGTCTATTCCGCTCGTCTTCTTCTCCGTAAATGGTTTAACATTCCAAATACTGAATCAGATCTTGCCCCTGAAAGTGACGATGAAGATCAAGAAGACAATGATTGTCCTGAAGATTCTGAAACCGAAGGTCAGTGGTTTCTCAAATCTGTCTCTACACAATTTCATTGCCCTTGAAATCTAAATATATATATATATTCTGATCTCGAGTTTCAGGAATCGAAGAAGGTCTTCTTGATACTGATGGTATTGTGCTCTGTTTCAAATGTCTTTAAAATCTTTGTCGATATCAAGAATCATCTGCCATTTTTACATTTGTGGAATGTTTTTAGATGCACAACCAGAGCTGAGAAGAAGGAACTCAGAAACGTTTAGGAATCAGTATATGGACACCAAATCAGTCAGGTTCTTTGTTTTTCTTTTCTATGTCTCTGCTATTTTCTTGTGTTGTGTCTTAACTTCAATGTATGTTTTGATGTAGCTAGAATCTGTGTTGGGACTTGGAATGTTGGAGGAAGAGTTCCACCAAAGGACTTAGATATTGACGGTTGGGTAGATACCATTGAACCTGCAGACATCTATGTTCTTGGGTATGTTCCTCTCTTTTTCGGTAAAAAAAAAAAAGTGGTTTCACCTCTTTGCCTAGAACCGACGACGATTCAACCCGAGTGGCAGAGTGCCTACTAGACACTCCTTTACCACTAGCCAACATCTAGTTGGTTATGTTCATGTCTAATTATTATAAACAAACCTTACTTCATTGTTTTCTTGATTTACATTTTTTTCTTCTTAGTCTTCAGGAAATTGTTCCACTGAATGCTGGAAACATTTTTGGTGTTGAAGATGACAAGCCTGTGTCTAAATGGGAGGATACCATACGTGACGCTTTAAACAGGATAAGACCGAGCAAGTTAAAGATCATAAGTTACAGTGATCCTCCTTCTCCTTCCAAGTTTAAACCATTCGAAGAGGTCTCTGATGTTGTAGAAGAAGATATGTTTACTTGCAATGTTATTCATCCAGTTGATGAAGATTTCGAAATCGAGGAGGGTATTGTAAATACTAATTACGATAAGAGATCATGCTTGCCGAGACAAGAGTATCTCCAGAGACAGTTCTCAATGCAGCTTGACACTGGTTCCAAACGTGCCAAGAGTTTAAACCGGTGGTTTAGTTACTCAGAGAGAGTTGGTTTGAGCTGGCCAGAACCTCCGTTGAGATTGTTGAACCAACATGTTAGGGAAAGACGTTGTTGTTCCTACAAGTCTTCATTGAAGCCGTTTAAGAATTATAACTCTTTCAAAGCAACTGCAAACAACCATGGTGTTGCATCAGGGAAGAAGACTCCTCTACTTGCGGATATAGACTTCAAGCCTCTCATGAATGTGAGGAAACCATCGTATGTTCGGATCGTTAGCAAACAAATGGTTGGAGTTTTTTTAACCATATGGGTTCGGAGGAGCTTGAGGAAACACATACGTAATCTCAGTGTGTCTACTGTTGGTGTTGGCGTTATGGGTTACATTGGTAACAAGGTGGTCTTCTTCAATTACTTCACTTATTTTAAGTTTGTTTTATAAATATGACAAGTGACAAGTGATTATGACATTACAGGGAGCTGTCTCTGTGAGCATGTCAGTGTATCAGACACCCTTTTGTTTTGTGTGCACCCATCTAGCATCAGGGGAAAAAGATGGAGATCACAGAAAAAGAAACGCTGATGTAAGCGATATTCATAGAAGAACTCAGTTTCATCCTCATTCTCTTAATGCAACAAGACTTCCAAGAAGCATCCGTGATCATGAGTATGCTCTTTTATCTTTTTGATTTCACATTCAAGAAATAAATATTAAACTTGAACAAGAAAAAATGTTAATGTGTTCTACAGAAGAATAATCTGGCTAGGAGATTTGAACTATAGGATTAACTTACCGTATAAGAAGACACATGAGCTTATTGCAAGAAAAGATTGGAAGAGGTTAGCTGAGAAAGACCAGGTACTATTTTTACTAAACATCGATACGCCTTTGATCAAGATCATATCTTTTACATTCTTATCTTATCAATTTTTGGTAGCTTGCAAGAGAAATGAGACAAGGGCGTGTATTCGAGGGATGGTCAGAAGGAAATCTAGATTTCCCACCAACTTACAAATATGATATAGATTCAGAAAATTACAGAGGAAAAGATCCCAAGTCAGGGAAACGAACACCAGCCTGGTATGCTGCCCTCACACACTCATTACAGACATTTTTAATATAATACTCCCTCCGTTTTATATTAAGTGTCATTTTAAAGAATTTTTTTCGTTACAAAATAAGTATCGTTTTAGAATTTCAATGCATAATTTATGAATTTTATTTTTCAGTTTAATTTTCTATTGGTTGAAATATGGTTATGTGTATGGGAAATACTGTTTTTATATAGAAAATATGCAAAATAAAATGTTTTCTTAATCCATGTGCACAAATCTAAAACGATACTTATTATAAAACAGAGGGAGTATATATTTTTAAAACTCAGTGTTGTTCAGGTGTGATCGCATTATATGGTATGGGAAAGGAATGAAGCTTATGAGTTATAGAAGAAGTGAGATTAAACTCTCTGATCACCGGCCAGTCACAGCTACATTTGTTGTAGAGGCTGAAGTTTTCTCTCCACGGAAGCTTCAGCGTACGCTCACGCTCACCAACGCAGAGATTGATAGCCATGAAGCTTTTGTACAGGAGTAGCTATATACTAAAGTCAGATCCATTCACTTGATTTGTTTGTTTTTTTCCTGCAATTGTTTCATATCACTTGATGTCTATAGATTCTATGTGTGACATGTCTCGTTAAAGAAACGTAGATGTTCAAGGTTGTATGGGTGTCAATAATCTTAGTGTGAAGTACACAATCTTATTATACTTGTGTGTGCGTGCGCGTGCGCAACGTGTGATGTATACCTAAAATAATCACGGTGAAACCCAAGAAACTAACCGCATCCAATTGTCTCTTAGCTATATTTGGGGTAACCACATAATTGTTCAGGTTTAACCTCCTCTTTCCTCATAGATTAGCAATTCGTTGCAACGTTTACTGTACTTCTTTCATTAAAAAGAGATCATACAACTTCACCTCCGATGTAAGATTTGGCCTTATTAGTAAGAAAATTCACGTAGTCAACATGTTGATTGAATTATGAGGTAATAACCAAAAGAATAGGTTGTTGGCCTAATTATTAAAGCCTACTGGCTAAATAATAAATCTAAGTTATGAAGAGAAATGGGCCACGGGCTATGAAACAGTTGAAAGAATAGTTCGCTTAAAAACTCATTGCATGCCTCCCTGACTTTGTTTAACACTCAGAAGTGTGATTTATAAGTTAGAAATAAAGATATGGTTTTTGCTTCTGCCAGAAAAGGAACCTGTCAGAACGCCATGCGACCACCCCGACAAGGTATCGACCCAGCCGAGTAACGACCCTCTACATCACGCTCCGATCGCATGGTCATAGTTCATCCACCAGGGTTATGGGGCTGTCTCCTTAGAAATCAAGGATACAGAGGTACAAGCCTATAGAACAGATCCTGTTCAAGTAAGGTCGTGACCATTGCTTCCTTCTCTTTGTTATATATACTGAAACTTTTATCCTCATTGCTCGATGTGGGATTCTATGACAATATGGTTTGTAAGCCACATATTTTAATACGAGGGCTTTTTATATTGTTTCTTGTGTATATCTGAATATTTTTTTTAATCTAGTGTAGGCATGAAATGTGTTTAAGAAATGACACCGTGTAGGATTTCTGCTCTTCCACACTTCTTATTCATCACAGAGTATATAACTTGAGAATAATTAAACTTTGTTTTTGCCTGGATCTTTTTATGCTACCACCATTAAATTCTAAAACTGTTTCCACAAGCAACATAAGTTTGTGGACTGAGGAAAGACATGTCTTGTTTGCTTCCCACACAAGCATGTTTCACATATCTCCTTCTCAACATCAGTTTTAGGTATCCCTAGTACCAGCTCTTTGTGGATCATGAGTCTCATTGACTCAACACCAATATGACCAAGACGAGCATGCCACTTTGCTGATTCATTGTCTACTATTGATTGCAAGCATTCTACTTCTACTATCTCCATAAGTACTTTGTATAGATGATTTTTAGACCTTGCGCTTATGATGAGTTTACCATTACTGTCATGAAGTGTGAGCGGATCTCCTTTCATTCTTACATCACACCCGGCTTCAGTTGCTTGCCCAAGACTTATAATGTTACTCTTTAAGTCAGGTATGAAATACACATCTGTAAGAACCTTTCTCTCTTTGTCTTGACTTATGAACAGAATGGAACCCTTGCCATTGATGTCAATCCGTGAATCATCGCCAAAACGTACCTTTCACGTGATAGTCTCATTGAGTGTCTTGAAGTAGGATTTGTTTCCCGTCATATGGTTACTAGCACCATTATCTAGATACCATATCTTGTCACCATCCATACCCGATTCAAACTCCTTTGGTTTGACATTATTTTCATTGAGATAAACCACCTCATGCATCAATAGCCCATCCGCTTCATGTATATCTTCTTCCTTAGTCTCACTTGCTTCTTCTAACTTAAGTAGACGATCTGGACATTCAGACGCAAAATGTTCGTTCTTATCACACCGGTAACAAGTGATTCTTGACATGTTGAACTCTCTGTAGGTTCTTCCGCGACCTCGTCCTCTTGCATAAAATTGTCCCCTGGTCCTCTGTTTCTATAGTCTCCATTGTATCCTTGTTGTGTGCGAAAACCTTGAGCTTATGTATTAACATACATCAACGATCTTTGGGTTTCAGGATTCTCCTCTTCTTCTTCTCGAACTCTTTCTTCGTATGCTTTCATACGACCTATAATATCCTCAAAGCTCGTGGTTTTAAAGTGCAAAACTTGTTCCAATGAAGCCACTATATGTATGTATTTCTTCCCAGGGAAGGCTGTGTAAGAACTTTTTGACCAGCTTTGTTTCATTGATACTTTCTCCTAGTGCAGTTGTTTTGGATGCAATTTCTGAGAGTTTATCAACAAAGCTGTCAATTGTGTCAGTTTCCTTCATTCTCAGACGGTCGAACTCAGTCATGAGCGTCTGTAAACGTGCTTCTTTTACTCTATCTCCCCCCATGTGTCCCATGTTTTGCATTATCGATGTCTCCCACTTGAAGAACCAGTGCTTCTGGTATTGATTGGAAAATCAAGGCTATGGCCATGTCGTTCTTTTCCATCTCCTCTGTTCCGGTCTCAATTACTTCCCATGTTTTATGGACCTTGAGTAGAATCTTCATTCGGATTGACCAGACCGTATAATTCGATGAAGTAAGCATTGGACAACTTATGGAAGAGGATCCGCCACCCTTTATTCTCCCCGCCAGACTTCTTGACAATGAATTTTTAGTGTTTTGGAATACAAGTGGTCTTTCATGAATTCAAATGGTTTTCATTTGCGCCAAGGTTTTGCTTATACATTCAATAAATGTATTTAAATAGTAATTATTGACTACTTAATATTACTCTATCTTTTATACCGTTACTGAAATAAACATGAATCCAGGGTGGCTTCAGAACTTGGGAATTGATAACGGTCACCACTCTCGGTAAGCTTTACAATTACAAACCTTCTTGAAGTAGGGGTATATCGTTTAGCACATAGAACCCTGTACTCATTTAGTAACAGTTGAAAGAAGAGTTCGCTTTAAAGCTCATTGCATGCCTCCCTGACTTGTTTAACACTCAAGAAGTGTGGTTCGCTTCTGCCAAAAAAAGAACCTGTCAGAACGCCATGCGACCACCCCGACAAAGAATGGACCCAGCCGAGTAACGATCCTCTACAGCCCCGAAGCTCTAAGAGAGTGGTGACCGTCAATCACGCTCTGATCGCATGGTCATAGTTCATCCACCAGGGTTATGGGACTGCCTCCTTAGAAATCAAGGACACAGAGGTACAAGCTGAAATGGACTTTTCAAAGGTCCAAGTATCAAAGTAGTATAAGAGATTGTCAATCCAATCCTAAGTTTCTAGAACAGTGAGAATGCAAATCGAGTTCAAGCTAAGCAGATGCAGTATTTCAGATTGTAACAGAACTATCAAGCAAACAGTATAAATAGATTAACTTTCAATGGATGTAAATAAGAACCCAGGGGCGAG
>MU105700.1:203514-374879 GCA_012274485.2 Sinapis alba | reverse complement strand
TCGATTTACCGGTTCACTAACGATATATATGTTGGTCAAAATAGTTTTAAATGTTACAGTGACGGTCTCGGGGAGGAAATTCACATTATAATCAAACTGGAATTCTATCTAGCATGAATTCTTTTGTTCGGATCTTAAATTTTTTCCGAGTATTTGCATGTGTAAGCATAATGCCCAAATATTATGGATCATATACGTAGAACAATCAGAAAAATTTATTAGCCATTAATAGAAATGAATGGAGAAGTGTTGTCACAGAACAATGACTGAATGAAGGAGAAATAAGAAATAGTTTGCTGGCCGATAATAAATATTCCTTTTACACATTCTGGCTAGCTAGAACGATAGAAAAAAATCCATGATTTTTTTTTTTTCATTTGTTGTGCATTATTTTGAACATTTGTGCATTCAAACAAAATAGGACAATATATTCTATTTTGGTCAATTCTCATAAATAGTCTTTTTAAGTTTTTGTCACAAAAATAGTCCTAAAAAAATAAAATGACCAAAATAATATTATTTTTTTTGAAAATTTTCAATTTTTTTATTTTTTTTTTTTGAAATTTGAAACCTTATCCCCAAACCTAGCCCTTACTCTAAACCCTAAAGTCTAAATTAGTTAACCCTAAGGGTATAAATGCATATAAATAAAAAAATTAGTTTCTAAAAAAATTATTTTGATCATTTTCTTTCTTAAAAACTATTTTTATGAAGAGTAAACTAAAATGTGCTATTTAAGGGAATTTATCTTCTATTTTTGTATTATCTAGAATTGACGCAAATGCAAATGGACATCAACATATTATACATGTGATTTGGATTTTTTCCATCGAGAGGATATGGGAAAATAGCCTTTTCCTAGAAACGGGTGGATACATTATTGTGGCAAATGAGCATCAACATGATTTACCATTTCGGTTAATTTTAACCATTTCCTGCTCTGCCTTTCTTCTTCATCTATAGCTATTTAAAGTATCTATTTGTGAAAGCATGGAATATGCTCTGCTCCACTATTTCACATATACCAAACAGAGCTAACTACATACTCATACGACTTCAACTTTCTTTTCTTCACGTCTCTACCCGCAAATAAACATCTAAAATACATCATTATTCTCAATCTCCATCACAGAAAACAAATGCATACCATAGTGACTTCTAACTGAACCAAACTTGGCCACTGTGAAACCTGCATGACCGTTTTAGACTCAAGGGCATTTCATAACACTCCAAAAGCGCAGATAAAAAATTGTTGAAAATAGGTTTTACCGGGTTTATTCAGGTTATAGCAGGGGAGAAAAATTATTACTTTTGAGACCATCTAGCTAGAGATATGATCCCGAACAAAGACCTTGACGTTCAGTGAGAGATGGCCAAGGCAGAGTCCAGCAAACATAAGGCTACAGAATCAAGTCTAATGGGAACAAACGAAGAAAAGGCTTTGTGCCACTCATTATTCTCTATCTATTCTCTACCCCCCAAAGAAAAAGAAGAGGAACCTCAAAAAGGAAATGGGTGATTCTTATTCGACTAGAGAATTTGATAATGCAAAAATCAAAACTTTAAGATTCTTTTTAGATTAAGACAGAATATGTCTTTCCAGAGTTTAACGGTTAACACATGACGTTGCAATATGCCGTCTGAGAGATAATATAGAGAATCAGAACCACACCAAAGCTTTTTCTTTTAACTTTTCCTAAACAAATTCTGAAAATTAAATAGCAAAAAAAAAAAAAGAGAAAAAGGAGGGACCGTTTGTATGAGATTATATAATGGCAAGCTAAGTTGATATCCAAAACTAGGCCTTCTAAGCTCGTGTGGTACCCGAGTCTCGCCTCTGTCTCCAACCTCTGTCACATGTAGCAGAGGGAGTTTCGGTAATGTATAGTGCTGTAAAATCTTTTTCCATTCTACTGATGTGTTTATAGATGTTTATGTTACTCTTGTCAAAGGATTTTTCAGTGAAACAAGCATAGAGAGATGGCAAGAAATGAGTGGATCAACAGTTACCTGGAAGCTATTCTTGATGTTGGAACTAGCAACAAGAAGAGGTTTGAGAGTAACTCCAAGATCGTCCAGAAGCTTGGAGATATGAATAGAAAGGATCCTCAAGAGAAGGTGTTTAGTCCCATCAAGTACTTTGTGGAAGAGGTTGTCAACAGCTTCGATGAGTCTGACCTGTATAAAACATGGATTAAGGTTTGATCCTCAATCTATAACTTTATATCAATAATATAAGGCAAAAATATACAAAGAGAATATAGTCTCCCACAAGTATGGAAGTAAAACCATGCTAAAGTGTATAGATAGTAAAACCATCCATCAAAAACATATGAAGGGTAAAAGACCAACGAAAGAACAAAAACCTCAAAAATGATTTTAGCAAAACAAAAGTTCTTTACAAATAAAGAGAATGATGGTGGAGGGATCTTTTAACTTCTTGTGGCAGGTGATAGCAACAAGGAATACTCGTGAACGCAGTAACAGGCTTGAGAATATATGCTGGCGTATATGGCATCTTGCACGCAAGAAGAAGCAGGTTTGTTTCCCTTGCATGATTAAAAATCAAAGGTCAAGAATAAGAAATACATAAAAGGGTAGTTCATAGTTTGGTTTTCCATCCACAGATTGTGTGGGATGATGGGATTAGACTTTCCAAACGAAGAGATGAACGTGAACAAGGCCGCAATGATGCAGAAGAGGATCTTTCCGAGCTTTCTGAAGGAGAGAAGGAGAAGAGTGATGTTGTTACGACTCTCGAGCCACCCCGAGATCATATGCCTCGTATCCGCTCTGAAATGCAAATTTGGTCAGAAGATGATAAATCAAGTCGAAACCTTTACATTGTCTTAATCAGGCAAGTAGAAGTTGGTTTATATGACTCATTTATATTGTCAAGATGCTTCTTGAGACTTACCATGTGCTTCTACCTGGTTCCACACTTTGCCCCCACTGCAGTATGCACGGACTTGTGCGTGGAGAAAACATGGAGCTTGGAAGAGACTCTGATACTGGCGGCCAGGTATTTTTGGGCATCTTGAAGTAAACTTTTTTTTAAAAGCATAAATTATTCACAGGTTACCTCTGGTTTTGTTAATGGCCGATTAGGTGAAATATGTTGTTGAGCTTGCTCGCGCTTTGGCCAACACTGAAGGTGTCCACAGAGTCGATCTCTTAACACGGCAGATCAGTTCATCAGAGGTTGACTCAAGCTATGGAGAGCCAGTTGAGATGTTATCATGCCCACCAGAAGGTAGCGGAAGCTGTGGTTCCTACATTATCCGCATCCCCTGCGGTTCTCGGGACAAGTACTATCACATCCGAGTTTATGAATCTAAATTCCTGCTATGAGAAGAAGAGTTAGTTTCTCTAATACTCATGTTTTTTCAAATGCAGGTACATACCAAAGGAGTCACTCTGGCCTCATATTCACGAGTTTGTTGATGGGGCGTTAAATCACATAGTGGACATAGCAAGGTCTCTCGGAGAGCAAGTGAATGGAGGGAAGCCAATATGGCCTTATGTAATTCATGGCCACTATGCAGATGCAGGAGAAGTAGCTGCACATTTGGCAGGAACGTTAAATGTGCCGATGGTGTTAACTGGTCACTCTTTGGGAAGAAACAAGTTTGAGCAGTTGCTTAAACAAGGGAGAAATACCAGAGAGGATATCAACAAAACATACAAGATCATGAGGAGAATAGAAGCTGAAGAGCTGAGCCTAGATGCAGCAGAGATGGTGGTGACAAGCACACGGCAAGAGATTGAGGCGCAGTGGGGACTGTATGATGGGTTTGATATCAAGCTTGAGAGGAAGCTCAGGGTTAGAAGACGCCGTGGAGTCAGCTGCTTCGGCCGGTACATGCCACGAATGGTGGTATGAGTCCTTATCTAATAAACACAGTGACTATCATATAAACTATAATCACGTACGACAACCTGCTAAATGAACAGTACACTAAAGTGGGGTTGTTTACCTCTCTTTGTGGGAACAGGTTATACCACCAGGCATGGATTTCAGTTACGTCTTGACACAAGATTCACAGGATGCTGATGCAGATCTCAAGTCGATAATTGGTCCTGACCGAAACCAGATAAAAAAGCCTGTACCTCCAATATGGTCCGAGGTAAATTCTACACAAGTCATATCCAACCTCTTACAAGAAAGAAAGGTTACAGTTTTGTTTTTCCCTGCCTTTCAGATAATGCGGTTTTTCACAAACCCTCATAAACCAACCATACTTGCGCTGTCTCGACCTGACCCCAAGAAAAACGTCACTACATTGCTCAAAGCTTTTGGTGAATGTCAGCCTCTTCGAGAACTAGCCAATTTGGTAAGTATCGCAGCATTTCTTACCTATATATTACAGTAAACTGACATTTAAATGGGCACATCTGTCTTGCTAATAAACCTGTTCCAGACACTCATACTAGGAAACCGAGATGATATTGAAGAGATGTCTAATAGCAGCTCAGTTGTTCTCATGAATGTCCTAAAGCTGATAGACCAGTATGACTTGTACGGCCAAGTAGCTTATCCCAAGCATCACAAACAATCTGAAGTTCCAGATATTTATCGTTTAGCAGCCAAAACAAAGGTACCCAATCCTATAATACAATATGACTTTTGCTGTTGCCTCCTCATCGTACAAGTAGTAAGATATATACATCAGAGATTTTTTTTATTTCGATGTGACACTGCACCATCGAAAATTACTACCCATGAGCCTAGACCTATACTAATTCCCCATCTAAAGTACAGTACAAGATAGCATTATTACTAGCATTTCACCTGGACTCGTACCTCCTTCCTTTTGCAACATGAACACTTAAATCTTATGGTGGCTTTCTCTCTTGAAGGGAGTTTTCATTAATCCAGCTCTGGTAGAGCCGTTTGGTCTCACGCTCATTGAGGTAACTAGTGCCTATGACCAGATTCCGAGGTTATGATTCTTTACCTCCTATAAGATCTTCATGCTCCACCATTTTTATAATGTATGACAGGCAGCTGCTTATGGTCTGCCCATTGTTGCCACCAAAAATGGTGGGCCTGTTGATATCGTCAAGGTAATCAAATCTCTTATTAAAAACAAACAGCGTACAAACCACACCTCACTGATTCCGAAGAGCTAATTTAAAACATATGTTTGTGACCAGGCACTGAACAATGGTCTCCTAGTCGACCCACATGATCAACAAGCCATTTCTGATGCCCTTCTAAAGCTCGTTGCTAACAAACATCTCTGGGCTGAGTGCAGAAAGAACGGGCTCAAGAACATCCACCGTTTTTCATGGCCAGAGCACTGCCGTAACTACCTTTCCCATGTTGAACACTGCAGAAACCGACACCCAACAAGTAGTCTCGATATAATGAAAGTTCCAGAAGAGCCGATAAGTGATTCCCTAGGTGATGTTGATGACATATCTTTGAGATTCTCCATGGATGGAGACTTCAAGCTCAATGGGGAACTAGATGCAAGCACTAGACAGAGGAAACTAGTCAACGCCATAAGTCAAATGAATTCTATGAAGGGTAGTCCATCTGCTCTCTACAGCCCTGGTAGAAGGCAGATGCTCTTTGTGATTACTGTTGATTCCTACGATGACAACGGAGAGATCAAAGCGAATTTGGAAGATATCATCAAGAATGTGATGAAAACTGCAGGTTTGACATCGGGCAAAGGAAAAATAGGCTTTGTCCTGGCAACAGGTTCAAGCGTGCAAGAAGTTGTAGAGATGACAAAGAAATACCTGATTAATTTGGAAGACTTTGATGCAATAGTTTGTAACAGCGGAAGTGAGATCTACTATCCATGGAGAGATATGGAGGTTGATGCAGACTATGAAGCTCATGTGGAATACAAATGGCCTGGTGAAAGTATAAGGTCAGTGATTCTGAGACTTGCATGTACAGAACCTGAAACAGAAGACGACATCACAGAGTATACAAGCGCATGCAGTACTAGGTGCTATGCAATTTCTGTGAAACAAGGAGTCGAGGTAAATCTTTCGTAAAAAAACATTTGTCATCATGAGGACAGCTTAAAAACATATTAATGTCTGTGTGTGAATGAATGGCAGACTCGAAGAGTTGATGACCTTAGGCAGAGACTTCGGATGAGAGGTTTAAGGTGCAACATAGTCTATACACATGCTGCAACAAGGCTAAATGTTATACCACTATGTGCATCAAGATTACAAGCAGTCAGGTTAGTTACTGTCAAGACCAATTACGCTGTGTAAGATGATTTCACAGTGAGAATAACACAGTTTAATGGCTTTATGTAGGTATCTTTTGATAAGGTGGGGAATTGACATGACGAAGTCTGTTTTATTTCTGGGAGAGAAGGGAGACACAGACTATGAAGACTTGCTGGGTGGCCTCCACAAAACCATCATTCTAAAAGGTGCAGTGGGATCTGACAGTGAGAAGCTTCTTCGCAGTGAAGAAAATTTCAAAAGGGAAGACGTTGTTCCACGAGACAGCCCTAACATTTCCTATGTCGAAGAGAATTGTGGACCTCCGGAAATTCTATCCACTCTAGAGGCTTATGGGATCAAATAATCTTTTCTTTATTTCCTCTATATGCTTATTATCTCAGTTCATATACTAATGGGCTGTAAACGGTGGATAATAACGACGCTACACAACGTTATCTGAAAGATGTTATATATTGCAATAAAAAAGCATGTACAGCTTGTCCCTAGTTCCTTTAGATGTTCACACCTGACATATTCGTAGAGAGTATGATAGCTACCTGAAGGATCATGGTAGTCTATCTAGTGTGCTATGGCCCCTCTCCTGGCTTATCTTACACCAACAATGTGTTCATCGTCACATCCGCGTTTCACAGTTTAACTTTACCCTGCAACAAGTGGTAGTTTTGATCAAAGAATTGAAAACAAAAAAAAAGTTCATTCAGCACAAGTTTCTAACAAAAGACAGAGAATACTGCCTCAGCTACTAAGACTTTTGAATCATCTGTACAAGCAAAATTGCCAATCATGACAGAAAAATTAGCCCTCTTTGTCCAAAGTCAAGATTGCAGTAATCTGTCTCAGCTACTACAGAAATCACCACTACTTGGTCTAACCTTAACAAAATTCAGATAAGCCATGACACTACACTACCATAGGGAAATAAATTCAGTAGACAAAGAAGAGATACCATACTTTTACG
The DNA here is from genome assembly GCA_012274485.2 of Sinapis alba. Lineage (NCBI taxonomy): Eukaryota > Viridiplantae > Streptophyta > Magnoliopsida > Brassicales > Brassicaceae > Sinapis > Sinapis alba. Next base: position 367,699 of record MU105700.1, on the reverse strand, counting down.
AAAGCATAGTCTTGATGTACTACTGCAATAACACCTACATTGCTTCTTTTCTCCATCAAAATATTATCCTTGTATTCATTCAAACAGAAGCACAGATTGAGCTTACAAAGATTATGTAACAGATCTTCGCAAGAACATAAAAACAAGATAAATAAGATTGGTAACTATAGAGGTAAGAAGGAGAAGTAAATCCAATGGGCTTTTTCGTTTCCCATAATAAGTTTCTTATAGAACTAATGTTCTACAAATAAAATTAACAAATGAGTACAATAGTCAAAAGCTTGCCGGAGAACTTCCAAATCTGAACCAAACTAGATCACATTGGATACTCCCCAAAACGAACAAGAACACACAGTCAAGATCATCCTCAAGCATCAGTCTAAAGAGAGATCCCTCAATTCAGTTCTGAATCAACCCAGGCATGAGAAAAGGATCACCATGAACCAGAATCTATCAAAACCAACCCAGATCACCAAATTGCTAGAGGAATGTTCATATCGGAATCAACCCAAACTCGGGTTTTCAAAGAACAAGATCCACAAGGAAGAACAACAGACGCCACAAAAGCACCCAATCTCCGAACTCGAACGAAATCGCCGTCTCTCACCAACGCAAACCCCATAGTCTCTAGCTCAGAGGAATCAACAGAGAAGTAATCACCACACCTACACTGATAAAAAACCTCCATGACTTCTCCTTCTCCAGCAACCTCTACTGACATATCCTCTATACTAATCTCATCAGCAGTGGTTCCGTCCTGCCTCGCAGATCGAAGGTCGTTGTCGTAAACCACGCGTAGCTCTGCATCGCTTAAGACTTGCCACGCCTTTTGAATCTTGAGGAACTTTTCGTCTGAGCTGCAACGAGGAGAACTGTTTAGCTTGTCTGGGTGAGAGTGAAGGATGGCGGATCGATAGCTGTTGCGGATTTCGTCATAGCTCGCATCTTCTTTGACGGAAAGAATCTGGTAGTATGTCTCATGGAGACTATTTTGACCGAGAAGCATGATTGTTGAATCATAAGACGGCTGATTGGACTGGAATAGATGTTCACCGGCGACGGGGAAAGAGAATCGGTGGAGGTTAAGAGGCCTAGGGCTTTTTATTGGAAACCTGAAGAACTATTAGAGCATCAGCATCCGTTAAAACACTTCAATCGTTTCTCAAAACTAGGTTTGGTCATTCCGAACTCCTGTCGGTTTCGGTTCGGTTGATTCGAATTTTTGGTTCTATGCTCATAAGTCTCATTCAAAATTTATTAGTTATCAGATTGGATTCGGTTCAGTTCTGATTCGATTTAAATCGGATTATAATCATGTGTGAAATAGTCTAAAAATATATTTTTTAAACCTCAAAAAAATTGACAAAAAAAATCATTTACTTATTTTGCATATTTTTATTATATATTCATTTTCAAAATTTTAAATAAACCAAATCTAGTAATAAAGTGATAAGTATCACAAAGTCTTTTCCAAAAATAAATAGGTCTCTTTTTCATTTTAAATTTTAAATTACACTTTTTCTCTTTCTTTCTTCTTTTTCATTTCTCTTTTATCCTTTTTATTATTTTAATATTTTCTATGTTCGAGAGATTGATCAAGAAATACTCAGTGCACATGTTCTTATCAGACCAAACTTGTAAAAGAAAAGAAAATAGAAAAATACACATTTTACCAAAAATATGAATTCTTCATTAATCTAAAAATATATATAAACTTGTATTGTTTACCGATTTGAAAACCGACTTTTATTTTTTAATAGAAATCAAAACAAAATCATTTTATTAAATAAAAATAAAAAATTCAATTTATTAAACTTTTTTGATATGGTTAAAAAGTATGATAGGAGATAAACGCGAAGATCGATTAGTTTGATGGAAGAAATAATTTCAATTTTTACAGATTAAGATGCATGCGTTGTTGAAGCAACAAGACATTTGAAAACTATTATTAGAGAAGATATTTGATGATGTTGTTTTGGAGGCTCAAAAAGAGAAATTGTTCTAAACAATTTTGTTGTGTCTAGCAGACGAGATCATCATTGAAGTGCCGGATGAGAATATCACTGCTAGTTCATGGAAGAAGTTGGAGAGTTTGTACATGAAAAAATCTTTGACGAATAAGCTACTTCTGAAGCAATGCCTCTTCGCCTTGCAAGAAGGTATTGAGTTTCGTGATCATCTTGACAAGTTAAATTCAGTATTACTTGAGTTGCATAACATCGATGTTAAAGTGGAGGGTGAATATAATGCATTAGACATGTTGGTATATCTGCTGAAATCCCTCGAGAATTTCTTGCAATCGTTCACTGTTGGCAAAGATACAATGAAACTAAAAGAAGTTAAGTCAACGCTTCATAGACGGGAATTGCACCATAAGACATCCGACTGAGGGATAAATAACCAAGCTTCGGAATTGTTTGTCTGTGGTGTGAAGGGACATGGGGACGTAAAGGTTTCGAAAGATAGGAAGTCGTTCCCAAGAGATTCTAAGCTAACATATATTTGCAACTATTGCAAAGAGAAGGTACATTGGAAGTCAGACAATCCAAAAAAAATGAATGAGCAGCAGTCCAGATATGCTCAATTAAGTATGATGACGACATTGGTTTTGTTGTGCATGGACACACACACTCTTTTGATGTGTGGGTTCTTGATACAAGAGCATCCTACCATATGACACAGTGGAGAGAGTGGTTTTTAGAGCACACATAGGTACTTGACAACAAAATTAACATGGCAAACGATTTTGTCTGCAAAATTGTTGGGATCAACTCAATTAAGCCCATGACACATGATGGTAGATTCCACACATTGAACGAAGTTAGGAACTGTTCCATCAATGATGAATAAGTTTGATATCCGTGAGTCTTCTAGATAGTAGAAGGTTCAAATATTCATATGGTGATGGAGTCTAAAATGTCTACAAAAGTTCTGATGTGATTCTGAGGGCTTTTATAAATGGTACTTTGTATTTGCTGAAGGGTACAATAGTTACAGGTTCAGAAAATGTTACACCGCCAAAGATCTCAAAGGAAGATATGATTATGCTATGGCATATGAGGCTTGGAAAGGGTGCGCATAGAATGCAATATCTGTCGAAGTATAATATGCTTCGTTCTGATATTGGTTTGGAATTATGCTCGAAAGAGTTCAAATAGTTTTGTAAGGGTGCAACAACTGCCAAGCATCTTACAGTTAGAGAAACACCACATCATAATGGTGTAACATAACGGATGAACCAGGCATTGCTAGAGAGAGTGAGGTGCATGATCTTGAATGCAAATCTTGAGAAATAGTTTTGGTTTGAAGTAGTTAACACGGCTTACTACTTGATAAATCTCGGTCCCCACATAATCATCGAGTGCAGAATACCTTCTGAGGTACAGTCATGTAGATATGCTGATTATTCACTTCTAAGAGTGTTGAGTTTTACTGTTTACGATCATGTGAATCGAGGTAAACTATATATGATAGCAAGGAAGAAAGAATTTATGGGCTACGGTGATGGAGTCAAAGGATTTAGGGTCTAGTCTCCATCAGAAAACCATATATGGGATATGGCCATATTACCATCAAGGAGAAGAGTTTCTACATGCAATTGGGTTTTCAGTATTAAGAATGGGGCATCACTAGTAGAAGAAGTGAAGTATAAAGCTTGGATTAATTCAAGAGGTTTCGGTCAGAGAGAGGAGGTAGACTAGAATGAAATATTCTCACTAGTGGTCAAGCATACTTACATCAGAGTGTTGCTAGCGTTGGTAGCACGTCAGGACTTGGAGCTTGAGCAATTTGATGTGAAGGCAATGTTTCTTCATAAAGAGCTAAATGAGGAGATATACATGCGTCACTCGGATGGTTTTCAAGTTCCTAGGAAAGAAGACTATGTTTGTAAGCTTTAGAAATCACTTTATGGATTTCATAAGTCATTTTATGAACTTAATTAGTCTCCTAGACAATGGTACAAGAGATTCAACAGCTATATAATCAAGTTGAGCTACATTAAAAGTCTTTGTGGTTGTAACTCTACGTGGATGACATGCTTATAACTGCAAAGAAGATGTGTGACATCGAGAAACTGAAGGAGTTTCTGAGTTCTGAATTTGAGACAAAGAATTTGGGTGTAGGAAAGAAGATCTTAAGGATGGAGATCTTCAAGGATAGGGAGAAGAATTTGTTCTTGTCACAGAGAACCTACATTAATAAATGTTGAAAATGTTTATGATGTCTTCAGGTAAACCTATCAGTGCTCTATGCGCTGTGAATGTTCATCTCACCATATATATGGTTCAACCCTAAGGGGCATCTGGTCTGAAAAAACATCTGGCCCATTGGGCATTTGGTCTTAAAGAACATCTAGCCCGTTGGGGCATCTGACCCATTGGACATATTGTGTGCAAAGACATCAGGCTCGTTGGGGGGCATCTTGTATGCAAGGACATTTGGTCTGTTTGGGCATCTGGTCCGCAAGGACACTGGTCTTTTGAGGCATCTGGTCCTCAAGGACATCTAGCCCATTGGGGCATCTGGTCCTATGGGACATCTGGCTGATGACGAACGTCTAGATCTAGTTGAGCATATGGCCATTAAAGAGCGTTTGGTTTGTCATAACAACACATCTGATCCAAAGGGACATATGAGACAAATAGAGTGATGGTACATATGGCGTTAAATAACACATCTGGTACATCTATGGTCCATCAGGTACATCTAGTACTTGAAAGTGTATCTGGTACATTTGTTATTGGGATGATTCAAGTTAAAATGGAGATTTATTTATGTGCATTGAATCTAAATGTTACATCTAGGTGATGGATATTACATCACGTACATCATGCTGACTCGGTTGCATAAAGTTATTACAGATGTTACATCTGATCGTGAGCTTAGACCCATGAATCCGTATAGTATAGGTTTTTAGATGTGATATATATATATATATATATATATATATTCAAAGTAAACCTAAACTTGCACTTTGTAAGTTCAATATCGCCTAAAATAATAAGATCTCTCTTTGCCCGTGAACGTAGTCAAGTTGGCCAACCACGTTAAATATATGTGTCATAGTTACATCGCTTTATTCATCTGTTTCCACATATGTTCTTTCTCATGTCCATTACAACAAATTGTATCAAAGCCAAAGTTTCATGATTTTTGATTTGATGGGAGAATTATTAGAAGAAATTAGCAATACAAGTCCAATATTGGATATTAGACATAACAAAATTTAATAAATATCTGATCCACTTTCAGTTAGTATGAGGCATTTTGGGGAATAGCCAATTAAAAACAATTCTGTGAGGATTTAGGCATAAAGCCGACAATATTATATTAAGTGCGGATTGGATATATAAAAACGAACATTTGAGTCTAGTTGAGCGTCTTACCTCCAGCACGAATATTCAATTTTGCTCTAGTAAAACATTTGTCTCAAGAATGCATCTGATCTGTCACAACAGTTTGGTTCATTATTAGTTTGAAAATATTAACTTTTTCAAGAATTATTTTTATGGGCTTAGACCCGATTTGAAGGTCAATGTTAGACCCAATTACCCAAAATCTTCTGGAAATACCTAACTTCAACTGGTTCCATGGGAATTTGAGGTTCATCTCTGAATCTGTTAATTCTCAATCTCTCTGGGGGAAGACTTCGTTCAGATTTGGTAGAATCGGTGGTGGGTTTATCAAAAAGTGGAGTGAAAGCATGGTTCAATAAGAAAATCATTGATCCTCTTCTCCATATCTTATGTAGGTTTGTCTTTTCTCTCTCTCTTTCTACGCGTCTTCTATCATATATCCATCTTGGCAAGATCTAAAAGTAGTATTAGTTGGTTATTCTGATTCTGCTTCTCGATACATTAGAGATGGGAACAGAAAGATCTCATTTGCTATTCATTTATCGTCTTGTCTTAAAACCTGAAATCTGATGGTTTCTTTATTTGGAACATTAGAGAGAACAATAAAGGCAGAACCTTTATCCTCCCGTCTTCATTGTAATCTTCTCAGCATTTCTGTATCTCTATCTCTGTTCCACAGTGTTGATGTTGTAAGTTCTCTGAGTTTGGTTTTGTTTTCTTTCTGTAGAGGTTCTGAGCCTAAGCAGCTTGCTTTCTCCACCACACTCGGCATTACCTTGGGAATATTTCCAATTTGTGGTGCGTATATGCCTCCTTTAGCTTGTTTCTTTGCGCTCTGTTACATTTTGAGATTGCAATGTGTCTTATTGGGAGTGTTGTTTTGAAACAGGTGTTCATGTGTTTCTTTGTGGAGTAGCTATTGCATTTTTTGGATCTACTTGTCATGCTCCAACCGTCATGTTGGCAAATATCATTGCCACTCCTGTAGAACTAGCGTAAAACCTTATGCTTATTCACACACCCTTTTAATTTTCAGTGAGTGACATTTTAATTTTTGCATATTTTCTATAATAAATTCTCTTCTTGACTTGGATCTTATGTCTTTCTTGTTAAAGTCTGGTGGTGCCTTTCCTACGACTTGGTGAAAAAGTCACTGTTGGTCCACATTTTCCTTTGACATCAGATGCCCTTAAGAAGGTTTCACTGGCCAAGCCTCGCAGGAAGTCTTTTTAAGCATTGGTAATGCGGTAAGTAGCTACAACCTACATTGAGTCTCTCTTTTCTCTTTGCTGAATGGTTCAAATTGAGAATCCGCCTTGTTCCACTCCCTAGGCTAACCGTATGATCTTGTAAAATTTTCAGTCTTTGATTTTTACTTTCTCTAGTTGTTGCAGTTATTAGGGTGGCTCGTAGCAACTCTGTTTTTCTTTACTGCGCTATACGCTGTCTTGCTGCCATGTTTCAAATTCCTGGTCTGCAAGTTTGGCACTGTTGCTTCAACCCCAAAGACACCTACACGTATTGACATAAAGCTCAACCCAAAGCCAAGATTCGTTTTGTTATCAACTAAGCAGCCCTGGGACGGGGACAAGTACAAGAAACGGGGTCAGGGACGGGAGACGGCAAACTTAAAATTTTTAGATACGGGTATAGCGTAGAGACGACAACCCAAAATATAAGAAAATATAAAAATATCCATAAGTTAAAATATTAAAATCTGAAACATAAGTTTTAAGATTAAAAACACTTTAGATAAAAATACTAGACATCAACAGAATAAGCTAATCATCTAGCAGCTCATTTTCAAAATCCGGTTCATCTAGTGAAAGGTCGGCAAACTCCAAGAATCCGACATCTTCCATAGAATCAAATTCATCTCCACCAACGTCCCAAATCTTGGTCTTTTCAGCTTCATAATGATCAGAATTCCTTGATAGAAGTTGTAGGTTGTTGTGGATGAAAACCAAGTCTTTAGCACGACTAGGATTTAACATGTTCCTTCTTAGTGAATGAATGAATGAGTAAGTGCTCCAATTACGTTCATCACATGAAAATGAACTATGTTGTCCAAGTAACTTAAAAGCCAAAGTTTGGAGTAGAGGAGTTTGAGCACCAAAGTTAGCCCACCAACTTTTGGATTCCATAGTAGACATCATTGAAATGCATGTTAAATCTTCAAAAGGACCACTCTTCATCGAGAACAATGCATACTCCTCCATAACTTTCTTGTGATCCTCATTGCTTGGAAACAATCTTCGAAAGCACTTTGTCCTTTCAAGTGAGATTTATGCATCCCTATGTGGACCTTTTCTTGCTAAATCTTCATTTAACCAATCATCACTATAAAATCTACACAATACAATACATATAGATAAACATATACGTGACACATGAACAAAATGAAATGATAAATCATATTATTAAAATCATACCTTGGATTTAAAGAATGAGCTAGACAATGCAAGGGAGTATTATTCTTTGTCCAGCGAGCCACCCAAATTTCATAAATAACATCATAGAAGGGACTGAATTCAGACACTGAACGCCTTTCTCTCTTGTAAATCTTATCTCTCACCTTCTCAATCATAGAATCCCACATCACATATACCAAGTGAAGACATGGCTTGTCGATGTCACAAAATCTGATCATCTCATATATAGATCTTGTGAAATCTATAATATAAGAAACCTTTTCCCAACAGTCATCATCCACTATCTTCTCTTTAACAAAGTTTGCTTTCCCAGTGTCATCATCTCTGTAAGTAGACCATTCTTCACTTATAATCATGGCTTGAAGACCCCTTTTGATAAGCTTCAATCTCTTAACATCACAATGATTGAAGAAAACCGTGTATCAGCAACCAAAATTAATCTCAGCGGACAGAACTTACCAAAAATGGCTAGTCTCATGCTATGGTTCATAATGAAGTTTTTTTTATTGCAAAGGCATCACCATGAATTTCAGTAATTAAATTGCACATTCCTTGCTGCACAAATATTTTTCAAAGCGAGATTGAGGGTATGAATAACACATGGTGTCCAATAGATGTGAGGAAACCTCCTCGATAAGGTCTCCAGCCTCCTTACAATTTGGTGCATTATCAGTGGTGACTTGTACGACGTCTTGATCACCCACTTGATGAAAGACTTCTTCCAACAATTTAGAAATGAAGAAATTATGTTTTACTTCACCAAAACAATTCTTAGCCTTGAGAAACATAGGAGCACCTCCAGAAGTAGCTATGAAATTAATGAGAGGTTTTCTTACATGATCGCTCCAACCATCACTCACAATCGTCACCCCTTTCTCCTTCCATGTCGATTTCAGTGGAACTAACAACTTCTCAACATTGTTCTTTTCTTTCTGCAATAAAGTTGTTCGGAGTTTATTATAACTTGGAGGTACATAGCCATCAAGTTTGTTGGCAGCAACAAACTGATAAGACCGATGATAGCTAGAATTTCTTGCAAGATTGAATGTCATCCTTGCAATTTCCTGATCTAACTGATCTCTAGCTTTAACACCAAATGATGCAATGATTGGTGAAGAACAAGATTTCCTCTTCTTAGAAAGAGATTCACACGGTAATGGAACTGCTCTAGATCCCGACTCAGATTTCTTCAGCTCAAAATCATTTTTCAGCTTCTGTATTTTAATCTTTTCAGTAATTGTTGCTCTTCTACAGATAGTAACCCCCTGCCCTTTCTGTCCAAGTAAATGCGCTTTGATTCTATAATATGATCCTTGTCGAGTCTCATTACAAAAACTACACTTAAATCTCCATGTTCCTCATGTTGCTCCTAGCTTCTTCAATTTAGTTACATAATTCCATAGTGGAAATTCTTCTTTTTCACTTGATGAATTAGTAGATCCACTACCAGTACCGGTGTTGACATCTTTAGTTTGAGAGTTCATCTTCTTAATTTATCTGAAATCACATAAAATATATGATACAAAAAGTAAAACCCGAAACACAAGAAATCACATATATTTATATACAGAAAATACAGAGAAAAAAAATCAGAAAGTTGTATTAATGAAATCGAAATATAATTCAAACTCAAACGTAAACAGCAAACAAAACACTAAAATCAGAAACATACAAGAATCTTACATGTTGTTTCTTGTTGCTGATGAAGAGAGATGGTTGTCACTAGAGAGAAATATGGTTGAGAGTTGAAGAGAAAGACATGGAAATGGGAGAGACTAATGTGGAAGTGGAAGAGATTAAGAGATTGATAAACAACTTTCTTTATTACATCTCTTAATATTTTTAGAATTAAAAGAAGGGTGTTTTGCAAAAGTAACCCAAAACAAAAAGTCAAATGCAAACTAACCTATGTTTTTTTTTGAACTTTCATGTGTCTTTTGTACCCTAAAAACCTGGATTATTCACGAAAATGCCATTACTTTTTTTTCAAAATTGATTGTTTTACTTTATCATCCTCATCTTTATCTCTTATTTACAATATTGCCATCAATACATCAACCACCATGAACAACCAATTTGAAGCTCTTAATGCACCAAAAATTTGATTTTCACTCTTCCTAAATTATTTCTTATGCAAAAAACCTACATCTCTCTTCACTTTCTCTCTATATTCACCCAAAACTCAATCTTTTGAATCTAAACATTCAAGTATTCATGTACCCATTCAAGTTCATAATCACTGGTTATTAAAGAGTGAGATCGATTTCGGGGTGAATTTATGTGTGTTTGGAGAAGCTAAGAAAGTTACCTCAGTCGTTGAAGGTATGAAATCAAAACTCTTTTCTGAACTGTACGTCGGAAGACTTACATGTAAGTTGTCTGATACCCAGACGACTTACAAAGAAGTCGTCTGGGAGTCAGACGACTTACAGGTAAGTCGTCTGGTCAATGCAAAGGTTAGTTTTGCATTTAACTTTTTTTTAGTATTTTCTTGAGACAACTTCCACATAAGTCGTCCAGATTTTCAATGTTAACAAAAAAAAATTTGAAATTTATTCAGACGACTTACATGTTAAGTCGTCTGGAATAAACATATTACTTTTGCAATTGACCGAATTATGTCAGAAAGTTGACTGGCCAGAGACGACTTACATGTAAGTCGTCAAGCCGACGACTTCCAGGTAAATTGTCTAACATTTTCTCAGAATGTTGACTCGGTTGAGAAGAATTTCATACGACTTCCAGGTAAGTCGACTTATGTTAATTTTGCAATTGAGAATTTAAACTTAGATATTTAATTTTCAGTAGACGACTTCCTGGAAGTCGTCTGTCTGTCGAACAAAAAGTGACATCCGGATTTTTTAGACGACAATCTGGTCAAACCTTTAGTTTCGACAGAAGACTTCATGGAAGTCGTCCAATGGATGACTTTCTGGAAGTCGTCTACTTAAAATTAAATATTTAAGTTTAAATTATCAATTGCAAAAGTAACCTAAGTCAACTTACCTGGATGTCGTATGGAATTCGTCTCAACCGAGTCAACATTCTGAGAAAATGTTAGACGATTTACCTGGAAGTCGCCAGCTTGAAGAATTACATGTAAGTCGTCTCTGGCCAGTCAACTTTCCAACACAATTTGGTCAATTGCAAAAGTAACATGTTTATTCCAGACGACTTACATGTAAGTCGTCTGAATAAATTTCATTTTTTTTGTTAACAAAGGACGACTTATTTGGAAGTCGTCTGACTGGACGACCTCACTTTAAGTCTTCCTTTGTAAATATTCAATTGCAAAAATGACCTAAACGGACGACTTCCAGTAAGTCGTCCACTCGGACGACTTCCTGGAAGTCGTCCAAGTCGTCTCTCTTAACTTTTTTGAATTGCTTTTCTATATTTGCTAATGTGATTTAGTTTGATTATGTGCAAATGATACGTCCTATACCTGTAGTATACAGAGAATGGTCAGTGAAAAACGACTCTTGGGATTTTGTGGTTGATAAAGCTAAAGGAGCGAGAATAATCTTTTTGAGTGAAGGTTCTACACATGCCGAACTTGTTGAAATGGTTGTAGAAGATTATAACATGGAAGATGAGGTTGTGGAGTTAACCTACTTATTACCAGAAGCAATGAGGCATCAAGACATTCCTCCTATTCATGTTACAAGTGATAGACAAGTTCGGAACTTGATCGACATCACTAAAATGCATGATGTACGTCTTTCTGTTTCAAGCCGAATGAAGCTGAGAACGGTTATAGAAGCTAAAGATTCTAATAAAATTTCAGAGAAAGGGGAAAAAGATGATGATGGGGTTGAAAATGATGATTGGGAGGAGGATGTTAACTTGCCTGAAGCTGAAAATGATGATTGGGAGGAGGATGTTAACTTGCCTGAAGCTGAAAATGATGATTGGGAGAAGGATGTTAACTTGCCTGAAGCTGAAAATGATGATTGAGAGGAGGATGTTAAAGCGGATGATCTTGGTGAAGATTATAGCGAGGATGAGGATGAGGAAGAGGATGAAGAAGATAATATATGTTTTGAGGATCTGAAAGAGACATATGGTAGTGAAGGAGGAAGCTTGAATGCCACCAATATTTATGTCAACCAAAGTTTTGTTAGTAAGGATGCACTAGTTTCAGCGCTGATTTATAGCGGTGAAGCGTAAGTTCTCCTTCAGAATATTCAAGTCAATAAAAACTCTATTTGTGGCAACTTGTCGTGTTAATGGGTGTGGATGGAAGCTTAGAGCTAGTGTGAAACATGGAACAAACACGTTTTGGGTAACCAAGTATATGAGCACTCATACATGTTCGGTTTCGGACCGACTGGCTGTGCGGAAACATTGTACTCTGAAGTATGTTGGTAGGCTTTTCATCGATCGCGTTGGAATCATTGATGGGTTGAATCTGACACATATCAAAGATGCGATGAAAAATATATTTGACATGACTCTAGATTACACCACCTCATACAGAGCATTGTTATATGCGCAAGAATTGGTGAGAGGATCAACAGAAGATGGGTATGAGCGTCTGTCTTCATATTTGGAGCAAATTGAATTATCAAATCCGGGTTCTATCACTAGTATATAACTTGATTCTGAGAGTAGATTTAAGTATCTATTTCTATCTTTTGGAGCTTCTATTGCTGGATTTCAGTTTCAAAGAAGGGTCATCGTGGTAGATGGGACTCACCTAAGTGGGAAGTATGGAGGTGTTATGTTAGTAGCAGCTGCATAATATGGTAATCTTCAGATATTTCCGTTGGCTTTTGGAATTGTAGATGCTGAAAATGAAGATTCTTGGGAATGTTTTTTCACAAAATTGACGACTTGTATATTGATCAGTTTTCTTTGGTGATAGTCTTTGACCGGCACATAGGCATTATAAAGGTTTGTGACAAAGTGATTTTTTGGACTACCCGAGGAATATGTTATTATCACCTACAACAAAACATTGTCAAAAACTTTAAAGGAAAGCATCTTTTATACTTGGTCAAAGGTGCTGCGTATGCTCATACACTTGACGATTTTAATCGGTACATGGACGAGATACGGAGTGCAAACCCGGCTCTTGCAACATATTTGGAGGAAGCCGACGTGGCTCTATGGTCAAGGGTTCATTGTCAAGGAGAAAGGTTCAACATAAAAATGAGCAACATCACTGAATCTATTAATTCTGCACTCAAAAAAGCAAGAGGATTTCCCATACCATTCCTTTTGGAGTTTATAAGGGAGAAGCTAGGAATGTGGTATTGGAAAAGAAAAGAAGATGCTTTGAGTTTTACATCTGAACATAGCCGAAAATTTGAAAACTTATTGGCGGTTTGTTTAGAGCTAGCGGATCATTTGACCGTCCAACCAATCGATGGATGGCGATTCTTTGTAACAGGAGGTATCTGAAACTGTATTGTTGATTTGGAACATGGAAAGTGTGACTGTGGTGTATATGCAGTGGAGAAAATACCTTGCTCACATGCCATAGCAGCTGGAAATCATGTTGGATTGCATATCTCTACCCTAATGTCATATTCTACTCAAAGGATACTTTGTTTGCAGGATACTCACAAAATATATATCCTCATGCTGGAGAAGTTAAGGAAAGTAAATGTCTTCCACCGAATGTAAATCGTCCACCGGGAAGATAAAAGAAATCAAGATGGCAATCTTGGTTGGAGCTTTCCAGGATGAGAGGACACAAACCCATAAAGAAACACATGGTTTATAGATGTTCAAACTGCAAAGAAACAGGTCATACAACTCCACATTGTGAGAACTGATCTCCTGGACGACTTCTGGAAGTCGTCTGGAAGTCGTCTGTATGTCGTCTGGTGGAAGTCGTCTGATTGAAGTCGTCTGGTGGAAGTCTTTAGTTGGAAGTCGTCTGGAAGTCGTCTGGTAGAAGTCGTCTGGTGGAAGTCGTCTGGAATTCGTCTGGAAGTCGTCTGGAAGTTGTCTGTATGTCGTCTGTATGTCGTTTGGAAGTCTTTTATCTTCTTATTATGATATGGTTATGAATGTTATTATGATCTTGTTATGATCTTGTTATTATGATCTTGTTATGATCTTGTTATCTTCTAGTCGTCTGTATGTCGTCTGTATGTCGTCTGGTGGAAGTCGTCTGGAAGTCGTCTGTAAGTTGTTTGTATGTCGTTTGTATGTCGTCTGGAAGTCTTTTATCTTCTTATTATGATCTTGTTATCAATGTTATTATGATCTTGTTATGAATACATAATATAAAATAATCCGAACTTGCAAATATATACAATGATCTTGTTATGAATACAGAATACAAAATAAGCTTACAAAATGACTTATACAAAAAATGACATATACAAAATAAGCTTACGAAATAAGTTTTTCAGTTTTGGGTTAGGGTTAGAAGACTTCCACATAAGTTGTCTGGTAGTAAACGACTTACATGCAAGTCTTCTAATCATACATGTCCTGGTTGACATCAACGTTAGTTATCTCTGTTTGATGGGCGTCGGGGATCTCTTCAAATATATCCACCGCCATCTTCTCCCTAATAGCCTTGTTGTTCTTGGGATTCAAGGAACCGGAAAATGGAAAGCCAAGTGCATGACATTCAATGTATTTCAAGCTGAAAAGGCCACAATCTCCACTTTCACACTGAGGTGCATTCGCAACCTCATACGCGAATGGCTCTAGTGAGTATTTGCAACGTTCTTCAACTGTGGCAACGCACTCAACAAGCAAATAAGGGACCATATTGACAAAAGGCGCCATTACCTGATCCAGCTGTGCTTTTCTAATACATCCAACGATGATGTCCCAGACGACTATGTGCCTGTTAGGGATCAACATCCAAATAGCAAGCCAATGATTATTCTTTTAGTTCACTGGCGCATATATGTCATCGACATGTATCCCCCAAATCTTGTTCGTCTGGCAAAATGAGGGTACAACGCCTCTGTATAAATCCCACGCCCCCCAGAAAGCCTTTTTCCTAAACCGTTTGCATCCGGCTCTGAACTCACCCAATCCGAATATTTTCTTATCCACCACTGTGCAAAGGCATGATCAAGAATACACATTCTTTTACTCCTAAACATATGTGGATCATTGGTGTACTGTTTCCTCAGCACATTGATAAAAAATCCATATGCTGCAATGAAAAAAATAAAAGTCAGATGACTTAACAAATATGGAAGACTTAACTAGGTCTTCTAACCTGGACGACTTCCCAGATGACTTACTAGACGACTTACGAGAAGTCGTCTGGTAAGTCGTGCTACTAGACGCCTTACGAGAAGTCGTCTGGTAAATCGTGCTACTAGACGCCTTCCTGGAAGTCGTCTGGTAAGTTGTCCCACTAGACGCCTTCTTGGAAGTCGTCTGGTAAGTTATCCCACTAGACACCTTCCTGGAAGTCGTCTGGTAAGTCGTCTAGGTTAGAAGACTTAGTTAAGTCTAGTTTAGTCTCACCAGCTGTATAGACACTTACAGAGTCGATAAGCCATTGCAAGGGGGTTCAGAGGGTCTAATACTAGAGACTTGGACATCGTGGTGCTTTCTTTTTAGGAGGGGTTCTATACCATCTGCAAACACCAAAAGTACATAAACAATCAGGTAATGGAAGTCGTCTGGTAAGTCGTCCAAGAAAGAAGACTTACCTATCTTTCTTCAGCCAATTGGTAAGTGCTGAAGATTTGTGCTTGTCAACAGGTAATGCAAAAGAATCATAGTCAAGTCCAATTTTCTTGTTTGGAATGATACTTTTGGCTGTGATGTTTTCCTGAAAAGGAGATTGCTGTGAGGAAGCAAGCTTCCTCTCTCGTTCACTCCTTGCCCTAACATTTGCCAAACCAGCCTCACTCTTTGCAATCCTTCTAGCTTCTTCGGTCTCTAGATCTGAAGCAGTTGGTTTTTGCTTGTCCATTATCACAATACTCCCTTCAGATGCTTTGTCTTTCTCGTCCTCTTCGGCCTCTTTCACCTCTTTGGCTTCTTTGGCATCTCTAGCCTCTTTGGCCTTTCTGGCCTCTTTTGCTGTTTTGGCATCTTCGGCCGATCTGGCATATCTAGCCTCTTTGGCTGCTTTGGCATCTCTGAGTGCTTTGGCTTCTTTGGACTCTTTGAGTGCTTTGGCCTCTTTGAGTGCTTTGACCTTTTTAGCTGTATCGGCCTCTTTAGCAGCTTTGGCTACATCAGCCTCTTTAGCTGCTTTAGCTGTTTTGGTTGCGTTGGCCTCTTCGGCCTCTTTGGCTGCATTGGCCTTGGCCTCTTCGGCCTTGTTCGCTGCATTGGCCTCTTCGGCCTCTTTGGTCCCTCTGGCCTCTTCGACCTCTTTCATCTCAGTGTCCTCTTTGGACACACTCGGATCTCCTTTCTCCCCATTTACACTTTCACCCTGCAAGTGACCAAAGAAGATGACTTAAAATCTTAACCAAAAAGAATAAAAGTCAGACGACTAACCAGACGACTTACCAGATGACTTCCCGTAAGTCGTCTGATGAGATGACTTACCAAACGACTTCCAGGAAGTATTCTCGAGTAAGTCGTCTGGTAAGTCGTCTCACTAGATTGCAATGAACATTGAGAAACAAAGAACCATAATATTTTATAAAATTTGAACCAACAATGCATTCTGATTTACAAAAGAAGCAAATCACTTTTTTCCTACTATATTTCTTAGAAGTTCTTCTGGATTTTTTTGTGGGAGAGGTACTAACCCCGAAATCGTCCGTGTGTTTAGGGAGTTTAGAAGGGGTGTGAGGAGCCTCATTAGAAGCAGTCCCTTTGGTGCTTTTGACAAGCTGCTCTAGAGCTTCGATCCTTTCGGCAACAACTTCGACCCTATCAGCAACATGCTTGATCTCCCTAAGGATCATCCCAAAACCATCCCTCATGGCATCAGCCATCTGCTTCATCCCTTTTTCAAAAACTTTTTGGGTAATCCAACCCACAAGAGCCTCCTCTGCCTCTCGAGGAGGCTCTTCTGCCTCTCGAGGAGACTCTTCTGCCTTCATAGTAATCTCTTTGCGAGCTTTCTTTCGAGGTCTCTCTTCCTTCACAGTAGTCTCTTCCTTCACATAACCCTCTTCATTCTTTGCATACACGACTACAGACTTTTGATTGGACCCCAAGGTAGTACCGGCGACTTCCCAACATTCCATGGTTCAGTGATGATTCCCATTCGACATAACTTCGACAATGTGGTCTGCGGCCTTATCCTCTACACCATGGTCCCATTTTGGCCACATTTCATTAATGTCCTTCTTCTTCAAAAAGTTCATCACAACACTCTGCAAAAAAAAAAAAACAAAATATAAACTTAGAAGACTTACAAAAGACTTACCAGAAGACTTAACTATAAGTCTTCTCACCAGACGACTTAACTATAAGTCGTCTGGAAGTCTTTTGGTAAGTCTTTTGACTAGAAGACGTACCAAAAGACTAAACTATAGTATGTTATAAGTCTTCTGATGGAATTAACTGTCTTTTGATGGCATCTTTAAAAAATCTGCGTCCTTTGCCACCATTGTAAGCCAGCAGAGGTGGAGACGGTTTGTTTTGTACGGGATGACCATACTCAGCTCCGAATTCTGGCAGAGCATAGTACACCCACACCTGGATCACTTGTACAAACCCATCAATAGTATAAGATTTTGTTAAATTTTTATTCCACAGTGAGTCCATCAGCACCTTGAACGCGACTCTCCCCCATGGATAATTTTCAAACTCTTCTAAATCCATCACTAGCCTTGCAAGACTAGCCTGGGTTACAGTTGAGAACTTTCTTCCTTCAATGAATCCTGTGAAGATGGCTAGGTATCCCAGCCGCATCTGATCATCCCGAGACCACTCTGAACATCTCTTACATGCTGCTATTATCTGCTTCGTAGTAGGACCAGCACCAATACCAACACCCAGAAGCTACCAAAAAGCAATCGTCTCCTCCGTAACCTCACACCTCAGATTTTCGAGGTTCTCAACGCAATCGCAGTTGAGACCAGTGAGGTGTTCAAACTCAATCAAAGAAAACCTCACCGGTTCCAGACCAACAAGACACCAAAGCTCATACTTCGTCTTGATGTCAAGATTGAAACATAGCATAAAGTGAACCAACCTTATGCCCAAGCAAAATTCAGCTCCTTGAACTTGAGGAAGACTCCCAACTTTGAGTCCCTCAGCTCCTGGTATTCGTCTAGATGTAGAGCATCCCTGGTGGCAGTAAACAACTTCGTATCATCAATATGATATGAAATGTTTTTGACTGGTTCGGCTCTTCCCCTAAGGTAAATAACGTCTTCGGGAGTTCTGGTAATTCCATTTTCAGTCTGCAAAACAATCAAAACCAACATCTCAAACACAAACCAAACAGAGAAAGATTTATAAACTAGTAAATTTAGGGGGTAGAAGACTTCATGGTAAGTCGTCTAGGTAGGATGCGTGTAGATGACTTCTTTGTAAGTCGTCTAGGTAAGAAGACTTTCAGATAAGTCGTCTGGTACTAGACGACTTATCTGAAAGTCGTCTGGTACAATACGACTTACCTGGAAGTCATCTGGAACAAGATGACTTACCAGGAAGTCTTCTGGAACATCGTGTTAAACCTACATATCTGAAAATCGTGTTAAACCTATAGATCTGACGTTTGTAGTAACTAACTAGATTGAACGGCTACAAATAGATGAACTTACAGTTGGAGGCGAAGAAGTATTGGTCGTCAACGACAACAGTGGTTACAGATCTGCAAAACAAGAAGGGAGATAATATAAAAATTAAGGTTTAACGGCGGCGAAAACGATTCTCCTTAAGCAAAACACTGAACGACGGCAAGGAGGAAGAACTTACCGGTAGTGAGATCGGCTGCAAAGTTTAACGAAACGCAAACGTTTAGATCTGGAAAAAAAATGAACAGGGTTAGGTTACTCTTCCTCGGACGTGATGGAGAAACGATATTCGACGGCAGAAACGAGGTTACCGGTAGTGAGATCGATGGAAAACGGCTAGAGGTGTCGACGGAAGACGGCTAGGGTTTCGACAAAAAAATCGCCTTCGAAATTGCCTTAGAGAGAAAACGGCTAGGGTTTCTTTTTTTTTTTAGCAAAAAGTGAAAATAACAATGAAAAAATAACTATTTATATTTTCGGTAAAAAAATTTGTTAGATAAATATAATTTGGTAAAAGTAAAAGTTATGTATAGTTTGGACGACTTCCCGGTAAGTCGTCTAAAACCTGGACGACTTCTAGGAAGTCATCTGAAACCCTATAATATAAAACATAACTCAAACAACTAACAAAATAACATTTAAACACTTCGTTAAACTTAATATCAACTTTAAAAGTGTTTAATATACACAAATCTAAACACATATACCTCAAATATAAAATTTCCAAGAGAAAAGTTAAGCTTCCAACCTCTTACCCCTAAATGTACATATAATACTACAACATATGTTACCAAACCCTTAACCAACTAATACCATCACTTACTTCATTCATCTCATCTAGGTTTAAATCAATTCAATTTAACTAGATCTTAATTTATATCATTTAGAAATGTTTATAATTACATTATAAATATTTTTCTCTTGTCAAAATATTTTTCAAAAAATTTATAAATTATTTTTAATATTTACTCTTCTAGAAGACTTCCAGGAAGTCGTCTAGGAAAAATTCCAGACGACTTCCAGGAAGTCGTCCATAAAGTCGTCTAGCAGAAAACCTAAGAAATTTCGCAGACGGCTTACTGAGGTTAAATTCGTAAAAAAACACACTGTTTTTTTGTTTGGTCATAAGGGGCTTTTGACAATTTTACACTGTTTTTTGTTTGGTTTGGGTTACTTTTGCATTTCATTCAAGTAGGGGTTTAGATTTGCATTTAAAATCAAACTTTAGGTCAATTTTGGTAATTTTCCCTTAAAAGAATAAAACAATTAAAAATAAATATAGAAAAATTCGGATAAAAATCAAATGGGTACGTCTCTTTTCTCTTCAAACATTCCCGAGACGTCTCCCGTCTCAGACCAACCATGTCTCCGGTTAGTCATGTCGTCCCGGGTTCACGACACATGTGTTGGGGACGTCTCCCAGGCGTACCCGAGACGTACCCGCCCCCTCAGTGAACCTGGTACGTGAGACGACACCCAAGTGGCGTACCAGTGCAACTTAGGTTATCAACACTAAACCCTTTAAGTGTAACACTAACATATAGGGTATACACAACTTGCACTGTCAAATCCTTACATTCTTTGTTTAAAACCTCCTTTTGAAAAGGTCATTAACCGGAAAGATTGGTGATTACATATGAATCAAACATAAGCATAAAATTCATTTGTATGGTTTTTTTTTGTTCTTGTGTTGATTATACGTTCGTAGCACCAAATAGCTTGAACAAGAGAAAAGAAATAGAGAAAGTAACACTTTGTGAGTAAGACTGACCTGAAATAACCGCCTGCCAAGAGAAGGCAAAAATGAATGGTATCAGAGGCTTACTCGTTGATCTCATCTTCCTTAAATGCAATAAATGGATTGTTCCTCAGGTTTTAGGCATTTTGTGTTAAAGAATTGAACTGTAGAATTGGGTTTCTTTAGTAGCGAATTGTTGTAGTTCAGGTTAAATGGAATTACCCTGTAGCGGTTGTAGTCCATTTCTAGTTGTTTTGTTTGCTATTTGAATAGATTAGTTCTTATGGTGTTACTTAAGTTCTATGTTCATAACAAACTTGTTTTTGTGCAAATGAAGAAGCTGAAGATTGGCCTCCTTAATGTGATGGGGAAAAGCATCTAACTTTGTGAGTAAAGATGGTCCTCTTGAGATGTAATGCTTTTTAACTTCGGAGAGCAATTTAAGAGAGAACTTATTTAAATATGCAGTTGACAATGACGATGTCAAAAAAGAAAGAATCAAAAGATTTGACTATGTCTCTTGGTTCGTACCACTAATTTCAAGGTATATTGATAAAACTAAAAAGCAGAACGAGAAGGCAAATCTGCGAATCTCCGTGTCCATGGGAAACATCAAAGCTGATGTGTTTCATCATCCATATCTTTATATTTATGGTTATAAATGTTAGGGTTTGTGAAATCTCATGTCCAACCCAAAATGCTTCGTACTAATTAGAGTTGAATATCTCTTTATATATTAGACACTCTTTGTCTAATTTTTCAATGTGAGACTTAATTTGATATCTCATAATAAAATAAAACTTATTGATATAAAATTATAAGTCTGCATAATTTTTTTTTTGATGTTGGTGACATTAACATAATAAATATTATAGTGTGATTCTAGTTCAGACGCATTAGCTTCATTTTTTTACCATGTCAGAGAACATGTGAAGTTGAGTAAAAACCACATATGATTTTTTTTTTAGTTTTATATTTCAGAACATCGTCTAAATCTACGGAAAATGAAAAAAACATTTGGAAATAAATGTGAAAATTCATATTCAATTTTTTTGAAATGTTTATTAATCTTTAATATAAGTTTTGCAAACAATTAGACAAAAGTGAATGTCGGAGAAAAGAATTCTTAAATTGAGCTGCAAGCAATATTTTAAATCTGACTCGAATACTGAACCAACCTATTCTCCAGATCAATGGATTGACAGTGGTTGAACCACATATCATAAATTGTAATATATAGTTTGTATGAATATAATATTATTAACTACTGAAAATATAACCTAATATCAAAAATTCATGTTTATTTACAAAATATATTTTTCTTCTAAATGTTAATGTTTGTCGGCCATGAAAAAAAAATTATTTGACTAATTTCTAAAACTAAATTATAACTTTGGAAAAAGTTAAGATAACAAGTGACTAAATAAAATTATTATAAAATTAAATCTTAAATCAAAAGTAAATAAAAATAAAAAACTAGGAGTATAATATATTTTATTTGTGACTAATACTTCTATATCAATAAATTTTGGTTATCTATTATCTTTTTCATTTTCTTTGAATGACATAGTGAAATATTCATCAAAGTTTAAAGAATTATTAATCAAACAATTTATTCAATTTCATATAATATTAAAAGTATATCAGAATTTTAAAAAATTTATAAATTTTATCAGATTTTTTGGGGGGTTTTACCAGGTTAAGCGGTGTCGGGTCATGGATTAATGGCAAATTTTTGGGGTTTAACTGGATGTTATCTGATTTTTACTTAACAATTTTTTCATCAAAACCGGATTATATATATGTCACTTGTTTTTTTTGGTTCTATCACATGTCATGATTGACGATGAAAACAGTGGCTACAAGCCTACAAAGTCTGAGATAATAAGAGTATGATTAGTGAGGGTACCTCACATGATCTCTCACAATAAAAGAAATAAAATGAGATGAGAGAGGTATTAAAAAGGCAAGAGACGATTGTTCCTAAAGAAACTCTTTACACAAGGTTAAAGATGTTTATAACATCTGTTATCACACAATTGGTTTAGCTTTTTATTTACTGAAGTCTTAGTTATGTTATTTAATAATGTTACTATAATAAAGATGATATATTTTTAGAAGATAATTTCCCATTAATGTTGCTCTAAGTGACGTAATGTCGAATTATCAGAGTAAATGGACATTTAATTTATGTGTCAAAATTTTATAACATTAACATGTCTTTAACTGCTAATCTAATTAAAATTGTGTATACACTTAATTAAGAGAGAGGAGAGAGGGGAGAGCATGCTAAAGTATTCTACATGTCAACTCTTTGGACTGACTATAAGTATCTGATTTTGATGATTGAAGAACCTTGAGCTAAAAATTATAAAAATGAGATTCCAAGAATTTAAGATTAAATACTTTCAAAAAACAAAATACTTTGACAGATTCATTAGCTAGGATTGAATACCTTTACGAGCACAAAAATAGTTCGACAGATTCATTAACTAGGATTGCAAAAGATTTTCATATGAATTTTTATTTTGTGGTTGTTCTATTTCGGTCTAACTTTCTAGAACATCATTAGTTTGAGTGATAGAACAACCATTTGATGTCAATTTTTTAAAAACATATGGTACATGTAAATGTAATTTGGGTCTAAATCATGTTAGATTTTACCGGAACAGTGACATATTATGAAGTTTTCCGACCATATAATTTATTGTATTTAGAAGTAGGATGATCTTATGTTACAAATGTAAGTTCCGAAAATTAACATTTTTGTATTAAAAAAATGATTTGTTTCTCATCATTTATATCATTTACGATAACGTTAGAAAGAAGAGTTTATTTTGAGTTACTAGGTACATTCCATCGGTATATGAGAAACTGAAAGTTAGGCTTGGGTCAAAAAGCCAAACCAAAATCTGAATCCAAAATCAAACCTAAAATACAAACGAGAATCAAGTTTTAAAAATATCCAGTCTGCCCTCTCCGGCGTCTAGTGTTCCCCGTCAGCATCATGAGAGGGTGGGTTCATGTGTCCTTTCGTTCTTGTTCTCCGGTTTATAGTTTTTGGTGGTTTTATAATTAATCTTTTGTTCAGACACTAATATGGGTTGTCTTGTTTAAGTTTCGAGTTCTGTTGCAGGTGGTGCAAGTTCCTTTAGTGCTTGGTCGTTGGCTGAAGGTTCCTTCGGCCATGGTTCTTTGATAGTTGTTTCCTTGTTCGAAGAGTTGGCCCATGTGTTGCATTTAGAAATAGATGTAAATGTTGGTAATGGGCTTAGCACGAGCCCAATAAGAGCTAAGTCCAAAATCAGGTCCGGCCCGTTAAGTAAAATGATGACTCACTAAAAGACGAAAGCATACTTTCCTATAAATAGAGAGTGTCAGACTCATTGAAAGAATATTCAGAAACGTACGAAAAGTACAGAGAGTACAGAAAAGGAGACCTCTCTCTCAAGACGACCTATACTGTTCAGAGCAGCTCGTCTTTGACGACCAACACCAAAAATAGAGAGATATTCGTTTAGACGACCTGTGTAAACGAGCATCTCTAATTCTTGTAATTGTCTGAGCTCTTTGTTACTTGACTATTAATACAAAAATCTCCACCCCTTCATCTCATTTATTATTATTGTATCATCAACCAAGTATGAAATCAACAATTGACGCCCACCATGGGGCAGGAGATTCTTCTACACTTCAAGACAGCTCGGCGGTCACAGAATCCGCAATCATCAACGACCTAGGAACAACACACATGGCAACCACGACGACCTCCGGTCAGCCAAGAAGCAACGCCATGTCGACGACCTCCGGTAAGCCAGGAAGCAACGCCACGTCGCCTACGTCCAGTCAACCAGGAAGCAGCGCGATGATGATCTCCGGCCAGCCAGGAAGCAACACGATGATGGTCTCCACTCAGCCAGGAAGCAACGCTGTGACGACGATCTCCGCTCAGCCAGGGAGTAGCGTCACCCCAGCGACCTTCGCTCAGCTAGGGAGCAGCGTCATCCCAACAACCTTTGCTTAGCTAGGGAGCAGCGTCATCCGACGACTTTTGTTCAGCTAAGGAGCAACGTCATCCCGACAATCTCTCCTCAGCCAGGGAGCAACATCATCCCGACGACCTCCGCTCAGCTAGGTAGCAGCGTCATCTTAATGACCTCCGCTCAGCCAAGGAACATCGTCATCCCGACGACCTCCGCTCAGCCAGGGAGCAGCGTCAGCCCGACGACCTTCGCTCAGCCAGGGAGCAACACGATGTTGATGATCTCCACTCAGCCAGGAAGCAACGCTATGACGACGACCTCCTGCTCGCCAGGGAGCAGCGTCATCCCGACGTCCTTCGCTCAGCCAGGGAGCAGCGTCATCCCGACGACCTCCGCTCAGCCAGGCAGCAACACGATGTTGACGATCTCCGATCAGCCGGGAAGCAACATCATATTGGTGAGCTCGGCACAGCCGTGCAGCAACATCGCAGCGACGACCTTGAGACAGCCAGCTCTCCAACCCATCAACGTGGAGATCAACAAAACTCATATCCAGCCGATCAACATAGGGATATCTGCAGCAGCTTTGCTCTCAACACGTCAGTCAGACACAAAGATTGCACACTCAAACCAACCAGACATCTCCTTAATCTTTCAAGCACTTGTAGGACAGATTGACGAGCTCGCACGGGTAACACCGACTCGCTTTGACGACCTTTGTGCAATCCCAAATCGCGTGCAATAATCGCATTAATGAGCTTCAATCTGTTGAGAGAGATGCATCCAGATCTCGACAAGTGAATATCATCCCGCAGCTCCAGCGAGTCTTTTTTAATGAGCTGTCAACACTTGTCACTGAACCTAGACAACAACCGCATAATAATTTATCTGTGCCAACCTCCGACTTCAGGCAGCAGGGCCGAAAACGACCCAACGACCTATTAGCGTCATTTGACGAACCAAGATACCAACGACAAATTCAACTCAACGACCAGCATACCCAGGCGGAAAATTATCATCAGACTGCCAACAGAGAAGTCCAACACATAGACGAGGAGATCAAGGAAATGAAGGCTCAACTACAGCGCATGACATCCAAAGTGCATCAGGCAATCAACGTAGCACCGGAGATTGATCGTGTGCTCCGCAAAACCCAGAATACGCCATTCACACCTCGCATCCTCAACATTCCTGTACGACATCTAGGAAAAATCAAACTTCCTACTTACAACGGAACGTCCGACCCAAGAGAGTACCTCACAACCTTCAGCATCGCGATGGGAAGAGCAAATTTTTCACCTGAAGAACGTGACGCAGGTCTCTGCCAGTTGTTCGTTGAAAATTTAAGTGGACTCGCACTCGGATGGTTCTCGCGCTTAGAAGCCTATTCCATCGACAATTACAACCAACTCTCAACTGCCTTCCTAAAACACTATTTAATGTTTATCCAGCAGAGTGCATCCAACGCTGACCTCTGGACACTCTCCCAAGGACCCAAAGAAACACTTCGCTCATTCATCGAAAAAATTCAGAGCCATCGCCTCTCGCATTACTGTACTCAATGAGGAAACAGTCTTAGCACTCCAAAACGGTCTTTGGCACGAGTCACCATTTCGAAAGGAGCTGTTCAAAAACAAACCACAAACTCTGGAGGACGCGCTCCATCGAGCAGTAACCTTCATTAAAATCGAGGAGGATAAAGCTGCGTTTGCCAAAATATACACTACCACCAAAAACTCATCTTCAGAGGAAAAAGAGTCAGGCGAGTATTCCGAACCCCGACAGCACTACAATAAGGCATACAAGGATAACAAAAATAGGAAGGCAGGAGGAACCTACCATATAAGCAACCAATAAACTAACCGGCCCACCGACAAACGTGCTCATGACGATCACGTCTCAGCAGACGCTCACACATACTGCAGTTACCATAATTCAACGACTCACAACACAGAAGAATGTCGTCATCTACAAGAAATGTTGTTAAGTCAATATCATCGCGACCATGACTTATCGTCCAAAGAGCAAAGTGGAGAGCAGGTCATAGAAGATTAAGAAGCAAACAAGAAGACCGACGCACTCCTATTATACCAAAAATAACATCCCATGAGGATCTGCCAATTTTATTTCTAAGCATTTACTTTTTTGTAAAGGTGAACTACGATCGGCTTGATCCCCGTCAATGGGATACGTAGGCAACTTCTCACGAGGTACAACTAGTTCTATAAAAATATTCTAATCTTTTCAACAAAGTATTAGAAAAACAACCATCACACAAAAAAAAAACGGGACCAGTTCTCAGTGCTGCAGCTCCGTGCTCACACTCCAAAAATATTTGCAAATGAAATACAAGACCAGCTCTCAAAGTGTGACAGCTCCACACCCACACTTGTAACATATCGAAAAAAAAACGGGACCTGTTCTCAGTGCTGCAACTCCGTGCTCACACTCCAAAATTATTTGCAAACGAAATACGAGATCAGCTCTCAAAGTGTGACAACTCTGCGCCCACACTTGTAACATTTTGCAAAAAAAAAACGAGACCAGTTCTCAGTGCTGCAGCTCCGTGCTCAAACTCCAAAATTATTTGCAAACAAAATACGAGACCAGCTCTCAAAGTGTGACAGCTCCGTGCCCACACTTGTAACATTTCGAAAAAAGAGACCAGTTCTCAGTGATGTAGCTCCGTGCTCACACTCCAAGATTATTTGCAAACGAAATACGAGACTAACTCTCAAAGTGTGACAGCTCCGCGCCCATACTTGTAACATTTTGCAGCGAAGGAGACTTTCCTCTCAGCAACATACTTCTTACGCCAAGTGGCAACTTCCGATGCACGATCGGCTCCCCCTTAACCGCATCAAGCTTGCCATTGGCTTTCTCAAGCTCAGCTGCAACGACCTTAAGCTCGGCATCCTAGCTGTTCACCAGCCGGTTCACATACTTTGCAGCCTACAAAAAAACAAAAACACATTCATCACATCAAAGAATGTTCATCATCACCAACCACTCTAGGAGCATTAGCCAAAGCCCCACACCAACCGATGCTCCTGCAAAATTGCCAACAACAGTAGCAACTCTGGCGCTTCCCCCAGCAAAGCACTCGCTCAAACTCGAAAACTCACTTAAATTCATCCTTGAGGGAACCTCCCAAGTTACTGCACCAAAAGGGAAGGTAGAAAAAAAGGAGAGCAACCACAAATACAAAAAAAGAGGAGGTGGGGAAAAAAGGAGATCAACCACAAACATAACAAAAAAAGAAGGTGAGGAAGAAAGGAGAACAACCACAAACACAACCAAAAAAAAAAAAAAGAGAAGGTGGAGAAGAAAAGAGAGCAACCACAAACACAAACAAAAACAAAAAAGGAGGTGAGGAAGAAAATAAGGTACCAACCCAAACTTATAAAAGAAACACTAGGCAGAACTCTCCCCCTATCAACTAACTGCGCGCAGTTCTCTCGACGAATTCACCACACCAACGGCCGTGCGCAGCTCTCCCTTCACCAGTCACCGCGTGCAGCGCTCCCTTCACCAGCAGCAGCGCACAACTCTCCCTTCACCAGCCGCAACGTGCAACTCCCTCGACGAGCTTCCAACACCAGCGGCCGCGTGCAGCTCTCCCTTCACCAGCTGCCGCGCACAGCTTCCTTGGCAAGCTCCCTCACCAGCCGCCGCATGCAGCTCCCTCGACGAGCTCCTCTCACCAGCGGACGCGTGCAGATCTCCTTTCAACAGTCGCCGAGTGCAGCTCTATCGGCGAGCTCCCCACACCAGCAGGCGCGGGAAGCTCTTCCTTCACCAGCGGCCGTGCGCAGTTTCCTCGATGAGCTTCCCTCACCAGCCGCCACGCGCAGCTCCCTCGACGAGCTCCTCTCACCAGCGGCCGCGCGCAACTCTCCTTTCACCAGTCGCCGAGCGCAGTTCCCTCGACGAGCTCCCTATACCAGCAGCCGCGCGCAGCTCTCCCTACACCAGCGACCGCATGCAGCTTCCTCGATGAGCTTCCCTCACAAGCAGTCACGCGCAGCTCTCCCTTCAGCAGAGGCCACACACAGCTCTCCTTTCACTAGCAGCAGCGCGCAGCTCTACCTTCACCAGCCGCGCGCGCATCTCCCTCGACGAGCTCCCCACACCAGTGGCCGCGCACAGCTTTCCCTTCACCAGCGACCGCGCGCAGTTTCTTCGACGAGCTCTCCTCACCAGCGGCTGCGCGCAGCTCTCCCTTCACCAGTGGCAGCGCGCAACTATCCCTTCACCAGCCGCCGCGCGCAGCTCCCTCGACGAGCTCCTCTCACCAGCGGCCGCGCGCAGATCTCCTTTTACCAGCAGCCGAGCGCAGCTCTATCGGCGAGCTCCCTACACCAGTGGGCGCGGGCAACTTTCCCTTCACCAGCGGATGCGGGCAACTTTCCCTTCACCAGCGGCCGTGCGCAACTTCCTCGAAGAGCTTCTCTCACCAGCCGCCGCGCACAGCTCCCTCGACGAGCTGCTCTCACAAGCGGCCGCGTGCAACTCTCCTTTCACCAGTCGCCGAGCGCAGCTCCCTCGACGAGCTCCCTATACCAGCAGTCGCGCGCAACTCTCCCTACACCAGCGACCGTGCACAGCTTCTTCGACGAGCTTCCCTCACCAGCGGTCGCGCGCAATTCTCCATTCACCAGCGGCAGTGCGTATCTCTCCTTTCACCATCCGCTGTGCGCAACTCCCTCGACGAGCTCCCTACACCAGCGGCCACGCGCAACTCTCCGTTCACCAGTTGCCGCATGCAGTTTCCTCGATGAGTTTCCCTCACAAGCAGTCATGCACAACTCTCCCTTCACCAATGGCCACGCGCGCAACTCTCCTTTCACCAGCAGCAGCGCGCAACTCTCCCTTCACCAGCCGACGTGCGCAGCTCCCTCGACGAGCTCCCCACACCAGCGGCCGCACGCAGCTCTCCCTTCACCAGCAACCGCGCGTAGCTTCTTCGACGAGCTCTCCTAACCAGCGGCCGCGCGCAACTCTCCCTTCACCAGTTGCCGCATGCAGTTTCCTCGATGAGTTTCCCTCACAAGCAGTCATGCGCAACTCTCCCTTCACCAATGGCCACGCGCGCAACTCTCCTTTCACCAGCAGCAGCGCGCAACTCTCCTTTCACCAGCCGCCGTGCGCAGCTCTCCCTTCACCAGCGGCCGTGCGCAGCTTCCTCGACGAGCTTCCCTCACCAGCGGTCGCGCGCAATTCTCTATTCACCAGCGGCAGTGCGTATCTCTCCTTTCACCAGCCGTTGTGCGCAACTCCCTCGACGAGCTCCCTACACCAGCAGCCGCGCGAAGCTCTCCCTTCACCAGCGGCCGGCTTCCTCGATGAGCTTCCCTCACAAGAAGTCACGTGCATCTCTCCCTTCACTAGCAGCCACGCGCAGCTCTCCTTTCACCAGCAGCAGCGCTCAACACTCCCTTCACCAGCTGTCGCGCGCAGCTCCCTCGACGAGCTCCCCACACCAGCGGTCGCGCGTAACTCCCTTCACCAGCGACTGCGCGCAGCTTCTTCGACGAGCTCTCCTCACCAGCGGCCGCGCACAGCTCTCCCTTCACCAGTGGCAGCACG
Organism: Sinapis alba; assembly: GCA_012274485.2. NCBI lineage: Eukaryota > Viridiplantae > Streptophyta > Magnoliopsida > Brassicales > Brassicaceae > Sinapis > Sinapis alba. The sequence continues at coordinate 337,957 of MU105700.1, read as the reverse complement.
CAACTATCCCTTTACCAGCGGCCGCGAGCAACTCTCCTTTCACCAGTCGCCGAGCGAAGCTCCCTCGATGAACTCCCTATACCAGCAGTCGCGCGCAATTCTCCCTTCACCAGCGGCCGTGCACAGCTTCCTCGACGAGCTTCCCTCACCAGCGGTCGCGCGCAATTCTCCATTCACCAGCGGCAGTGCAAATCTCTCCTTTAACCATTTGTTGTGCGCAACTCCCTCGACGAGCTCCCTACACCAGCGACCGCTTGCAACTCTCCCTTCACCAGCTGCCGCATGCAGTTTCCTCGATGAGTTTTCCTCACAAGCAGTCACGCGCAGCTCTCCCTTCACCAATGGCCACGCGCAACTCTCCTTTCACCAGCAGCAGCGCGCAACTCTCCCTTTACCAGCCGCCACGCGCAGCTCCCTCGATGAGCTCCCCACACCAGCGGCCGCGTGCAGCTCTCCCTTCACCAGCGATTGAGCGCACCTTCTTCGACGAGCTCTCCTAACCAGCGACCGCGCGCAGCTTCTTCGACGAGCTCTCCTAACCAGCGACCGCGCGCAGCTCTCCCTTCACTAGCAGCAGCGCGCAACTCTCCTTTCACCAGCCGCCGCGCGCAGCTCCCTCTACGGACTCCTCTCACCAGCGGACGCGCACATATCTATTTTCACCAGTTGCTGAGGCGCAACTCTATCAGCGAGCTCCCCACACCAGCGGGCGCGGGCAGCTCTCCCTTCACCAGCGGCCGTGCGCAGCTTCCTCGACGGGCTTCCTTTACCAGCCGCCGTGCACAGCTCCCTCGACAAGCTCCTCTCACCAGCAGTCGCGCGCAACTCTCATTTCACCAGTCGCCGAACGCAGCACCCTCGACGAGCTCCCTATACCAGCAGCCGCGCACAGCTCTCCCTTCACCAGCGGCCGTGCGCTGCTTCCTCGACGAGTTTCTCTCACCACCGGTCGTGCGCAATTCTCCATTCACCAGCGGCAATGCGTATCTCTCCTTTCACCAGCCGTTGTGCGCAACTCCCTCGACGAGCTCCCTACACTAGCGGCCGCACGCAGCTCTCCTTTCACCAGCGGTCGGCTTCCTCGATAAGCTTCCCTCACAAGCAGTCACGTGCATCTCTCCCTTCACTAGCGGCCTTGCGCAACTCTCCTTTCACCCAGCAGCAACGCGCAACTCTCCCTTCACCAGCCGCCGCGCGCAGATCCCTCGACGAGCTCCCCACACCAGCGGTCGCGCGCAACTCCCTTCACCAGCGACCGCGCGCAGCTTCTTCGACGAGCTCTCCTCACCAGCGGCCGCGCGCAGCTTCTTCGACGAGCTCTCCTCACCAGCAGCCGCGCGCAGATCTCCCTTCACCAGCGACAACGCGCAGATCTCCCTTCACCAGCGATAGCGCGCAACTTTCCCTTCACCAGCCGCCGTGCGCAGCTCGGTCGACGAGCTCCTCTCACTAGCGGCCGCACGCAGCTCTCCTTTCACCAGTCGCCGAGTGCAGCTCTCTCGGCAAGCTCCCCACACCAGCGGGCGCGGGCAGCTCTCCCTTCACCAGCGGCCGTGCGCAGCTTCCTCAACGGGCTTCCCTCACCAGCCACCGCGCGCAGCTCCCTCGACGAGCTCCTCTCACCAGCGGCCGCGTGCAACTCTCCTTTCACCAGTCGCTGAGCGCAGCTCCCTCGACGAGCTCCCTTCACTAGCGGCTGCGAGCAGCTCTCCCTTCACCAGCGGCCGTGCGCAGCTTCCTCGACGAGCTTCACTCACCAGCGTTCGCACGCAATTCTCCCTTCACCAGCGGCATCGCGTATCTCTCCTTTCACCAGCCGCCGCGCGCAGCTCTCTCGATGAGCTCCCCTCACCAGCAGCTGCGTGCAGCTCTCCTTTCACCAGTCGCCGAACGCAGTTTCCTCGACAACCTCTCCTCACCAGTGGGAACACGTAGCTCTTTCGACGAGTTCCCCTCACCAGCGGCCGTGCGCATTTCTCCCTTCACCAGTCACCGAGCGCAATCCCTCGACGAGTTCCCCTCACCAGCCTCCGCGTGCAGCTCCCCTTACTAGTCGTCGTGCGCAGCTCTCTCGACGAGCTCTTTTCACCATCCGCCATGCACAACTTCATCATCCCCTGATGATCTCCCATCCTAGTTCCTTCTCTTTGACTAAGCTTCAAAAATCTTTGACATCATAAACGATCCAAACCTTATTTTTCATTCAGAAGATTCCAGAGGAATTCATCAAAATTTAAAAACTTGATGAACTGAGGGGGCTATTGTTGGAGATGGGCTTAGCACGAGCCCAATAAGAGCTAAGCCCAAAATCAGGTCCGTCCCGTTAAGTAAAATTATGACCTCACTAAAAGACAAAAGCATAGTTTTCTATAAATAGAGAGTGCCAGACTCATTGAAAGGACATTCAGAAACATACGAAAAGTAAAGAAAGTACAAAAAAGGAGACCTTCCTCTCAAGACGACTTGCACTGTTCAAAACAGCTCGTCTTTCACGACCAACACTAAAAATAGAGTGATATTAGTTTAGATGACCTGTGTAAACGAGCATCTCTAATTCTTGTAATTGTCCAAGCTCTTTGTTACTTGACTATTAATACAAAAATCTACACCCCTTCATCTCATTTATTATTATTGTATCATCAACCAAGTATGGAATCAACAGTAAAAATCGCAGATATGTTGATGGGGTGATACGGTGTAGCCAGTGGAAGCAGTGCATGTGTTTTTGCTGACGGCTACACATATCTTTCTTCAACTCAAGTGTTTTGTCGGGTTTTCTATGTACTTGGTTTGTGTTGCTCGGTTTATCGTCTTTGTGATCTGTTTTATCTTGTGTGAGGTTTGTTTCCACTGATTCTCGAGCTTGGTTGCTCCCCCTCGCCTTCTTACACCATTTGGTTCTCTCTGCCTTAGTTCTTTTGAGCTGCTAGAGATTTGATTTTGGATTATTTTCTTCCTGACTTGTTCTCCATCGGTTTAATAGTCGTGAGGTTTCTCATTTTTTACTTGGCTTCTCGGTGAAAAAGTTATTCTCGAGGATGTTTATCCTCTCTCAGCTTCTTCATGTTGGTGTTTTTTTTTCATTTGTTTGGGTTTCTTTGCATTTCGAGTAATAATGTCAGTTGGTATTTGGCAAGTTGTCTATGTTTGTATGCTTTGTAGGAGATGGATTGCATCCCTGCAAGGCCCATCGAAAAGTCGGCCCAACACGCTACCTAAGGTCGTTTAGGCAATGAGGGTCTCGGTTGCTCGGCTCGGCTCGAGACTGTTTTTTGCCGTCTAAGCAACTAAAAACGGCTGAGCCAAAGCAGCTCGATCGAGCGAGTTACTTGCTCGGCCCATCGAGCTAAAAGCCCATTAGGGCAACCAACTCAGGATGTGAGTACGCGAGCATCAACTATAAAAAGGAAGAGGAGGTGACAGGGAGGGCGAGGGTTTTCCAGACTGAATATCATCACTTTGTATTACCGCTTTGTACTTTTCTCGATCTATTTGCCGATCATCGGCCCTCTTTGTTCAGATACCTTCTCCCTCTTGTAACCGATCTATTGAATAAACGCTTTTCCGTCAAAACCCACCGACGAGTTCTGTCTCACTTACTTGTTTACACTAACTTGGTTCAAACAGTTGGCGCCCACTATGGGTTTGACGAAATAAGCATCAGAAAAACATAGGATGACTCTCACCGGCTCAACTTCCGGGGAGACCCGGAACCTTCCCCAGAAGTCGCGCCGCAGACTGCCTCTCGCTTCATGGACACCGTCATGGCGCGCCTCGCCCAGCAAGAAGAGATTTAAAAAGCAACCAACGCTCAACTCGCCGCCTTGGTCGCCGCTCTGGCCGTACCGGTCGGCACTACCAGCAACCCTCAACCATTCCGTCGTCAGCTGTTCAACACCGACCAAGCAGTCGGAAATGAAGAACATACCGCTGACACCGCAGATCCGACGATGTTGCGAGAAATCGCCGCACTCAAACTCTCCCTCCAGGAGATCAGCTCAAAAATCCATCACGTCGCAACGTCCGCTCCACAAATAGATCGAGTCCTCGCCGCGACGTCAAGGACCCCTTTTACGCGACATACGACTTTTTTCAACCGAGAAATTTTGCCTCCCATCCTACTCCGGCGTGTCAGATCCCACTGACCACATACCGGCCTTCAATATAGCGATGGGAAGAGCCAACTTCGCCAAGGATGAGAAAGAGGCCGGTTTCTATCAGTTGTTCATCGAAAGCCTCACTGGACCAGCCCTCACTTGGTTCTCTCGTCTCCCGGAGAATTCAGTCGCCAGCTTTCGCGACCTGTCAGTGGCTTTTCTAAAGCTATCCCAAGGTGCCAACCAAAGCCTTTGCGATTTTATGGAGAATTTTAAGGCAGTCGTTTCACCGTGGACATCCAAACAATATCGCTGTCGATGCCTTGATGAACACCCTGTGGGTTCATTCAAAGTTCCGAGACGATTTGTATCGGCACCCAACCTCGTCTCTTCAAGATGCAATTGCTCGGTCTAACAACTTCATCTGAATGGAGGAAGACACTCGGGCAATCCTGAACAAGCAAAACGCGTCGAAGCAGGCTTCGCCCAAAGCGAATGATACTCGCGAGAAGACACACCAACATACACCAAGCGAGAGAGGAGATCGGAAGAAAGGCTTCGTGTACGTCGTAGACGAAGCCGAACTCTCCGCTTGAATAGTCATGGTTCGAGAAAAAGGATGGAATCACTGGGAACGGGATACCGATCAAAAAGGCCAAAATCCCTCCAACCCTTCTAGCTCGGTAGACCTCAGCAAGTACTGTGAGTACCATAAAGTTAAAGGCCATGACACAAAGGAGTGCAAGCAGCTCCACGAGGCCTTACGTGCATCCTTCAGCAGCAGCGACGCGAAAGTCGAGCCACCGAGGCAACGACCAAAGAATAACCAAAGCTGGAGTAAGAACAAGGACAAGAAGGCACAGAAGGCGCGAGGAAAGACTCCACCTAGCGAGCTGCAAGAAAAGAGAGGGGCGACAACACCCCCAGACTGCAAAAACAAAGACACGAACATTGAGGAGGAACTACCCAGAAACCGCCAGTGAGTTGAAGTAATCCTCGCTCAACCAACAACCTCTTCAGACGACGAAGCGCCCTCCTCCCAAAACAACTCACGAACTGAACCAGCACAACGGTCATCCCCAAAAGCCGACTTGAGTGTTCGCGACCCGTGATTTGAAGCGAAAGTCGACCGTCTCCGAGCAAATTCCAGTTGACAAGCTCGATCTCTGAGAGACCCTTAACACTTCTCGAGCCAAGCAACGAGTTAATCTCGGACAAGATGACCTTTGCAGTCAGCTAAACGCTAATAGCGATGACCTACGGATCAGTCTCAATTGGGAAAAAGACTCAGACTTGCGTAGGCGGCTCGAAAGATCGAAGTCCTCCAAGCCCTCCGAGGCAAAGGGCACACTCCCAGAGGGTTCATCGAACGATTTACGAACGCAAATGCAATCCAAGAGGATCGAAAAGCGCCTGCAACTTAACAAGATCATGGGCGGGTCTCCTCCATGCGGCGACTCCGTGCGGTCCGTCAAGGATTATCGCCAAAAGGCAACAACTTCGCAAAAATGGTCCGTTTGGCCTTAGAACGATCTGTAGATCACGTTCTCAGCCGACAATGCCATGGGCGTTCATATGCCACACAACAACCCACTTCTAGTCGAACTCGGCATCGGGAATTGCAAAGTAACCAAAGTATTGGTCGATACCGGCAGTTCAGTTGATCTCATCTTCCGTGATACTCTCGACAACATGGGAATCGACCCGGTTGACATGAAACTTTCCTCTCAATCCATCACCGGTTTTAACGGATCTTCCAAGACAATGCTCAGTACGATACGCCTCACCGTCTATGCATACAGAGTTACACGTACCGTCAAGTTCTCGGTCATAAGCACAAACACTCCATGGATACACTCAATGAAAGCAATCACTTCAACGTACCACCAGTGCCTCAAGTTTCCAGGCCTTGATGGTCAAATCAAGACGTTACATGGCGATCAACAAGCCGCCCAAGATCTTTTGATCGCTACCGTCGAGCTACAGTAATCCATATCTCAGGTCAACTCGAGAGCTGAGCCAATCCGAAAAATTGCCCCGCAAGCAGAAGAGATCCTCGAAGTATCGATCGACAAAACTGACCCGAGCAAAGTCGTCAGAGTCGGCGCCAGTCTGCATAACCGTCTGTGAGGAAAAATCATTGCCTTCCTGAAACAAAACATTTTAACTTTTGCATGGATGACAACATATATGAAAGCCATTGATCCCTCCATCGTCTCGCACGAGCTGAACGTAGATCCCACCTTCAAGACAATCCGACATAAACGACGAAAACTCGGGCCAGAGAGATTGAAAGAAGTGAACGAAGAAGTCGAACGACTGCTCGCTGCCAAATCAATAACCAAAGTACGCTACCCCGAGTGGCTAGCAAATCCGGTTGTGGTGAAAAAGAAGAACAGGAAGTGCCGCGTTTGCGTCGACTTCACCGACCTAAACAAAACCTGTCTGATGGACAGTTATCCACTCCTTCACTTCGATCGCTTAGTCGAGTCGACAGCGGGCAATGAGCTCCTGACTTTCATGGATGCCTTTTCTGGCTACAACCAGATCATGATGCACCCTGATGACCGAGAAAAAATATCCTTCATCACGGATCACAGGACCTACTGCTATAAGGTGATTCCCTTCGGACTGAAAAACATAGGCACCATGTATCAACGACTGGTAAACCGCATGTTCGTCGACAAACTGGGAAATTCTATGGAAGTTTACATCGATGACATGCTGGTAAAGTCATTGCGAGCAGGCGATCACCTTAGCCACCTGTGCGAATGTTTCAAAATGCTCAACGAGTACAGAATGAAACTCAACCCGGCGAAATGCACCTTCAGCGTCATGTCGGGAGAATTCCTCGGGTATATCGTCACCCAAAGAGGGATAGAGGCTAATCCGAAACAAATTTCCGCCATACTTGACCTACCCAGTCCAAAAATAGCAAAGAGATTCAACGACTAACCGAAAGGATCGCAATACTTAATCGGTTCATCTCGCGTTCGATGGACAAATGCCTCCCCTTCTACGAGTTGCTACGGTAATGCAGAACACCAACCAGTCGGGGCGTCTGTCCAAATGGGCGATAGAACTCAGCGAGCACGATATCACCTACAAAAACTGGACCGCAGCAAAGTCGCAGGTGTTGGCTGATTTCCTGATAGAGCTATCGCCAGAACTGGAGCAAGACCTCATCCTCCCTTCGACCAATTGGATTTTGCACGTAGATGGATCCTCGACGACAAAAGGATAAGGAGCCGGAGTTCAGCTCCAATCTCTGACTGGAGAATTGATCAGGCAATCGTTCAGCTTTGGTTTCAAAGCATCCAACAATGAGGCCGAGTATGAGTCCCTCATTGCGGGACTCAGGCTGGCCAAATCAGTCAAAGCCAAGCGACTAAGTGCTTACTGTGTCTCGCAGCTCATCACGAGTCAATTCAGCGGCGAGTACGATGCCTGAAATGAACGCATGGATGCCTATCTAAAGCTGGTCCAAGACCTCGCCAAGGACTTCGAGTTCTTCGAGCTCACGAAAGTCCCACGCAGGGAGAATGTATGTGCGGACGCTCTCACAGCGCTGGGAAGCAGGTTTCGGGATCAAGTCAAACGAACAATCCCTATTCATCGAATCGACAAACCGAGCATCAACCTCCATCCCGAGAAAAAGCTGTTAGTAGCACTTGTCACGACTACGGACAACGAGGCACCGGATCTTGAGCAAACGCCCGAACAGCAAGACCCGGACTGGAGGACTGAATTCATTGTTTATCTCGTGGACGGTAAGCTGCCCGCCGAAAAATGGGCACCGAGGCGATTAAAACCAGGAAGCTCGCATTATGTCGTCATTGACGGTGAACTGCATCGATGGACCGCGAGTAAAGTGCTGCTCAAGTGTATCGCCGGCGACGAGACAACGCTCGTTATGGCCGAGACCCACGATGGCGCAGCGGGTAACCACTCAGGAGGACGAGCTTTGGCTCTCAAAATGAAGCACCTCGGTTTCTATTGGCCGACGATGAATACTGTAGTTTAAAATGATTTTTAATATATTGTAGTTTACTATTATTTTTAGTTTTAATATATCCCAAAATAGTTTTAATTGGGTTAGAAATAGGGTTGTTCAATATGGTAAAACCAAACCGTACCGAACTGAACCGAACCAAAATAGACAATATGGTTTGGTTTTGGTATATACCATACAAACTGAATGGATATGATTTTATAAAAACCGTAAGATTTGGATATGGTTTGATTTATAACCGATTAAACCGAATAAATCAAATAAAACTGATCAAAAATAGAAACATGTAAATATGTATCTATTTTATAACGACACATCAAAATCTATTTGTTAATAACTATTACCATATTTTTATAGTAATAAATAAGTCCTAATTTGTAAAACACTTAAACTATAATTAAACAACAATACATCGCAATTGAGGCTTCTTATTTTCTTAGTTTTTTTTTAGTCGTTTTGCTTTATTTTAGCATTGACTAAATTAAAGTGAATGTTATAAATTTGATGGACAACAATCAGTGGAAATTCTTCACAACTTTTTTCTTATTTGTAAATGAACATAATTTCGTATTTAATCAAAGAAGCATGACTTTATTGAACACTAAATATAGAAGAGTGGAAAGACTTTTCTTTCATGCTTGCTTCTGCTTTGTTTCTTATTTTATTTTCAAAATTTCGAAATTTGATTTTAATTTTAGATTTGATTATTTTATTTGATGGTAGAAGCATTTTACTTTTTGTTCATTTATTTGAACATATAGTATTTTTTAAAAAAATAAATGATTGCGTTGACAACTAACTCTAAAATTCATATAATATGATCTCAAACTAAATAATTATGTTTTTTTGTATAAGACCGAAAACCGACAGTATATAAACCGAATCAAAGTAAATATGGATTTAGAATGGTAGTTATATTTTACTAACCAAAATACCGAAAAACCAAAAAAAACGAACCGAAATTGAACCGATATCCGGATTGAACACCCTCAGTTAGAAAAAATTGAAATATTTTAGTATATTTGCGGGTGAAATAAGGCGATATGTTAGACTTGTCAAACTTAAATTGTTGTCTAGAGTATTGTAGAGAAATTCCAAAAAAAAAATTGGGGTAGCTGATTTTATTCACTGTTTTTATTTGTAAGTTAGTAACGTATTTGTAAATATATTTGTGAGTGCCCAATAGGGGTAGTATTTGTTTTATATAGAACGTTTCTGAGAGCGTTGTGTTTAGAGACAACTTCTGGACGACGACTGAAATAGAACTTAAGCTAAAGTGAAATAAATCGATAGTTCGTCCTTACAACACCTTTTTGGATTGTTGATTATGGCAAAAATAACGTTGCGATATCTTTAAAGTACGAATATGAATCAAAGTTGTAATAATGTATGAAAGCAGTACTTGTAAAAATTAATTATGAAGAATAATCATTATGAATAACACGAAGTGAAGTTGAACCAAACCCAACATGAAGATCAACAAAACATATAAAGCATGGATCAAGCGGCTACTAGAAGAGCACTCTGTTTTGCAGAGAAAGATGATTTGCAATGTAGAGATCGAAAAGGCCAACCTATATATACCAGTTGGAGCAATATATAATGTGATAACTGGAAAAGGGGAAAAAGCCCCTATGCTAACGTCATAAGCAGAATCAAGACGTTTTTTATACTGGTCACAAAGGTACAACTTCATGACAGGTCCCCTGTTAAAAGGATATTGGTGACGGTTTAAGTGCAGTAAAGAGCGGTCGTGACTCTAATAGCAGGAAATGCATACTCATGTGATTGCAGATGAACCATAACACGTCGCGTAGTTGATATTTCCGCTTCGTCAAGGATGGGACGCTTAATGAGAGTCTGTCCATTGACCAGCTTCATGTGGCCAACAACATCTACAACACAGTTCATGAAGAGTATAAGTTAGATGGCCAAAATAAAAAGTCTAATATTTTATCACTGCCTGAAATTTAAAACACACATTCACTAAACGTAGACAACAAACCCCATGACGACTAAGCTACGCTTTGATGATCAACAAAAGCCAAGACCGAAGTTTAATATATTGTTCTATTCAACTTCAGAAACCCAATACTCAGTCATGGACAGGTCCTAATTTTTATTATAAAGATAAACCAAAACTTTATCTCCGTTGTACTAATTACTTTATTTTAGAAATTTAAGACGGCTGCTTTCATTCGAGATTTGTGTATTGATCTTTATTTAAATGGACGAACAAAATCTAAACAATACATCCAATCGTATAACAATATAACCGAGAGATGATATGATATGAAATGTTAGAGAGCTTACCGTAAAGGTCACCTTTGAGGTCACAGTTTGCTTCGAATTCCTTGTGTGAATGGACCGGGAACCTGTCTTCGTTGATGATAGGGAAGGGATTGTCGGCAAGAACGGACAGAACAGACTTGTATGAGATTGAAACAGTTACACTGTGATCAGCAACCCGATAGACCTCTTTGCTTTTAGAACCAAAGAAATTGAAGAGTCTGTAAATGGTGCCTGGTTTGAGGTCACGCAAGTATTGGTTAACATGGCTTAATGGTATGAACCCTTGCATCACAGTGCCCTGTTAGGATATAAGCATTCTGTTTTATTGGAGATCAATTTAGAAAACACAAAGCGATAGATCAGGGATAAATGTAACAATTGAAAACTGATGTAAAATGTTTTGGGGGAAAACACCGAACCTGTTCATCGATGATGAACATTTCCAGACCAATAAGAGTTTTTGCTTGTGCTATGTTTCGAGCCTCCCAGAAATGTATCAGCTGGAACCGTAATTCGGATTCATGCGGACCTTGTGAGATATCTCAAAATATATATTTTTTTATTTTGAAAAGTTTAAAACCGTTTTATGATTATTTTAAAATGTTAACAACCGTTAGTCCTTGTAAATATAATATTTATATATGGTATTGGAAAAACTAGTTAAGTTTTTAATATAAAATGAAGTATAAAAATAAAGTATAAATGAATGGTTATATTGGCCTTTAAAAGAGTTTATTTCAATTAAACACATAATTGTGTTGTAACATCATCAAAACACACAAAGACCATGAATCATACTTGTGTTAATGTGATATTAATTTTCTATCCTCAACTAGATAAACTCATTTAATTTCTTATTTTTGATTTTTTGGTCTCAAAATTTCCCCATATTACGCATTATAAAACCAATGATTTATTTAATTTTGGAACAAAAAAAACTTCTTTTCCTCTGACGAACCCTCGTCTCATTCTCACCCTTCAACGAATCTTCGATGGCGAGAGGGAACAGATCTCCAAAGATCATCTCTTTGCCACACAAGTTGATTTCCGACATGAGCGAACGCATCTTCACCCTCTGATGAACGCCTCTCTTCACCCTATGATGAACGTCTCTTCGCCCTCTGATGAACTTCTCTTCATCCTTCATCTTCACTCTGAGAGAAAATATCAATCTTCGCCTCTCCTCCTCCTCTACTTTCTAGTTTCCACACTTCTCTTCAACATCCGATGACATGTATTATATACACCCAAGCGATGGTATTAATCTTCTCCTCCTCTTTCTACTCCACTTTCTCTCCCACCCATCTCTGACCAAAGTGACAAACACCAACACATCTATCTCTGGCGGTTCTGCTTTCAGTCTGTGAATCTATCTCCGATGACTTCTCTCTGATTAAGAGAAGTTCTGGTGAACACACTAATCTGCGACTTCCAACTTGTCGTCTCTGTTGTAGAGCACGACCCAACCCTCTTCTCCATCACCTTCTTATCCACGACCCAAGCCTTTACTTCTCCATCAACTGCCGCTGATAATCTATCACCAACCATACACAACCCACAATCCATAACCCATTGACACATCACACACCCACACATCAACCATCCCAACATCACCTATCCACCTGCCAACAATCCACCCAACACCGATCCACCTGCCAACAGTCCACTTGCCTACCTTTTGTAAGATCCTCATGCTTTATGTATTGATATGCAACTAAATAATTTTTATAATGTTAAGATCATCACTTTAATGTTATAAATCTACTTTATTTTTTGTGTATACCATACCATGTTCAACATTCAGCATCCGTGTTGTTTTGTCCATGCAAAACTATCCATACGTGTTTTGTTCTCGGGAAATGCCACTTAGAGTGAGTGATTTAGATTTAACCAAAGTTTCCTAGAATCCACTATTAATATTATCCAGCAAAACAAATTAAACCAATTTACAACTTATGGTTGCAACCTTGTATAAATGTCCATCCACACAAACACATCCACAAACAATTTACTCACACAAACCATGTTATACCTAGCCATGATAGCACATATACTTTGTGGATGCAATCAATCATGGATTAAAAGACTCGCCATGGATTTCCTCCAATCTGTCTCCGATTGTTTCTCCTGGTCCCACATGTACATGTCGGGAATCAACCCAGGTATCATTATGCACAAGCTGCAAGTCGATCCGATGCATCAGTCGATCCGCCATAACATTAATAAATTATAGGGGATATAAAGTACGAAAAATGTAAATATTTTAGAACTCAAATGTTAACTATTCTGATCTTTTTTACTCCAACTCTCGTATGCGAGCAAAAGGAAAGACCATCGATCGACGGCTAAGACCTGGTGTCAATCGACGGTGAAATAAGAAGGAAGTATGGGCAAGGTTTGATAAGTCCACCAGACTTATTAGACCAGCTCTCACATGTGCCTAACAGCCTAGTTCAACATAATCTATCCTGGCACAGAACCTACTCTCGTAGTTGTCCATGTCCTATCATTGAGATCCTAGTTAGCTACTCTAGAATGGAAGCATTAAGCACAACTCAATTGATGGATATTATTAACTTAACCTAACAATCCTATTTTGGGCTAATCCATGATTGCTATCATTCAACCCTAAATCTAATTAGTAACTACTCAAACATGATATTTGTCACAAAAATCATAGATGAATAGAATATATATGAAATATAAAATAGATATAAAAACCAAAAGAGTTTCTGGAGGACTCTGAAGGAGTCTCTTCTTTATCTCCTAATACAAAATGAATAGAACTAAAAAGCTGTGTAAAACTTTGTATGTTGTTGTTCTCTCTTCTTGTATGTTGTCTTCTCAAGACATAAATATAAAGCCCTAAAATTAGGTCAAAACTCGTCCAGGGTATTCTCGTCATTATGATTTGGGTTTTGATCATCGATCGATGGCAAGTGTGTTCTATCCATCGAGCTCGAGCTTCAATCATCAATCATCGGTCGATGCCAAGTGTGTTCCATCAATCAATGGCTTTGTCGACTCCCTAGATCATCAGCTACAGGTTCTTCTCCTCTAGATGCTCCAAAAGCTCCAAAAGCTCCAAAAGCTCCAAGTATTTCATATATCTCCAAAACGTTCATGGATCTGTAAATACTCTAAAACATAGCCTAGACACACATAATATACTAGTAGAGCCTATAACATGGCCTAAAACTGGTAATAAATATGCTATATCAAATCCCCTAGACTTAACCTTTTGAGAACCTACTAGAAATAGAATAAAAAATACGTACAAGAAACGCCAAACTAAATAAATGGACTTATTAATCTTGCTTGTCCTCAAGCAAACAAATCTGTGAAAGAGGTTTTGAAAAGTGGAGACTCACATTATATTTAAGTATAACTATCACCCTACTTTGTTGCAACCACATCCAATCAAGTCAATCAAAGAGAAACTTATATACTCTATCCTAGTATAGCAACCAAATCCATTATACCAACAACTTAGCAAATACTAGCTTGACTCATCCCTCTACTGATCTCATTTCTTTTGCATAAAATAAAAGTGTATGCTTTACCTTGGTAATATCGATCAAAAGACACATGGACTCTTACCTCTACAAGTATCTGAATCAACTAGGCACAAAGCCTTCTTTGATCCCTTTCTTCCCTCTTTTTCTCTCTTTTCTGCATCTTTTTAGGTTTCTTCTTCTTTTATTTTTATTTTTCTTTTTCTTTCTTCTTTTACATTTTCTTATTTTTTCTTTGGGCAAAGTTGTAGGCGAATAATGGGGTCATTGGTAATTTACCTATCCCTCGCTTCCAACAATGTGTGATCATTCCTCGAATAAGAATAATGGGGTCATTGGTAATGTACCTACCCTTCTGCATCTCGGGATTATCATCTCAATCTTTTAAACTTTTAAGTAGATGCTGAAGAGAGAGAGAGAACATAATCAAATGTGCAATGACTTGTACCTACAGACTTGCAGAAGAAATCCGATCCAGTGTATAGCAATCCCCAAAGCAAGCTGATAATGTCAGGATTAGTGTTGGAAATCAGCTTTGCTTCCTTCAAAATTTCTAAGCAATTGTGGTATAGTGGCATGATGATCCATTTTAGTATCTCTAGTAATCTCTGCAAATAACCTTCTAAAAATGGTGCTAAAGTGTGGTTAGTCAATAATAAATCTTGATCATAATTCCCTTTTAGCTCAATAAAACTTTTTTGAAAAACTTATATATATAGCAAATAAAACTCAAAACAAATCAAATAGCGTTAGCGAACCTCCCCCATACTTAAATTACACAGTCTCCAGTGTAATCCGTCCTGGATTGGTTAGGAAAAATTTAAATCATAAGTAAATAGTTTAGGAGAGAAACTCGATACCAGACTCTGTGATAGAGTGTCAATCGATGTGAGGTATGTTGTGTCGATCGATGGTCGCGATCCATTGCAGACTGATGGTGACTCTATGGTGTCGATCGATGTCTGAACTAAAAATTTCTACTTTTTTTTATAGGTATAAAACTCAAAATAGAAAACAATATTATTAAACCTCCCCCAGACTTAAACAACACTATTACCAGTGTTATTCAGTCCGAGATTGGTGAAGGAAATAAAACATAAGGGCACAATTTAATAAAGGAAAACGGTATACCTACTTGTCGATGGTGACCGTTGATCGACACAGTTAAGTGGTGATCGATCGATGCTTAGGTTGCTCCGTCGATCGAAAATGATCAAGTGTCGATCGATGCTCTGTGCAGACTCATGTTCCTTGTTCTTTTAGAATTCGGCAATAGTATAATAAAATCCAAAATTAGACTAATATAATCAAGAAAACTAATTAAAACTTACTAAACAGTGGGTTGCCTCCCACTCAGCGCTTGGTTATAGTCTTAAGCTCGGCGTTTTGAACTTTCTGATTTGTATGGAGGTGGATCAACACTTGGAAAACAAGTGTCTACATCTTTTCTGCTCATCTGAACCATGTACCAATAAAGCTCTTCATTGCTTCATTACTTCTGGTTTTCTCATCCTTTGTAACCTCTTCAGCAACCTCCATTGAATGCATTCTTCTTTGTAGGTTCTCAATAGTGTGTTGTAGTATTCTAAGTCTTGCAGCTGTAGTCTCTGATATATCTTCCAACTGTTAAGAAATATCTTCCTTCATTAGGCTCCAAGAAAAGACAATCTCGTCAAACCTATCTTCCAATTGTGTTTCTGCTGCTTTCTTATGTCGGTTGGCTTCAGTGTCGATCGACGGTCGTAGGGTGCCGTCGATCGATGCTTGTTCGTCTGGCCTAATCGCATGATGTCTTTGTATAGTATCCAAATCTTGCTTCATCTCATCCATGTGTGTAGTCAAACTGGTAAGGCATCTGTTTATATAATAGTAGACATCATCAAGCCTTGTGTAGAACTCATCTAGTGACATCTCTTGAGATTTGTAGACCTCATGCACAATATCATCAATATTTGCTCTGTTTTATGTCCTTTCATTCTCCATAGACATACTGATATTTGTTGCATGTTCTGGTAAACATATGTAGCTCTTCTCAAACATAATGGCTCTCTCTAGAAATTCTCTGATGTCTTCAGCTTGCACATTCACTACTCTTCCGTTTGTAGCTCGTGCATTACCATTCTAATCTCTGTAGATGCCATACTCATCTTTCTTTTCCCAATGGAAAATTCTTCTGCCTTTAGCATTATAAGCTCTCGTGCCATGCTCGATACAGCCGTCGATCGATGTTGGGTGTGTCCTGTCGATCGATGTTGGGTGTGTCCTGTCGATCGACGCATGTTGTTCGATGTCGATTGATCTAAGATTACGGATCAAGACGTTCTTCTGCTTCTCAATGTCGATCGATGCTGGATGATGTGCGTCGATCGATGCGCATCTGTCTACTTTCGCCCAGCTGGCCTCATCTGATACTAGGTCATGATATTCAATCAACTCTCCTTCTCCATCGATCGGTGGTGTATGGTGGTCGTCGATTGATGCTTGATTACCAAGTTGTTGTCCGAACAGATTTCCAGTTCCATCGTCATCATCTGAATCGGACTCTGCTTCTTGGTCAGTATCGATCGATGGCGAATGGTTGCCGTTGATAGATGTTGATTTCCCGAATTGATGGGAAATTTGAAAACCACCATCCTCTTCCATTGCAGTACCACGGTTCTCTGATTAGCTCTTCTTCTCTGTAATTTGAATCGTACTCGAGGTAGGCTGGGTGTAATTGCCATTTGCATGGCAGGTGTTGGTCGGTTCTGGAGTTAGGCCGTTGATCGGTAATAAAGGGTGGGTGTCAACCGATTGTGGAACAGCAAATGCGTCGATCGGTGCTCTGGGTTGGGTGCTGATCGATGCTCCATCTTCAGGTTCCTCGTTGAACTCATAATTGCAGAAGCATGTGGCCACAAATTCTGCATCATTAGACAACTCAATCAGGGTAGCCTTAGTCTGATTCTTAACAGGTTCATAAAAAAGTTTTGATCAATTAGGGATATATACAACATGTTTTGCTTCATATCGTAGATGGCTCCCACTGTAGCCATAAATGCTCTCCCAAGTAGAAGTGAAGAGTTCCAATCAATCTGGATGTCCATCACATGGAAGTCTATTGGGACTAGGGTGTTGTTGATATGTACTGGAACATCTTTTACTATCCCTCCTGAGTTCACTTTTGAGCAGTCTACAAATGTGAAAGAATCGTTGGAGGGTTCCACTTTCAGGTTAAGCTCATCTGCCATAGTTTTGGCATGATGCTTACTGATGATCCAATATCACTGAGGGCACTGGGGTATTCGTTGCCTTTGATCAAACATGGCACCGCAAACTTCCCAGGATCACTTTTCTTCTTCAGAAAAGTCCTATGTTTCATTCTTTCTCTGAGGTGATTGAATATGATCTCTATATCCTCTTCTGTCTCCCTTGATTTCTTGAAAAACATCCACAACATGTGTGTATAGTAAGTTTCATCAAAATGGATGTCTAAAGGAATTTTGGAGACTCTTTTAACAAAACTATCCATCTCTTTTCCATTGGCTTCTCTGCGTTGATGTTTGGGGATCTTTTGCTTCCTCTTGGAATGGTCTTCATATTCTCTATCAAGATCCATGGCTTCAGATGTGTCAGTATTCTGTGTTGAAGCTGTCATGGTTGGATGCACAATCAAATTGGCATTGATGCTTGGTAGTCGAACCGGCTTCCTCATCTGTCGATCGATGTTAATTGGGTGTGTCGATCGATTCTTCTATCTCTCTCTCTCGGTCGATTGTCTCGTGTCTGTATCGATCAATGTTGGTTGATTCACACGAAACTACAGATGCTGTAGGAGCTGTTGTCGATCGATTCTCATTGCTTGGTGTCGATCGACACTAATGCGAACTGTCGAATGACATAGAACTTTCCACACAAAAATCTCCTTCTAGGAGCTTTTCTCTCTTAACCTCCTGCCAAAAATCATCATCAATCAATGTGTTGACGTGGTGCTTCTGTCCAGCCTCTTTGATTCTTTGACCTACTGCATTACACAAATGACCCTCGAGGTCATGCATGTCTCTGTTCTCATCCCTATTCAGTATCAAAGTCGCAACCATCTGAACTCGTCTGTTTCTGTCGATCGATGCGGATCGGTTGATGTCGGTCGATTCTAAGTGATCAGTTGATGTCGATCGATGAAGATAAGTTGATGTCAATCGATGCTGAGTGATCGATGTCGGTCGACGGTGGAGTTCGGATGATGGTCGATGTGGTCCGTAAAAAGAAGTGACGGTCAACGCGGTACTAGTACTGTTGATCGATGCTTATCGTCTTTCTTTACAGATCGAGCATTCAAGTATGTCAGGGTCAGAGGGTGATATTAGTTCTTATCATTTGTTTCTCATAGTGCTTCTTTGCATGTACCTGAAAACAAAGGGAAAGAAAATTTATTAGTACCTTAAAATCAGTAACAAACCTAGACTAAATCCTAGAAACTAAATCTAATGGCGATCTATGCTCCCCGGCAACGGCGCCAAATTTGACACGGTGTGTTTGTTTGTTCTAGCAGGGTATAAATATACTAAACAATCAACTGTCAAATTAACCCTAATCTTAACACACTAAATAATACTCTTGCCAAGAGAGATCATGTGTAATACTTAGGGATCAAATCCACAGAGAGCAAAAGCACACAATAGATTTCTTATTTCTAAATACTAAGCTAGATAAATATTTATATAGGTAGTGAATAATCAGATTAAGGAACTGTTCTTTGTCAAGAAGTAGGATGCAATATGGAAATATGCTACTAATAGAAATATGGAAATATGCTATTAGTTAATTAGATGTAAATATGAATGTAAATATGCTAGAACAAGCTTAATGAATTATAGGGGCTATGAAGCACGAAAATATAAATATTCTAGAACTCAAATGTTAACTATTCTGACCTTTTTTACTCCAACTCTTGTATGCGAGCAAAAGGAAAGACCATCGATCGACACTAAGGCCTGGTGTATAGCACGAAAAAACTTTCGATAAGTCCACCAGACTTGATAAGTCCACCAGACTTATTAGACCAGCTCTGGCATGTGCGTAACAGTCTAGTTTAACAGAATCTATTATGGCACAGAACCTACTCTTGTAGTTGTCCATGTCCTATCATCGAGATCCTAGTTACCTACTCTAGAATGCAAGCATTAAACACAACTCAATTGATGGATATTAACTTAACCAAACAATCCTATTTTGGGCTTATCCATGATTGTTATCATTCAACCCTAAATCTAATTAGTAACTACTCAAACATGATATTTGTCACAGAAATCATAGATGAATAGAATAGATATGAAATATAAACTAGATATAAAAACCAAAGGAGTTCGACGAGGACTTTGAATGAGTCTCTCCTTTCTCTCCTAATATAAAACAAATAGAATTAAAAAGATGTGTAAAACTTTGTCTATTGTTGTTCTCTATTCCTTTTTGTTGTCTTCTCAAGACATAAATATAAAGTCCTAAAATTAGGTCAAAACTCGTCCAGAGTATTTTCGTCATTCTGACTTGGGCTTTGATTATCGATCTATGGTAAGTGTGTTCCATCAATTGAGCTCGAGCTTCAATCATTGGTCAATGCCAAGTGTGTTCCATCGATCGATGGCTTTGTCGACTCCCTAGATGATCAGCTACAGGTTCTTCTCCTCTAGATGCCCCAAAATCTCCTAGTATCTCATATATCTCCAAAACGTTCCTGGATCTGTAAATACTCTAAGACATAGGCTACTTCCATCATGACCACTTCCATCGCTGCTACATCGGTCATTCTCACCAACCAAAGGTGGATACTTCTTCTTTTCTGATATTCTCCTGCAGATGGAATTCTAGGAACTTGTAGTCTTCCTTTCTTTTTATCCACATTCGGAGGGAAGACAACCTTAGAACGAAATTTTTCAGGAATTTCAAAACTTTCCCATGATGAATGATGAAGCACTGAATATATTGTTCTGTAATATGCCAAAGTTCACTATTCCATCTAATAATACCTAGAACAATAATGTTCAGCCATTTCTCCACGCACGAGGATGGCAGGAAGTGCATGCAGACAAGGATACCAGTCAATATCAAAACACCTATAGTAGCATGTTATGTTGCTCAAATCAACAAAATAACATTGACCGTCCTTCCCAATCACGTTGTAGTGACGTTCAAATCTGTTTAGCTCCATCACCTTGAGCTTTTTTGAATTCGGATAATTGTGATGCAATATCCCATGCACATGCAGGACTAGAATCTGCATCTCTGGTATGCGTAAAGATAATTGTCAATATTTATTAAACCATTCTATTGATAATCTTCCCCACCACCACATAAATCACTTGCAACAATGAATATTTCTTTGGTTCCTTTAAAACATCATTGATAGATTCAACAATATTGGTTGTATCTATGTTGTACATTTCTCCCGGAAATTTACATCTTGCCCATTTGGTCTCATGAACACTCTCATCTAGATAGTCGGTGGCTTGAGGATACGTTCTCCTGAAATCATTGTAGTTTTTTTTGAACTCTATCTTTGTGTACATACCAACAATTTTTCTAAACTTTTTGGCAACCCTTTTATTGTTAACATTGCTGCATCCTAGAGCCAATCCCCCATTGGTCCTGCCACCACGCCGCAGAACGAGAGCTCATGTGGAACCTTTTCTTTCTGGCGTAACAGCGGTGGAACGTAACAAAAGATTACGGTCGCTTAACATTAACATAAGGGCGGGGGTACGGTAAATTCGGCCAAAATATGACACCCAAAGGGCCTGAATGCACAATCCTATCCCATTCGAGTCCGAGTTTACCCCTTGCACTGCGGACAGTCGACTGTAGCATCATAAGGCTTGCAGACCTTTCAAGATATAAAAAAAAAGGTATGGTACCATCGGAGGTTGAACTTTCTCAACGTGGTGTATAGCACGAAAAACCTTTGGAAACAAGAAAGGGTTATTATCACATGAAAGAAGAGAATCAATCCTTTCTTCTCTTCTTTCTCTTTCTCGAGAAGGAAAGAAAGAGGATGTGGGGAGGAAGGAATGGGGCTGGTGCCCTTCTTATACGGCCGTCACTCCTATTTGTCAGCCGTGAGGAACTACCGCTCAGTCGGTGGGAAAGGAAAGGCTTGGGCCTACCTATATCCCGATAAGACCTCATAAAGGAACTGACATTATTAGACAAGTGATAAATGCAATATTCATGGATCGCCAATGGGTACACCTCCTGCACTTTCATGATGATACTTTGGTTTCTATTAGTACAAAATACAAGCTAAGCATCATCTGGTATCAAAGTTTTCAATATAGTCAAAAACTACTCCGAACTCACATTTTTCTCACCATCTACTATCGCAAAATCAAGGGGACAATGATGATGATCTGGATCCTGAGCAGTGGCAATGAGAAGCACTCCTTTCTACACACCCTCCAGGTGAGTATCATCCATTATTATCACTTTCCTCATCGCCTTAGACCCTTCAATGCAAGCTCCAAACGCAAAGAACATATACTTAAACTAATTCATCTCATCCACTACTTATCGTGTGATGGTATCAGGATTCAACATTTTTAACATGTACAAGTAATATGACAGTCCTGCAAAACTCTCCTCAGGGTTACCACGCAGATCACTGACAACTTGGTGTTTCCCTCTCAAAGCCGTAGAATATTAAACCGTGACACCTAGTTTGTGTTTCACCAAATCTACGAGAGACTTTGGATCTGGAGTCTTGAATTGGCATGGATAATAAGCATGAACCACTGATGCGACCAACCTTGGTGTGCCTCTTTTCCCCCTCTTGGTTACACTTCCCTCTCCCTAGAACACGTATGCATCTTTCTATACGTCCTGATAGTGAAAAAGCCGAGTTTTTCAGCTTTGCAGCTCGTAAATACCATAGGCATCCCACCGCACGACATTTTACTACATAAAGAACATGATTCGACTTCAATATATCAACCTCAAAACAATTTGAATGCACTCCTTTGTCCACTAAATCCCTCAATTCATCCTTAGTTGCAAATTCTTCATGTAAAGTCATATCAACACCATCATCTCACTCAAGATTTACAATTGTTTCTTCAGCTTGTGTAACAGACGCTAACTCCTCCCTATCATACATTTGATCACCCTCTTCATTGCTTTTCTCATGCTCAGACCCATATAATTGATTTTGAGGAACAATTGCCAATTCCTCAACTCCAACCATACCATAATTAGCTTTGACATCACTCAAGAATTTCTCCATTCATAGAAAACTGCTCATTACTCTGATTTTCTAAGATGATTTCAGATAGCTCTACATGCAAGACACTACGACGGTTTTTCTTATCTAAATCCATTAAATATTCTAAGACATCTTCATCATACAAAATATAACCAAAGGAAAGTAACCCAGTTGAAGCTTCGTCGCAGCTACATCGATATTCATTTTCTTGCATATTCTATCAACTAAGTGAGAATAAGTAATCTCCTCATATCTTCCTTTCATAACTAATGTAGAAATATTTTGGTCTCCACCATGAACAAAATGTATCACCACAGCTCCACTACTATCCATAGTTCCTGAAAATGAGTAAATCTAACATTACCACTTAATAGTTATACCAGTTATACGAGTTCTACTGCCGTTAAATTGCTGGTTATACTAGTTTTACCAGTTAGACCGCTGTACATTTAACAGAAGTTATTAGTTATACTAGTAGTATCAGTTATACTATGTTCACTTGGTACATGGCTACTGTAAATTATACAAGTTATACCCATACTCTTATTCAATATTACTTCCGGTTGTACCAAGTTTACTAGTTGGATGTTTCATATGAACAATATCAATAATACTAGTTATGTCAGGTTTACTACTTTCACTTTTTATAAGTTGTCCCAATGTAACCGGTTTGTAACGAGTTTCAGTTTAAAAGTTGTATTAGTTGTACCATAGGCAAAAACAATTTATTCAACAAATCGTGCTTCATACTTTAACTAAAATATATTTAACCTTATGACCTGACACATAATGTTAACATACATATTATGTGACTAAGTCGAAACATAAAACAATAAAAAGAGAAAGAGATAGAGAAGAGTGAGAGAGAAAGAGAGGGAGATAGTATACACTTACCCAACGATTTCAGAACCAAGAACAACTCACATATGTTGTTTTAAGGCCTCATAAGCTGTAGAAAAACCCTAAGAAACAGAGTTAAAGGTCTGTGGATGAAGAGTTGAAGAGGAGAAGTTTGGTTGGTGAAGAGAATGAATTTTCGTGGTAGTTGAGGTGAAATGAAAAAGAAGAAGATGGATTTAATTTTAGGTGGAACCAGGCGAGAGAGAGGAGTGTGACAAGAGGAATCCAACGGCTCAGATTATAACATAGAGGAAATGATACAACGGTCGATATTGAACTTTCATTAATGGCATTGTTGTAATATTTCATCCCTTGTCCATACAGATTATTTTGGGACGTTAGAGATTGTTTTTTAGCCATTTAGATCATACACTACAAGAAAACATAGTAATTACTGTCGGAATTTCTGACGGAAGAAATATTCGTCTGAAATTTCTGATGAAATTTCGAAGAATATAAAATTTTACTATTTATAGGAATTTCATCAAAAATATCCTAGGAATTTCTGACGAACTTTCTTTTGTCGGAAATAATCGACGCAATACCGACGACTCGGAAGAAGATTAAACAACTTAGGGTATAGATTTAGGGTTTATGTTTTTGTCAGAAATTTCCGACGAAATTCCAACGGATCGTAAAATGTTCGTAAGAAAGTCATCACAAATTTCCGACGAATTTCCAATGAACTTGAGTTTTAAATATAGAATATTCAAAATAAATGTTAATTCAAATACATACAAAATCACCATAACATATATTAAGTGATAAATATGATGTGGGTTAATAATATCTCAATTAATTAAAGCTATATATATATATATATATTCTTGCGATGGGTGCATCGACAGATACATAACCTTTCTCGTTAACACTTATACACTTAAGCAAATACTTTATGGTAATTATCTTACAATCTTTAATTTGTGTGTTTTCAAGTGTTTTCAAACATTATGAAGATTATAAACTCTTAAAAATTATAAATTTATTATCAATGGCTATAATCAATATATTTTTGCTATGTTTTGAAACCCAAATACGTAATTCATCGGAAAGGCGTCATAAATTTCTAACGAATTTTTGACGAATTTCCGACAAATATGGTATATTTCGACGAATTTCCGACGAACTTGTTATATTCCGATGAATTTTGTCGGAATTTTGTCAGAAATCAGTTCGTCGAAATTTCGTCGGAAATTAGTTCGTCGAAATTTCGTCAAAAATCTATTCATCGGAATTTCGTCAGAAATTTGTCAGAGGCACGAAGTTTTTGAAGAAATATTTGGCACTGGAATAATAAGATATCAAGACGTGAAAGAAAAGGTTCATGAGAGAATAGAACCTTTTCGTGATAGGTTGAGGCTGTTGGTCTTATATTTTCTATCGAGTATTATTGTTGGGTAGAGAAAGACCGGTAATGATGCCCTTCCTGTGGAGCCAATTTTGCTGAGAGCAGTTGATGATCTCAAATTATGTAACACATTCCCTTGGGGTAGATTGTCTTTTTGATTACATGTTGAAACAAAATTTCACACAATATGACTCATTTTGGAGGGGAGATGAAAGAAGGTGTGATATGGCCAATTTACGGTTTATGTATTCATATGGAGGTGTAAGTCTTTTAAGTAATAGATGACGCCTACGCTTGTAATGTTGATGGAAAGTGTGACTTTGACACTTCCCAGGGTTTTTACATGTGTAGCTCCTAGCAATTGAGACCATTACAAAATTAGGGGCCAAATTCTGAGAGTCGGTTGAAGGCGTAAACCCAACATGTCCAAAGATGTGCCAATCAAAGTTCAAGAGAAGTGAAATGAAGGGATTTCCCCTATCGGAAATAAATAAAGAATTTGGTAATACTAATGTTTGTTGTCCCTTGTATCTAAATATTATACACTCGATATTATGTTAATTTTAATAAAGCGTTGACATTGTAGAACACTGAGAACATCTTGCATGTTTCCGATGGGAAACAAACTTTTCAAGATCGGATTATAGAACCAGAGAACATCAATGATAAGCATGATGTGATTGTCGAGAGCTGGATGAAGAGGCTTGATAGTAGAAGTTTTCTAAGGTCTGAAGATATGTTAGAAGAGGATGTGTCTCCCCGAGAAACCCCTCCCGCTCAGAATGGTGGAAACGAGACAAGAGACACCAATGAAGCAGAAGAGAACACGGTAAAGTTAAATAAACTTGTAGAAGTCTTTAACAGCTTCAAAGAAGATATGGGAAAGCGGATGAAGATTTTGAGGAAAAGTTTGGAAAGTTTGACTTAAGACTCGCTGTCGTGGAAGCTTATGTTCAAGAGCAGTTAGATACTAGGAATACGGATGTGGAGGAAGAGGAAAGGGATGTTAAAAGGACATGCAAGACCATGGATGACAACTCGAACAAGTCAACGAAGAGGTCAAAGAGGTCAAACAAATCCAAATGAGATTGTTGTAACTCATATGTTGCTTTTGGTGTGTACTAAAAACTTATGTTGCTTTTGGTTTGTACTAAAACTTGTGTTGATTTTGGTTTGTACTAAAACTAAAACTTATGTTGCTTTTGGTTTGTACTTTGAAAACTAGTAAAACAAGGAAAAGTTGGGAAATCCGGGAGATTTGGAAACTCTGGAAAAACTAGTAAAACAAGGAAAAACTAAAAACACTGAGAAAACTGGCAAATCTGAGAAATCTGAGAAAACTAGTACAACAAGAGAAAACTAGTAGATAAATTCAGAGATCCAAACATAATCTTAACACATCATGACATAAAGACATCGACATCAAGCATAAGTCTTAATACATTAGATTTATTATACAAATCTTAGCGAACAAAGACTTTTTTTTTATCCGAAAACTATAGAGAAACAGCATGCTAATACATAAATTCATCTCATGCTGTGAAATTTTTCCACCACCTGAATGGCTATCAGGGTCCGCCAGGTCAAATGAGTGAGCTGAGAAGGAGAGAATCCAAAATACAATGAAACTTCAGTAATCAAGGCTGGAATGCCATCTCTAAGGCCTGCTTCAAACTCATCCAATCTCCTCAGCTCTATAAATGAGGTAACAAATACTTCCTTTGAATCTCCAAGATATCCTCTTCATGAATCTCGGAGCGAGGCTCATCTCCATCAAACCGTTGATAACTATAGTGCCTCGTGGGAGCAGCTAGAATCACCTCGTGATCAGCTTCATAAACATCTCCCTAAGAAGAGACGGGAGAGAAAAAGGGACTCCCAACAAGACAATGGGGCCTCATGCAACCTCCCACGAACAAAGCTGGAAAGGAGGGAAAATTTGGGTGATTGTTCATTCTCATGTGTGAAAAACAAAGAAGATTGTGGAAAAAGATGATTTTGGTATCAACTCAAAGGGTCCGTATACATACTTTTATTGACGTCCCCACAATAGGCGTATCACCAAAGAAAAACTAAAAGCGGTGTTTTCAGGATATTCAGAAATAAGTTATATTTCCTTGCAAGGGAATCCAATTTAATTTCTAAAAGATCATATCTTCGGAAAAGAAAAAGGAGATTCACAAAAAGAATTGGAAATCATCTGATTCTTTCTGAACGACCCAAAGCTTAAACAAGCCTTGTGTCAGCTCACGAGCTAAGTAACAAGAGCACATTGTAGCATGTTATTCCACACCTTGCCCCAAGCTTAGGATCAGTGTTTTCAATAGGAAAATCAAGTACCCACTAAAGTACTGCGATGATTCTTGATCAGGCTCTGCGTCATTGAGATCAGAAAACTGTACAAGGCCATGAGCCTTACCTACAAATCTTGCCATCCATTGAAATGCGAGGCCATGGTCCAGTTTTCTGCTAGATCAATCGTTCTAAATAGGCTCCGAGCATGGAATTCCTACTTGACCAAGGTCTATCTCTGAAAAATTGATCTTCCTTCAAGTTCAAATTCGATCAATGCCTAACAAAACCTGGAAAATAAGCATTACAAAAAAGACGTCTTGCTCGGGACGGACCTGATGAGAAAGAATGACACAGGTCGACCGAAGTGCAAAAGTTATGTCCCGAATTTGATGACGAAATCGAGAAATAAGAGGCAAACTATTGGGAAATAAAATAATCCAGAAAGGAACTACTCCAGCTTTTGAGCCGGAAGCCGTCTTTCAGATTCTGCATGGAGAAATCCCGGTTTAAATCCCTGTTCTGTTCCTGCCTCCGAGTAAAAATGGAAACTTTCTAATAAAGGAAATTCTTCCATATTTCAGAATATGGAAGAGTTTAACTTAATAACCAACCACGATCAATCTATAAAAGGGAAGCCCAAACCTTATAACAAGGGATCGATATTTAGACACTAAGAGACTAGAGCTAGGCGTCTAGAACTAGGGGTTTATACACCAAACGTTGCAGTTCATGCTCATACGATTAATAAAATCTCTCTTTCAGTCTCTATTCTCTTGTTTGTTTAGTGCTCCATAGTACCTACAAAGATCATATCCAAAAATACCCTAACAATAACGGTGGCGAAATTTCCGGCGTGGATTGGATGCCTTAATGATTGTCTTAATGATGGTCGTTAATGACATTGATTTCTTTACATTTTGGTTCTCTCTCTAGCTCGGTGCATGTGACTTCTTAAGCCAAAAGTTGTTTTTATCCTTCGTGGACCTATATTTTCTTTCTTGGCCTTGTCTTAATTGAGTTTTGGGCTTACTCTCAGATCAAAATCTCGGATTGGGTCTCGATCTAGGTGAAACTGGGCTCCAACAGCCACTGCTGATGCTCTTGCAAAATCTGCTTTCTGGAAGTCATACTCTTTGCCTGTCTAAGGCGTTAATGAATCCATTTGGTTGTTCAAAAAAAAAACGTCTGATCACTAAAACATAAAAAGTTAGAAAGAAGAATAATATTTGGCATGTGTAAAAGAAAATACAAATGGATGCAAAAAATTATCCTTAGAAAAAATCACGAATATAAAACGAGAGACATATTAAGAAGGATGAAGGTTAAAAAATCATGTTTGCAAAGAAAAAGATACACGTTTTTGGTATTGGATTGGCTCATAGACTTGGATCCTAAGTAAACATCACAAATTTCATTGATATCCTTCTTTTGAAACAAGAATAAATTTAAATTTTTATTTCCATGACATCTTACAAATAACAAAACCGTAGATTATACGCTAATCAACTAAGACCCCAACAGCTCAAATACATAACCGTTCTGAGCGATTCTTCAGCCTTCTTCGACTTCTCACTCTCACTAGCGGAGTTAGCAGCAGCGGAAACAGAAGACGAAAACATTTTCCCCTGAGAAACAGATCTGACATTGTTCCTTAGATGCTGATTCGCCAACCGGAGTATGTAGTTCCACCGACAAATACCTAACTGGTCTTTTAACGTCTCTACCACTCCAATGCTAACTGCCACGGTCCATGCTTTGCTTGTAGAACTCATTTCTTCTTCTTCACTCTCACTTTACTGGAAAACTCAGAGTAAACTTTTGCGATTTTCTTTTTTATGATTTTGATTATATTTAGAGGAGTGAAATCGAATGATATAAAAGGAAAAATCCAATGATAGTTGCCGACTTGCCGTTATGTAAGAGAGAGAAACTAGAACCTTTGGCTGTTGGTTTTTGTTTAGTTTACTACCGTCTGGATTGTTAAATGACGTTTTTATTCGTATATGATCAAGGTGGATAAGGGATAATATTGGGGATTTGGTTGCTCCTGGTTTAAGCGAACCTGGTTTCAGTAGGTCTCGTGTTTGTGGGCCCACCATCAAATTGAATGCTCTTTTTAATATGGAAAATTCAATGTGTGAAATTCCGAATCAACTCAAGTACACATTGTTGGGGTTTTAAACTTTTTAATTAAATTTAAAGGGTTTGAAAACGTGAAGAAATAAGGAAGAATGATAAGTTTCTTAGAGCATGATTATCCTAGAGACTCCAAAAGGGGTCTCTTATTTTTTTTTTATATTTTTTTTTTTTTGCTTTTTCTGTTTTTCTAAAAAAAAAAAAAATTAACCAATCGCGAACCGACACGTGTCAATGGGGCCCGTGAACAGTGCAAGAGACGGTTCTTATTTAAGAATTTTAAGAACCGTCTCTTGCACTGTTCACGGATCCCACATGTAAGTGGGGCCCGCAAACAGTGCAAGAGACCCCCTTAAGAGACCCGGATAATTATGCCCTTATTGCTTTTTTTCTCTCTTACTATTTCATTACATTAAGCTGATTACATTTATATTGAAACTAGTCTAGGGCTTCTCTTCTCAGTCTTGATTGTCTTCGTTGTCTTGTAGTGACTCATAGCGGTCGTGTGTTAGGACAAGTTGTATCGTACTCGCTCTAGTATGCTCATATCTTTGCTTTTGAGACACAACTAGGCATGGGCATAAAATCCGTAACCCAAAATCCGAACCGAAAATCCGATCCATACCCGGTCCAAAATGTAAAAAATATCTGAATGGATCTTCTAAGGGGGTATACAAAAAATCCAAACCCGAAGTGTTATTAACCAAACCCGAACGGGTAACCCGAAAAACCGAAAAAACTGAAAAATCCAAAAAAATATCCGAAGAAACCGATCCGAATATCCAAACTATTGTACAATATAATTATATAAAACATAAATATATATTTCAAATATTCAATTTCATATTTATTTTGATATGATATCTAACAATAAGTATCTAAAATTAAAATAAATACTTTAAGTACTTAATTATATATAAATAAGTATATATTTCTTATGTTTTGATTTTAAATTTTAGATTTTATTTCTGGTATATCCGAACCGATCTGATATAACCCGAATCTCAATGATATATGGTTACTTTATGGGTTCTAGGATGTGATACAAAATCGATCCGAACCCGATGTGTTATATCCGAACTCGACCCATACTTGCAAATTTACTAGAATGAGACCTAAGAGGTGTTATAAAAAAGAACCGAAATCCAAAAAAACTGACCCGAACGCCTACGGGTACCCGAACGCCCAGGCCTAGACACAGCTATGTCCTTCTTCTCCGTACTAACTTTTGCTGCGTCTTGAATGTAGTTTGTCGAAGACCGTTGAAAGTCATGGACTGAACGCTGCGTTTCTTCTTCTCTATTTAACTGGACTGGCGACTTGGGTTTCTGCTGTTTCTTCATATTGGGCTTCAGCTGAGATGGGCTTTGAGTGTTCTTGCTGACAGACCCTCTCAAACTAGGCGAGGCGATTGAATTGATGTCTAGTTTGCTTCTGAGTGAGGAGAACACAGCATGTGGAAGCGACTTCGTGAAGATGTCCGCGATCTGTTTCTGATTTGAGACGTGTTTGACTTCAAGAGCACCCAACGCTACTCTTTCCCTGACATAGTGATAGTCCAGAGCGAAATGTTTAGTCTTGGAGTGAAAGGATGGATTTGCCGATAGGAGTACTACGGACAAGTTGTCACAAAGAAGCAGTGGAGTGGTCAACAGAGGAAGACCCAGTTCTTTAAATATCGAGCACAACCAGGTAATCTCCGCTGCTGTTTCAGAAAGAGTTCTGTACTCGGCTTCAGTAGAGCTCTTAGAAACCGTAGGTTGCTTTCTAGATGACCAAGATATCAGGTTTTTCCCTAGAAATGTATTGTATCCTCCTGTTGATCTTCTTGTAGATGCACACCCTTCCCAATCACTATCACTGTAGGCAGTGAGAGTAAAGTCTGCATCTTTATGTAGAGAGATCCCCATGGTTATTGTTCCTTTGATGTATATGATTATTCTCTTTAGCAGGTGAAAATCAGACACAGTGGAGGAGCGCATCTTCTGACAGACGTAGTTTACCCGCAAGACTTCTAAAATAAGTCGGATTTGAGAATGGTTCTGAATGATCTTGGTTTTTGTTGAGGTTGAGAGGTAACAGGGTTGGCATTGGAGAGCAATCACTCATCGAACCAACCGCAAGTAAGTCTTCTGCATAATTGTGTTGACATAGAAACCTTTATCATGGCTGTGTACTTGAATTCCTAGAAAATAATGTATCTTCGACATGTCTTGCATTCGAAACTCATTTTGCAACTGCATCATTAGAGTAGACAAAACTGCTGATGTGTTTCCCGTGACAATCATATCGTCCACATACAACAGAAGAATGATTATATCTTTTTCGGTTTTGTAGACAAACATGGACCGGTCAGCTTTGGAACACTTGAAGCCAAATTCAATAAGAAAGTTTCTGAATTTGTCATACCAGGCTCGGGGAGCCTGTTTCAGTCTGTAGATGGCCTTGTTGAGACGCCATACATGGGAAGGATGTTCCTTGTCAACGAAACCAGCTGGCTGTTTCATGAAGACTGTTTATTGGAGATCTCCATGTAAGAACGCATTTTTAACATCCATTTGCTTGATTTCCCATACTAACACTGTAGCCATATGCAGAATAGTTCTTACTAACGCCATTCTGACAACTGGACTGTAGGTTTCAAGATAGTCTATGCCTTCTTCTTGCTCGTTTCCCTTTGCCACAAGACGTGATCTGAGCTTCTTCAGGGTACCGTCAGCGTTAAGTTTGATTCTATGGATCCATCGACATCCCAACACGTGCATGTCTGATGTTGCTGGAGCGAGACAAAAGGTATTTGTTTCTTTGCACGTTTCATACTCTTCTGTCATAGCTTGGTTCCATCCTGGGTGTTTCATAGCTGCTGAGACTGTTCTAGGTTCAGGAATAAAGACTTTTTGAGTCATCAGCACATATCTAGGATAAGGTTTCACAGTACCCACTTTAGACCTTGTAACCATTGGATGCTGATTCCGTTCTGCAGGATTTGGCTCGTGAGACTGAGATGTAGATGCTTGACTTGTTGGTGAAGGGTGATGAGTAGATGCTGAAGAAGAACTTGTGTTACCAGAGACCCTTTCAGATGAAGATTCGGAGGAAGAGTTCTGCGATACCGATGTCTCCATTATTGAAGAATCTGCTTCTGAGAATAGAGGCAATGGGTTGTGACTAAGGATAACCCGTTCAGTCGCAGACAAGGAATTCCCAGCTTCTGTAGGTTCCTTATCATCCGGTAAGCACCCTAACATCCACGCTTTCAGTAGTGGTGTGAGAACTGAAGGATGACTGACTTTGTAGGTATTTTCAAATGGGAAGTCAGTTTCATCAAAGATCACATGGCGAGTGATATAGACCCGTCCAGTAGGTGGGTAGAGACATCGATATCCCTTGTATCGATCATTATATCCAAGAAAGACACACTTCAATGATCGTAGATCAAAATTGTTCTTCGTGTAGTCTCTGAGTGACGGGTAACAGGTACAGCCAAAGGTGCGGAGAAAGGTGTAGTTCACTGATTTATCAAACAGCTTTTGATACAGTGATTGATGATCTGACAGTGTTGTTGTAGGAAGCAGGTTTCCCAGAAACGAAGCCGTGAAGAACGCTTCGACCCAATATTTCAGAGGAGTTTTGCTTTCATACATCATAGAGAGCCCTAACTCTATGATATGCCTGTGTTTTCTTTCTGCAATCCCGTTCTGCTGCAGGGTGTGAGGACACGACAACTGCTGCCTAATCCCATCTTTCTGCAAGTGAGAGACAAAGACTGAGCTGGTGACCTCTCCTCCTCCGTCACATTTAAAGGTAACAATTCGTGATCTTAGTTGTTTTTCGACAAGAGCTTGAAACTTGCAAAAAATACCATAGAAATTTGACTTGTATTTCATAGGATAGATCCAACAATATCGTGACCAATGATCCACAAATATTACATAATATCGAAAACCTTGGACTGACACAGTTGGTGCAGGTCCCCACAAATCGCAGTGAACCTTTTCCAAGGGTTGTTTAGCTACAAAACTAGAAGACGAAAAAGGTAGTCTACTGCTCTTCCCAAGTTGACATGATGCACATATGTTGTTGGTACTGGAACTTATTGAAATGAGTTTGCTTGATGACAGGTGCTGGAGAACTTGCGTGTGAGGATGACCCAGTCTCATATGCCAAACATCAAACGTTGCTGAATGCTGTCTAGAGGAGTACATAGCCGTTATTGGGAGCTTGTTCTCCAGTCGGTAAAATCCATTAACTTTTCTTCCCTTTGTCAGGATTCTCCTTGTATTCTTGTCCTTAACACAAACCTCAATATTACCAAACTTGACAGAACACGGAAACTCTTTCGTTACTTTTGAAACAGAAAGAAGAGATTTTGCAATTTTAGGACAGACAATGACGTCTTTGAGAGGAAGAGTACCTGACAAAGAGCCAATGACTGTGGATCCAGTATGAGTGATTGGTAAGAAACTCCCATATCCAATCATAACAGTATCATGTCCGTGATAGGGTTGAGACTGTTGTAGGTTGCGAGGAGAGCTGGTAACATGAGCAGTGGCACCCGAATCTGTATACCATTCCGATCCTCCATCATCAGAGATTTCAGTAATGCACATAGCAGCCAGAGCTTGAGGAGTTTCATCATGTTGATAGCTATTATCAAATCTGTGCCAGCATTTCAGAGATTGATGTCCAGGACGACCGCAAATCTGGCAAACAGGACGTGTATCAGCAGATGAACCGGACGAGATTTGTTGAGTGAATCCTCTGCCTCGAGTGGAGCATGATCCACGGCCTCTACCACCACCACGACCTCTGCTTCCTCTTCCTCGTGAGTAGTAGTATCCACCTGATTGATTTGTACGGATGGAAACAAATGCGAGGTGTAGTGAGATCTCCTGTCCCGTGATGTAACTCTGAAGTCTATCGTCAAAGGCAACAAGACACGGAACTATAGACTCAAACTTTGGAGGAGGATGAGTATCGATGGCTCCTTCGACGGTGGTCTTGATAGGTTCGTAGTACCTTCCAAAACCTCTCAGTGCAGATAAAATCTTCATTGCTTCAGTCATGGGTGAACCAACAGAGGCAAGTTGGTCACTAAGAGTCTTTATTTCTTGCAGATAAACAGCCATGGTTTTGTTCTGCTTTGACACTGTCTGAATCTTGTGTTGCAGCTCAAATAGACGAGAGTTTGATGGCCTGTTGAAATGATTATCCAACGTGATCCAGATTTCTCTTGAGGTGGAACAGTTGACAACCACACTCTGCAGTTGTTCGGAAACGGACCCAAGAAGCCAAGACTGAAATACTTGATCAGTTTGAAACCAAAGTTGATAGTCTGGGTTTGGAACAGGAGTTGTGGTCCCGTTGATATTTGGCGCTAAGAGAATGGTTGCAGACGGTGCTGGAACAGAACCGGTAACGAAGCCGTAGAGTCTCTGTCCACTGAGAAAGGATTGAAACTGCCGCTTCCAGAACACATAGTTTTGTTCCGTTAGCTTTACAGTGATGGAGTTTAACTATATTCAGAGAAGGTGGGTTTTAGGGGTCAAGATCCATGGTTGCACCGTGTACTCTGATACCATGAAAACGTGAAGAAATGAGGAAGAAAGATAAGTTTCTTATTGCTTTTTTGCTCTCTTACTATTTCATTACATTCAACTGATTACATTTATATTGAAACTAGTCTAGTGCTTCTCTCGTCAGTCTTGATTATCTTCGTTGTCTTGTAGTGACTGCTAGCGGTTGTGTGTTAGGACAGGCTGTATCGTACTCGCTCTAGCACGCTCCTGTCTTTGCTTTTGAGACACAACTCTGTCCTTCTTCTCCGTACTAACTTCTGCTGCGTCTTGGATGCAGTTTGTCGAAGACCGTTGAAAGTCATGGACTGAACACTGCGTTTCTTCTTCTCTATTTAACTGGACTGGCGACTAGGGCTTCTGCTGTTTCTGCATATTGGGCTTCAGCTGAGATGGGCTTTGAGTGTTCTTGCTGATAGGGTTCGGGTGTTCCGTATAAATTTCACGGAATACATGTCATTCAGAATTTTTAGCATAGAATGACAAAAGGTAAAAAATAACAAGTTTTATTTCATTACTAGATATGGTCCATATGGACCTGATTTTTATATTTTAATTTCAAAACTAGGATAATAACTCGCGTTTTCATAGGTTTATTGATATGCATGTTTGTTCACTAATATATTTATGCATAGGTTTCGGTTTTCGGTTTGCTTACAGATTGTATTTTTTGATTTTCAGTTTGGTTATGATCGGTTGTGGTTTTTATCTTTCGATTCAAGAAATATAGGAACCGTTCGGTTATTTATGAATTTGGGTTTCGTTTGGGTTTCGTTCGGGTTTTGTTTGGGTTTCGTTTGAGTTTAGTTATTTTAGTTTTTGGTTTGGGTCAAATAACAATATTACGAACCTTTGGTTTGGTTCAAATAACAATATTACGAACCCCAAAAAATTATAAATTTTAAATTGAGATAATACCTCTATGTAATAAAGATAAGTTATATATTCAACAGTTATGATTAGAATATACCAATATTATTTTGAAATAGTAAATATTTTTAGTTTAAATAGGGATTAGGTAGCTATATTTTTGGTAATAGATCGCTATATATTGGTAACTTTTGAAATTATTTATTAGTTTTTAATATGTTTATGGGAAA
This sequence comes from Sinapis alba, assembly GCA_012274485.2. NCBI lineage: Eukaryota > Viridiplantae > Streptophyta > Magnoliopsida > Brassicales > Brassicaceae > Sinapis > Sinapis alba. Next base: position 302,456 of record MU105700.1, on the reverse strand, counting down.
ATACATCGCATAATCATTTGATTCAAATCATAATTTAAAATTAATAAAATCATGTAAGATAAATATTTTTGAAATTTAATATGCAAAGCATATATCGGAAAAAAATTTAGGGTCGGATCCGCGTGGCCGTGAGTGTTTTTCATTTATAATTGTATATTTGTTTTCTTATGAAAAGGTAAATTGTGTTTCTTATAATGTGTAAATAATAGTAGTGTTGATTTGTTGTGGTGGCCATTCAATTTTTATTTTTATTTTACACTACACTTAGCTGCAAGTCTTTTTGGCAGTTAATATAACTTATAGAATGTAGATCAAAATATTTCTATCTAAAGTATCGTAAGTTGATATGACTCATCAGAAATAGAAAAGGACTATTACTTCCCATCTTTAATGTTCATTACCCAAGTAATGTTACCTACTACGGAGAGATATTTTTTATTACTTCACATTATTGACTTCTGAAACCTACTGGTTGCTCAAACAAACCTGAGAGTTAAATTCGGCAAAGTGTGCTTGGTTCCAGCTTCAATACATGCAACTGGTACTGAAGAAGAAGAGGCACTCTTAGGTCTTCCCTGCCTCTTTAAAACCAATTCATATGGTGTCGATGTATATTACAGTATTTGGAGTGGGAGTAGGAGCAACATTCTGCCAACTAAAAGGTCAAATCTAAGATGAAGCCCAAAAATCAATAAACAACAGTAACACCAATGCTTCACAGCGCTGCAGAGACGCACCTTTTTATGAACTCAGAAAAGATCATATGTATTACAATTAGCTGCAAAAAGAATTGATATCAATAGGTGGAATGATTTCAAGTTTCCTCCTCCATCTTCTACCAGGAATGCAGATGCCTTCAAGTCCACAACAAACATAGAATCTATGCTGACATAGATTATCTTCTAAAATGGCCAAATGAGAAGAGTTGAGATCCTGAGCAAGAAGAGAGTGATGGCTAGTGTGCACTGCTGTTGATACTGGGTTAGAGCTTATCAGATGTTGTAAAGAACGGGATTGCTGAGAAATATCCAACAGTATCAACCACTTTAGAAGGTTCCCATATAAATCCATGTGTTCATGATCCAAGTTAGTATCGTTCTCAGAAAGTTTGTCCCTATCTTGATGCTTCTCAAACTGCAGTATCTCAATAATGTTTCTTTTGTCGTTTTTAGTGTATATATAAGGAAGAAGAATATGAAGGTGATAATTTAATTTTGTATTATTATTCTACTAATCGATAACCAAAGGTATGTTCAATACGACATTGGTTTAGGTTTATTAGCTGAAGTTGGTTTAATTTAAGTAGGTAGGTTCCATTTTTTTAAGTAACGTGTTATATTATCTAAACATTTATGTAAGGGTTCAAAATTTAAATGACAACTTCTTCTAACAGTAGATAAAAATAGGATCCTAAATTAATAGATTAGATATGTACTGAATTTAATTAAACATAAATTATTACAGACCCAAAGTTATAATTTGTTTTAGTTACGATGTTTAATTACTATTTTCTTTTGTACTTTTAAAAAGGATTTTAGAAAAGTAAAGTTAAATTTTTTGCTGTTTTAAAGCCATTTTAACATTTTAGATATGCATATTTTAATATCTTAGTCAAACTTCAGACTTTATTAGCAGACTTCTCGACTTCTGGAGAAATCTTCTTGGGAAGTCTTTTGAGTCGAATAGTAAAATTTGGGTTTAGAAGACTTCTTGAGAAAACTTCTTGGGAAGACTTCTTGGGAAGTCTTCTAATGTATTTTATGTTACTTCCCAAAAAGTCTTTCGAACCGATTTTTTTAATACTATTTTTTTTCCTTATATAAGAAAATTAACACAATCTCTCTTCACTACAAGAAAACAAGTCATTTGCAATGGAAAAACACATTGCAATTCCGTCGCAAATCGCTCTTTGCGAGATATTTGTAAGCAAACGCATTCCCTTGCAAATCGTTAGTCGCAAATAGAAATTCCCTGCAAACCACTCGCAAATTCTTTTTTTTCTTCCCTAATTTTTTTTTTTCACGTAAAACTCACGCCATTATAGTTCTCTCAACTTTTTTCTTTGTTTTTTTTAAGTTCTTCGAACTACTCTCAGCTGATATATATAGACAGTTAAAAAAACTTTGCAAGGGAATCGCGAGAGAATTGCAATAGTATTTGCAACGGAATTGCGATGGAACTACAATTTGCAAGGGAATAGCGAGAGAAACGTATCCTTTGCAAAAATTAGTTATACATAAAAAAACGTGTATCACCAACCTATCCATTTTTTGCGACGAAATTTGTGTGTTTTTAATATATGTCGTAAATTAGTTACACAAAAACGTGTTTCACCAAACCTATATGCTTTTTGCAACGGAATTGTAATGGAATATCATCGCATTTAAATTCACATGCAATGCCCTCGCAAATTTGAAACGAATTTGCGAGGAAATATACCCTCGCAAATTTGCGACGGTTTTGCGTGGGTTTGGTTATTTCCCTCGCAAGTTAGTCGCAAATTTGCGAGGGAACTTTTTAGACGCAAATTTGTGAGGATTTTGCGAGGCAGGTTTTTCCACACGCAATTCACTCGCACCTTCGATGCAATTTTGCGAGGAAAATTTTCTCTTGCAATTTTCCCTTGCAAACGGTGTGTTTTCTTGTAGTGCTTCCTCTCAAATGGCTAAAACAAAATATAATATTTTCACACTAAAACTCTTCAGCCTGTCGCTAATCTCTTTGAACATGGAGACACCAAAATTTCTATCAATTTATTATATTTTTCTCATGTCCTTTTCACAATTTTATTTGTTTTTGCAGGTTTTTATTTTACCGTTTTCATCTTCTAATCCATTAAAGGTAGATCTATAAATTTTAGATATGTATTTTTGTATTTTATATGTTAGACTCAAAAAATATATAGATTCAAACTAATATAATTATCTTATTTATTATTTAAACATAAAAGGTTTTATTTTTGATATTTTTCTGTTTTGAAGCCATTGTAACATTTTGGATCTACAAATTTTTAGATATGAGAACAAGCATCTCGAAAGATTTCTCAGAATACTTCACGAACAGACTTCTCAAACAGAGTTTTCCGAAAATCTTTTTGGAATACTTCACGTGAATTAAGCAGAAAATTAAAATTTTAAATGGAACTTAAATTTCACTGAAATTTTTATTTCTCTTTTATGTTTTTATTTCTCAAACGGCTATTCTATTACTCAAACTCGAAGTGGGCTGAACAACAAGACCGGAAAAGAACAACCAATGTAGTACAACTCCCTGTGAAATAATATAGCTATTTTAGCTAACGAATCAGAAGATACATTTCTCTCTTATGGTTAGGAAACTCTTTTTTTGATAATTTATATAATATTAATAAATGGTATATCCACTTATTCTCTAATTTATTAAAATTACTTTTTGTGTAGTGTTTAATTCATTCATTAAAGTTGTTGTTTCGTTAGTTTTTTGTACTGTCTTTTTCCCTAACTTATGTTGTAATCGCAAGACTTTTAATCGGGCTTCAATGTGATCTCTTTTTCCTGAAAATCTTTGAAGTACCAATTGTTATTTTTTTTTTGCTCAAAATAGTTTTGTTTGTAAGACCAAAATCTTTTAACCGGCATTAATGTGACTCTCTATTTTACTCGTCCAATTGGATTCTGATGGGGTCAAAATTGGTAATATCAAAATCAACGTGTGAGATCGCTACGCCGCTTTCCAGCAAGAGAAAACCATCTTTCGAAAAACTCGTTCAAGATAATTTCACAGAAGTCTCGGCGACAGCAGCTTGAAAAATAACTTTCGAAGCCGAGAAAGTATAACGAGATCACGGACAAAGACAAAACCATCTGGCCCTTAGGGAGAGACCACGTGCTGGACCATCCCGCCCTAATGGCGAGACCAAATGGATACCAAACCATCTCGCCCTTAGGGCGAGACCACGAGCTCTCATCCATCTTGCGCTAAGGGCAAACCGTGAGACCTCAGCCGTCTCGCCCTAAGGGCAAGACCACAAGCATCTCGTTCTTCCTGCCCTAAGGGAGAGAACATAAGACCTCAGCTGTCTTGCCCTAAGGGTGAGATCACAAACATCTTTTCTGTATCTCCCTAAGGACGAGTCCATGAGCCCTCGTCCATCTTTATCTAAGGGCGAGACCACAAGACCATGAACATCTCGTCCGTCTCACCTTAAGGGCGAGACCACGTGCGAGACCACAAGACCATGGACATCTCGTCTGTCTCACCCTAATGGCGAGACCACGAACATCTCGTCTGTCTCGCCCTAAGGGTGAGACCACGATCCCTCATACATCTTGCCCTAAGGGCGAGACTACGAGACCTCAGCCTTCTTGCCCTAAGGGCGAGACCACGAGACCTCAGCCTTCTTTCCCTAAGGGCGAGACCACGAGCATCTCATCCGTCTTGCCCTAAGGGTGAGTTCAAGAGACCTCAGCCATCTTGCCCTAAGGGAAAGACCACAAGCACCTCATCCGTCTCCCCTAAGGGTGAGACCACAAGCCCTCATCCAACTCGCCCTCACGTCGAGACCACGCTCCTTCTTGACGTTAAGGTGACTCTGACCCTATCTCTCCCTCAGAGTATACTCGTAGTGTTCTCCTTTTAATCTTGATGAAAATGTCTCTTGTTTCGTCACAGTCGGAGTTTTTGTTAAGATTTTACGGGAAAACAATCAAGATGATGTTCTCTCATAAAAAATCGAGTAACCGTCAAGACGATATTGGTTAACTTAAACACACCTCCGTATCTTCGAATAAACATACTGGTTTACAACAGTTCATGGTACCAATAACTTTTACGAGAAAAGTTGAACAAAACGCTTTAAACCGTAAAACGGTCCAAATTTTGTAAAACACGATACAAGCCCACTAGCAATTTAAAACTTAGGAATTGGCCCAAAAGCAATGACGGTTTACTCGAAAATGGTAAGGAAAAGATAAATATCAAGTTTCCAAGATAAACATAGATTTTCGAGAAGATAAGAAAAGTTCTCGCAAAGAGATAAACTCAAATCAAGGGAAGAAAAGGTAACTCGGCTGACTTTGAGAGCATATATAAAGGGAGCCAACACAAAGTGCAAAAGGGGATCTGATAATTAGACCTTAGAGAATTTTCTGTTAGCTCTAGGAAAACTTATGAATTAGGTGGCTAGACTAGCGAGTTCCAAATTTAGAACATTTACTACTTCGTTCTCTCATTCTCCACTTTGACGAATCTTGGTTCATTTTATTTCCGGTGAAACTCTGTAATCTTTACTTCATCTTAATCAATAAAACGCCTATGTGAAGCTTTTACAATATTTTGTTATCTCCCTTTTTCGTATTAGTGTGTTTAAGCAGGGAATCCAGATCCTCAAGGAAAGTCGAGATTCTTGGCTTTCCTCAACTTATGAAAATCGACATTGTGAATTTTGGTTCCCACAGTTTGACGTTAGATGGAGGGGGGACAGATTCTCTAACTCGAAACCGCCAAAACGATCAAGAGGTGATATGCTAACCAAACAGGCAGCGGCGTCATCTCCTTCAAGGATAGAGAAACGGCTGATCAAGTCAATCCTCACAACAACCTCCTTGTCATCGAGTGGACAATTCAAAATATCGATGTCGCGAGAGTATTAGTCGACATTGGAAGCCTGGCTGATATCATCTTTAAAAACACCCTGGAGAGAATGGAATCGACGTGTCAGAAATCGCGAAAGGTCCAAGCCCGTTAGTAGGACTCTCGGGGAAAGCTACTATGACCCTCGGCTCAATTAACCTCGCGGTTAAATCTAGGAGTATAACGAAATTTGTGCAGTTTTTAGTCATCAATCGCCCTGCATCATACAACATAATCATGGGCACTTCGTGGCTGAACTCCATGCAATCCGTTCCGTCGAAATACAACCATTGCCGATCGGAAAGTATTGCAAGTCTGTTTCGCCGCAGAATTAAAACAAAACAAAAAATAAACGGTTGAGACTATGTCTAAGAAGAAAAAGAAATCACTTTCGTCGAAAACTCCTCAGAACAAGATGAAACTGAAATATTTTGGCAATTACGGAAGGCCAAAGACTTAGAAGAAAAACACGAACCGACTTGTGAACATGTTATCTCGGTGTGCCTCGACGAAGAGTTCCTTGAACATTGCATCGAAATCGGTGCAATCTCTACGAGCCGTTAAAAGCAGAGCTGGTAGCCTGCTTGAATTAGAACCTACACATGTTTTCTTGGGCTGCAGAAGACATGGCAGGTAACGACATCACCATAACATGTCATAAACTTAACTTCGACCCAAATTTCAAACCAATCACACATAAGAGGTGATACTTAGGACCAGAACATGCCACCGCAGTGAACGACGAAGTTGAGAAAATTTTCCAAGTCGGATTGATAACTGATGTCAGATACCCGGGCTGGCTCGCCAACCTCGTTATAGTCAAAAAGAAAAACGTAAAATGGCGATTATGCGTCAGTTTCGCTGACCTCAACAAAGTATGCCTGAAAGATAGCTTCATGTTGCCACACATTAATCGCTTGGTGGAAGCTACAGCGGGGAATAATCTTTCAGTCTCTCATGAAAGCTTTTTCAGGATACAACCAGATCATGATGAACCCCGACGATCACGAAAAAACTGTATTCATCACGGATCGAGGCACATATTGCTACAAACTAATGCAGTTCGGTCTCAAGAACGCATCGCGACTTGCCAACGACTCGTCAATCGTATCGTATGTTCTCCGAGCAGGTTGGAAAAACTATGGAAATATACATTGATGATATGCTTGTAAAATATCTCAAAGAGGAAGATCATCTCGTCCATCTGCGAGAATGTTTCAAAAGGCTAAACTTGCATTACATGAAACCACTATGGCGGGATCTCTCTCATAATCAAAATAAAATGCCATAGTTTCTACTGGCCAACTATGGTAAAGGATTGCAAGAAGTTCTCATATTAAGTGCGAAAAATGCCAGAGACACGCACCAACAATCCATCAACCCGCTGAGGTCTTTTCCTCAATAGCCGCACCGTATCCATTCATGCGTTGCGCAATGGATATTGTTTGACCCTTCCATAAATCAAAAAAATGCTTCCTCCTAGTTTTGACAGACTTTTTCTCAAAATGGGTGGAAGCGGATTCATACGCAAGCATTGAGGATACACAAGTCAAAAGTTTTGTGTGGAAAAATATCATATGCAGACACAGAGTCCCGTACAAGATCGTAACGGACAACGGATCCCAATTCTTCTCAACGAGATTCAAAGCATTTTGCAAAAAATGGAAGATACACTTGACCAAAATGACGCCCAGATATCCGCAAGGAAACGGCCAAGCTGAAGCCATAAATAAAACGATTCTTGACGGACTCAAAAAGCGCTTAGACGCCAAAAAGGCCCTATGGGACAAAGAGCTCGAAGGAGTCCTATGGTCCCATCGAACCACTCTAAGGCAAGCAACATGAGAAACTCTATTCTCCTAGTCTATGGATCAGAATGCGTAATTCCAGCATAAGTCAAATTCCCCAGAGTATGACGAAGGTTACTCGCAGAGCGAGAAGACTTGAACAATGCGATGCTGCTAGACGATCTTGACCTCATCAATGAGTGCCAAGATCAAGCACTCATATGAATCCTAAACTACCAGAAAGCAGCCGTGAAGTACTACAATTCGAACGTACAAAATCACAGATTCAGAGAAGGTGACCTAGTCTTGCGAAAGTTTTCTAAAACACTGCTGATGAAACGCGGGCAAACTCGGAGTAAATTGGGAAGGACCATACAAAATCAAAAATTTGGTCATACCTGGAGCATACAAAATCGCAAATATAGAAAAAGTCAAAATCCCAAGGACCTGGAACTCTATGCACCTCAAAAAATTCTATCACTAAACAATTGCATAAAAAAACTAAACTACGAGACGGCTTGATCCTCAAAAAGGGTACGTAGGCAACTCGCCGCAAGACGAGTTCAGTTGCCTCTCCCCTCTAGAAAAGGGGGGGGGGGAGTGGGTGCATTTACATATACTTGTATACCCATACATTTTAAAAGTATTTGCCCTAGTATTTGATATTTTAAAAACAAAACCAACAATCGACAATAGGAAAACGCAGTTCGACTTACAAAACGTGTCATCAATATCCCTTGTCGCAAAAACACTATATCTCACAAACCACTTCATGGCTAAAATGGCGACCCACAATTCGTTCAAAATTCCCAAGTAACAATAAACAATCACCATATAATTCAAAGTCGGAAATAATACAAAAAATCTTCACAAAAAAATCAGTAAACACTAGTAAAAATCTATTCAAGCCCGCGAACATTTCATGCACGAAACGCGGCGTAGGGAAGAAAACACAGGTCGTTGGCACCACGAGTCGTCGCAAACACCAGAGGAACTATTTTCAACAAAAACATCTTCCCCGATGAAGTCACCATCTCAAAAACTCGAACAGTCAAACACACTAACACCTATCAGAAAACACATCCTTCGCTAACGTTTGAACTCAAATGGTAAGTTCACTAACACTTACCACTACCTTTTGTCGCTGATCACAAAAAATGAACCCACACGTCGTAAACGGAGTTAGTCGTCTCCTCCCATAGAGATAGACTCTCATACATCCGACACAAGGATAATAGCGCACTGTAAAAGAAATCCAAAATTTTGGCCAGCACTTCTAAGCGACTTAAAAATTTTCTTTGGAGAGATGCTCGGTTCCCGATCGATGCAAGTCACATAAGTTGAGAACTCTTCGCATACTTCAACATCGAGACGGAATCAGTTTGAATCCACAACGGGTAATCTAAGCCAAATTGTTATCGTGAACCCTAACCGATAGTAAACCTAGGTCTTGCACATCTCAAGACATAGTATCAGCATATTGATATGAGATTCCAAAATTTTTCTCTTTGCTAATACTTGCACGTGAATGGGACTCTGCGAACTAGAAGTCTTCGAGTATTCTCTTCTTACACAATGACAAATATAACGATCTGCCGAGCATTAGAAATGAGATGACAACTCATATTCTTTCCCTCTATATTTGCATGAAGGTATTCTTACGTTTTAAAAAAATAAGACCTTGATTGCATAAATCCAAATAGACACATAAGAAGCCCTAAAGGGCAGGGATTCAAAGCCACACACGGCCAGTCTCGAAACATAAACACGGCCGCACTTGGCCAAAGCAAACACAAAACGATAACATAAAAACTAAACATCCCGGACGGGGCTACAACCTCACTTATCCTCCAAAGCCGTGGCCTTATCTTCAGCCATTTCTTCATCAGGATTCCGGGCCCCATCATATCCGCCTCCCTTGGCCGCATCGTGAGGCTCGGCCCTCGAAGGACCCTGCTCCTCGGAGTCGCCAGAAAATGGGGAAACGATTCAATCTGACTTCAGGCCGGAAAAAATCAAATCGAAATCCCCTTTGGTAGCTGCCAGCTCTTCCTTACGAACGGACAGCCTAGCCTCTTCATCCTCTAGAGTTGGGACCTTGTTCCCCTGAAGTAACTTAACCTCATTGGTACTTCCCTCCATGAAGTCAAACCAATGTCCCTGTCACGGATTACTAACAGGGTATCCAACGAGTTTGCGATCCTTGTCAAACGAGACTGAAACTCGCTACACAAGCACTCTTGACATCGTTCCTAGCATTCTCAATCCCACAGCACGTTGAGCCTCCCCCGCTCTGAAGTTGGCGCTGTAAACGATGCACCTACGAGGCCTTGGATTTCTTGGTTTTCTCCTCTTTGAGAAAGGAGCTTGCGGTCTTCCCCAGGTCGCTCTCAAGCTCGCCAATCCAAGCTTCCAACTGTGACACCTCAAGGGAATGTGCACTCTCGATAACCTCATGCTTCGCCTCAAACAGCAAAGATTTTCCCTTCGATTCACCAAGCTCCTTCGTTGGTCGCTTAACCTCCGACCCGCATTCGTTAATCATCCCATCGATCAAAGACATGAACTGCACAAACAAGAAGAAGAGCTGAAGTTCTATATAAAAAGAAATCATTTTTTACTGAACCTTAGCACGGTGTTTCAACACCAAACTCGAACAAGATGCTCCCAAAGGTGAAGGTCTGGTCTCGGCACTTGTCTTCTCTTCTTAGTTACCTCGGTATTAGCGTAAGGCTACTTGCTTGTTCTCAGCGACAACGATTGTAGTCGTGAAAAAAAACATCGGCTGCACCAGAGACTCAGCAGCAGTCATGAGTGCAATAGCCTCCTCACTCTCAGGAACAACCGCATAGAAAGGGGCTAACCCAGCTGCAAGGATCGTAGAGCCGGTTGGGGTAGGATACTGCAACGAACCAACGTGAGGAGGGTTCTCCAGTTCCACATCACAATGTATCAACTCTTCGCAAAAAGAAAGACACTCGGTCATGGGAGTCGGCCCAACACCAGGGACAGGAGAACTCGACGAGCTTGCCTGAAAAGCATTCCCCATCGCATCATCATGGCTCCTCAGGTCATCACAGGAGGAAGTCATTTTAGCTTGAGAATCGCTCTCGAAAAATAAAAGCAGAGAGAAGTGGGTAAAACAAAGAAAGTGTCGAATGGATGAAGAATAAGGGTCCAATACTTATAGCAACATGAGGGCGGAGTAGACCTCTACAATAAAATAATCGACAAAGTTTTTCAAGAAAAGGGAAAAAGCACTCCTGGTCATAGATTCCAATTAAACGCATATCACTAGCTCGCAAGAATCACGCTGGAAACTTACGAGCTGGGGGGCTAACTGTTGGGTTCAAAATCGGTTATCTTGAAATCAACGTGTGAGATTGATACGCTGCTTTTCAGCAAGAGAAAACCATCCTCCGAGAAACTCGCTCAAGAAAATTTCACAGAAATTTCGGTGAAAGACGCTTGAGGGATAAGTTTCAAAGCCGAGAAAGTATATCGAGATCATGAACAAAGACAAAACCATCTCGCCCTTAGGGCGAGACCATGGGCTGGACCGTCCCTCCCTCATGGCGAGACCAAATGGATACCAAACTTTCTCGCCATTAGGGCGAGACCTCGAGCTCTCATCCATCTCACCCAAAGGTTCAGGTCACGAGACCTCAGCGGTCTCGCCCTAAGGGCAAGACCACGGACATCTCATCGGTCTTGCCCTAAGAGCGAGACAACGAGCCCTTATCCATCTCGCCCTAAGGTAGAGACCAAGAGACTGTGAACATCTTGTATGTCTTGCCCTAAGGGCGAGACCATGAGTGTGACGCCCCCGATCTTAGATGATCATAAATGACACGGTCGATGCTCCTCGAAAGTCTACCCGAGGTTCCCGAATAGTTTCGAGTTCCTTGGACTAGCAATCTGAGAGCATCGACCCTCCTATCGGATATCACTTAAGGATTTTCAACCCGACCAAGCAATACTCCATAGTTAATTCGTCCCGGACAAGAACTAATATCATATGGAACCAGTACTTTAAAAACAATCTTTATACATTATATACTTATTCTTCCAAAAGCATCTTACACAAATTGTATAGGTCGACCTTGTGGTTATCATAAAACATTCTTTATACATAAGATATATCAAAAGACTAATGCAAGGATAACAAAACTACCGCTGGCTAATGTTGTTCCTTCCCGTCCTAGAGTAAGGTCTTCCGCTATAGGTAACTTGCACCACAAATGAGTCATGAGTAACTAGTTTATACATTATATACTTATTCTTCCAAAAGCATCTTACACAAATTTTATAGGTCGACCTTGTGGTTATCAGAAAACATTCTTTATACATAAGATATATAAAAAGACTAATGCAAGGATAACAAAACTATCGGTGGCTAATGTTGTTCTTTCCCGTCCTAGAGTAAGGTCTCCCGCTACAGGTCACCTGCACCACAAATGAGTCATGAGTAACTAGTTTACTCCGTGAGTCTAATCCCGCACCTCAACACATATTAATAATACCCGAGCAATTAACTCCATTTGTATGCAGTGGAAATATATTCCATAACTAATAACAATATATATAAGGCCTATCATTCCATCAATGTAAATCTTATCTTAAACAACACCTCCACGACACCCGCCATTGACTCATACTTATAATATATATATATATATATACTAAACCCAGAAAACCACCAAGGCTAACCAAGCTTAGCGGGGAAATAAATATAACATCATCTTCATCAGATATTCCAGGATCGAACATCTAACGAAGCATGCAGTTGCACGGCCTCCAGGGTGCGACCCCATCATCGTGTGTTTGTGACCTTGTTCCATATCGTAGGACCAATTCATGGCAATGCGGAAAGTTTGAGAGAGTGAGAACACAATAAGAATTCACATGATTTATACTTATATACTTAATAATATACTTTTATATTAGTACCTGAGAAGAAGTACTAAGGCTCGGGATAAACCTCAAATAATTGTTCTGAGTAATTCTTTAGTGTTTACTCAAGGTAAACACTTCACAATTAAATATGTATCAAGAGACAATACTTAATCAATCAAACATAATTAGTATAATGCTATACTCATTCACAACTCATCAATCATCTATCTAGACTCACCATGGAATCCATGAGATTGGATAAGGAAGACTAGGCTCGAGCTCAAGCTAATCACACTCCACTCCACTCATGATTGAGAATGTCCACAAGGTTACCCGGACTTATCTTCACACTTCTCAGAAAGCTAGACAGAACATGATTCTACTTGATGAATCTGGCTGATCCTTCAAGCTTCTTTCGGCCACTGATCGAATCAACCAAAGTCTTTGATGAGTTTGGCTGACAGTCTTTTTCAATCTTCTCTCACGATTTTAAACTTCAGAAAAGAAAGGGATCAAGGTTGGCTCACTATCAGAAACAGAACAAGAGCTAGGGTTTATTCTGGATATCTCATCTTCTTCTTCACCACACATCCTAGCTATGGTCTGAGGTTGAAGATCAAATCACCAGAATTTTCTCTTGATTTTTCTCTCCTGTTGGGGATAGATTACATCTACCCACATAGGCCCATTAAAGTGTGAACTCGGCCCACTCTGACGACAAAGTCGGCCCATGAAGACATAACAAGCCGACTTCGACAAGAGGAAGGCGTATAAATAGAGGAAGATGGGGAAGAGAACAAAAACGCAAAAACAAGAGGAATAAGCGAGAATTAGGATCCTTGTCATTAATTCTTGGTTCAAATCTTATTCTTGTGATCAAATCAATCTTTCATCAATAAAACTCTTCTATTCGTCTTTCCTAATCCTTTCTTCGAGAAATCCACAATCGAAATCGATACCTAACCTAGGGTTACCGATTTCGGATTCAACAATTAGCGCCGTCTGTGGGGAAATATCGAAGAACAAGGATCAAGAACATCGATCAGAACGATGACAGGATCACCAACAAACCAAGTAGGTCAACAGCCCGTCGACCTGAACGCCGTCTTGGCTTCTCTCGCTGCCGTCGCTCAAAGACTCGATCAACAAGATGCCGCTAACAAGGCAACTCAAGAACGTCTCGATATAATCGCTGCCGCTTGTCTACCACCGACGCAAGCAGACGACCAAGATCCGGATACCACTCGAAGACGTTTATTCCAGACGACGATGCGAAACCAGGCAGTCGATCAAGCGACTAACGAAGAACTCCTGCGTCTTCAAGGAACAATTAAAGACATGTCGTCAAAAATCCACCAAGCCACGAGTTTCGCCCCCGAAATCGATCGAGTCCTGGAAGCAACTCAAAAAACTCCTTTCACAAAAAAAGATAACCGACGTCCGAGTACGACATCAGGACAAACTCCGAGTACCTTCCTTCCGCGGAGATTCCGACCCCAGCGATCATATGACCAGTTTTAACATCGCTATGGGACGCGCCTACTTTTCTGCGGAAGAGCGAGATGCTGGCTACTGCCAACTCTTTGTCGAAAGTTTGGCGGGACCCGCCCTTACCTGGTTTTCCCGCCTAACTGCGGATTCGATCAGCACCTTTAAGGAACTATCTACCGAGTTTCTCAAACATTACTCTATGTATATTCGTCAAGGGGTATCAGCAACCGACTTATGGAAAATCTCCCAGGGACAGAAGGAATCCCTCCACGACTTCATGGAACGATTCAAGAACCTCGTCTCCAAAGTCGATGTCCCAGATAAGACGGCAGTGGAAGCCTTGCGCAATGCATTATGGATTAGGTCATATTTCCGATCAGACCTCTATACGAATAGCACGATTTCTCTAGAAGACGCACTCCACCGAGCGAATTGTTTCATTCGGATGGAGGAGGATAATGCCGCCTATACTGCAAAACAGAACGCGTTAAAGGATCAGTTGACGCCAAAACCAACGGCGAATCACCAAGAACCTCGTCAGCATCAGCCTAACGACAAGAAAGGAAAAGTCTTCTCGGCAACCCAGGAACCTGATGCATCTCCCTCCACATCAAAAACCGATCGACCATGGAACGTATGGGACAGAACCCTCGATGGGAAGCCTTTAACATATGACGAGAACAAATTCTGCACTTATCATAAGGCCAAAGGCCACGACACTAAAGAATGCAAGCAACTCGCAGAAGCCCTATTCTCGGCATTCAAAAACGGTGCCGTCACGCCTGATGCACCAAAATCAAAACAGAACCGCAAGAAAGGAAGTTGGACAAAAAACCGGCAAGCTGGTGCCAAAAAACAGGAATCTGCTCAAGCGGTGCATCCCGATGATCAAGACGCAGCCCCTCCACCTCGACATCGCGACGATACTGATACGGAGGACGAAAGACCACAAGTAGCTCGGCAGATCAACGTTATCTCTGAAACCTACTTACCTTCCTGTGCTACGGAGAAAGACTGTTTTGATCTCCGAGATCATATTCAGCACAGGCGCCCTGCGGTCGACCTACGGGATATCCTTCCTCGAAGAAAGAGAACGGGGCCTCCTGAGACCAAGGATAACCGAGATCTACGTTTCCATCTTCAACGCAAGCGTTCTATGACCGAGTTGCGACAGTCCCCTCCACCGGATCAAAAATCAGAATCAACGAAGGGCAACGAGTGCAGCGACCTCCGAGATCGCCTGATACACCTACGTTCCGTCAAGAAATCAGCGATTTCAGGAGACGATCTCCGGAACAAACTTTCGATTAAGACGGATATCATAATTCCTGACCTACGAATGATACTCTCTGACAAGCGTCCCAGTGTCTTTCGCCGAATTAACGTAATTCGTGGTGGATCCCCCATGTGCAACGATTCCGTGAAGTCAATAAAAGAATACCAACGCAGAGCCACAACTGCTCGGTGATGGCCGACAAAGTATGAAGGGGAAACTTCCGTAACCTTCTCAGAAGGAGATCTCGTCGATATAGACCAGCCACATAATGATCCACTGCTAGTCGAGTTGCAAATCGGTACATGCGAAGTCACGCGTATACTCATCGATACTGGAAGTTCGGTCGATTTGATATTTCGACAGACCATGGAGAAAATGTTGATAGATCTGAATGATATCAAGCCATCATCGAGAGCACTTACCGGTTTCAACGGCTCATCAACCTCCTTATTGGGGACCTTCTGCCTTAACGTCTTTGTCGGGGGAGTAAATAAACTCGTTAAATTCTCCGTCATTGATACCAAAACGCAATATAACGCGATCCTAGGCACCCCATGGCTTCACATGATGAAAGCAATCCCGTCAACATACCACCAATGCATCAAATTTCCCACCAAGGAAGGCACCGTCTTCACTTTAAAAGGGAACCAACGCCTTGCACGAAGCATGTTGATCTCCGATCTCAAAAGCCAACAGGTCGCTTTTATCGTCGAGCCAGATAAAAAGCCGTCGCCACAAAAAGAGGAGACAGTCCAAGTCGGCATCGATCCTGACTACCCCGAGAGAACCGTGGGAATTGGCTCCGACCTAAGTGACGCCCTATCCTCCGAATTGACCACCTTCCTTCGGGCAAACAAATCAACGTTTGCCTGGACGACAGCCAACATGCCTGGTATCGACCCGGCTGTTACGTCACATCGACTCAACGTCGACCCAACATACAAACCCATCAAGCAAAAGCATCGAAAACTCGGTCCTGAAAGAGCTAAGGCCGTCAACGACGAAGTCGATAGACTCTTAGGGGCGGGGTCCATCGCCGAGGTCAAATACCCAGATTGGCTCGCGAACCCGGTCGTCGTCAAAAAGAAGAATGGGAAATGGAGAGTGTGCATCGATTTCACCGATATGAACAAGGCATGCCCCAAAGACAGCTTCCCTTTACCCCATATAGATCAAATGGTGGAATCTACGGCCGGAAACGAGCTCCTATCATTCATGGACGCCTCCTCGGGCTACAATCAGATTATGATGCATCCGGACGATCGTGAAAAGACATCATTCATCACAGATCGGGGGACATACTGTTACCGAGTCATGCCATTTGGGCTTAAGAACGCAGGGGCTACTTATCAACGACTCGTCAACAAAATGTTCGCTGACAAGCTAGGAGTCACCATGGAGGTCTACATTGACGACATGCTAGTCAAATCGCTCGTCGCCAAGGATCACGTTCGACACCTATCTGAGTGCTTCGATACATTAAACAAGTATGGGATGAAACTGAACCCGGCAAAATGCACCTTTGGAGTTACTTCAGGAGAATTTCTCGGTTACATCGTCACTAAACGAGGAATTGAAGCCAATCCGAAGCAAATCTCCGCGGTTTTAGACTTACCCAATCCCAAAACATCGCGGGAAATTCAGCGTCTGACCGGTCGAGTTGCGGCACTTAATCATTTCATCTCACGATCCACCGACAAGTGTCTCCCTTTCTACGAGCTGCTGCGAGGAAATAAAAAGTTCCTTTGGGATGAAGTATGCGAACAAGCCTTCTCGGCGTTGAAGAAGTACTTGACTACTCCTCCAGTATTGACAAAACCAGACGCAGGCGACACTTTGTATCTCTACATCGCAGTTTCTCTTGCAGCAGTAAGCAGCGTTCTAATAAAGGAAGACCGAGGAGAACAGCGTCCCATTTTCTACACCAGTAAACGTCTTACCGACGCAGAGACGAGATATCCCACCCTGGAAAAAATGGCTCTCGCCGTAGTAACATCGGCATGAAAACTCCGACCTTATTTCCAATCCCATTCCGTCGTCATTCTCACCGACCTGCCACTCCGAACCATACTTCAGAATGCTAACCAATCAGGGAGACTTTCCAAGTGGGCCATCGAACTCAGCGAATACGACATCTCGTATAAAAGCAGGCCTGCGATTAAGGCTCAAGTTTTGGCCGACTTCATCGTAGAAATCTCCCCCGACCAAGAGGCTGATCTCGATATCCCAGTAAAGAATTGGATCCTGCATGTCGATGGAGCATCGTCCAACAAAGGATCGGGAATAGGCATTCATCTCCAATCACCCACCGGAGAACTCATCGAACAATCATTTCGGCTCGGGTTTGCAGCATCAAATAATGAAGCCGAATACGAAGCATTGATCGCAGGTCTCCATTTAGCCAAAGTAGTAGGGGCCAAGCGAGTACAAGCCTTCTGCGATTCTCAGCTCGTCACCAGTCAATACAGCGGCGATTACGAGGCAAAAATGAAAGGATGGATGCATCTCTCGGCGTCGTCAAGAAGTTAACAACCGAGTTTGATCATTTTGAACTCGTGAAGGTTCCCCGAAAAGAAAACTGATTTGCTGATGCGTTAGCCGCACTAGGAAGCAATCAAAGGGATCAGATCAAACGCACAATCCCCGTTCATACAGTTGAAAAACCGAGCATTTCGTTATCACTTGGTAGGGACGTCCACGACATTTCATGCGCTACCACCGAGATCGCCGAATCAACTACTCAAGAAACTGATTGGCGGACCCCCTTCCTCGACTATCTGGATAGGGGGTACTACCTAAGGATAAGTGGGAGTCCCGTCGACTTAAAGCCAAAAGCTCCAACTACGTCTCTATCGACGGCAAGTTACACCGGTGAACCGCAAACAAGGTCCTGCTAACCTGCGTCGGAAAGGAAGAAGCAGAACTCGTTATGATCGAAACCCATGAAGGAGAAGGCGGAAATCATAGTGGAGGCAGGGCCCTCGCTCTTAAACTTAAAACTCTGGGGCATTATTGGCCCACCATGGTCGCAGATTGCGAGGAATATGCGTCACGTTGCGACAAATGCCGCGCCATGCACCTAACATTCATTCACCAACCGAGTTGTTGAAAACTTCCGTGTCTCCATATCCGTTCATGAGATGGGCAATGGATATAGTCGGACCCTTACCAAGTTCCAAACAAAGGCGTTTTCTACTCGTTTTGACCGATTATTTCACAAAGTGGGTCGAAGCCAAGGCCTATGTCCAAATCACGGAGACCGAGGTTCAAAGTTTCGTTTGGAAATACATCATCTGCCGTCATGGACTTCCTTACGAAATAGTAACCGACAATGGATCTCAATTCACCTCGAACTTAACGTTAAGTTGGTCAAGTTTCTTTCCTATTTGTACGAATAAAAAATGTCGGCATATTTGACGAAATAGAGTCCTATTTGTTATTCTACAAACAAAACGGCTTAACAGTATTAACATACGTTTCAAGTCTAACAATCAAACGATAAGCGAAGTCGGTTGACAAAAAAAAAAAAAGGGATATCTATATAAAGATATAACATTAAAAGCAGTTCAATAATTCAAAAGGCTAAGCTCGGCCAGAGTCTTTACAAAAAAAAAGAAGGAACAAAATTAAGAACGAAGATTTTGGATGTCCTCGGGAGAGAAGACTGCCATGTTCGAGCCGTGTTCATCAAGGTCGACAGGAAGAAGATCGATCTCGGTGGCATCCACGACCTCCATGTTCTGAAGCTCTTCTAGAAAATGGGCTTCGTCGGTCCTCGCTTTTTCAAGAACCTCTTCCGTCGATAGGCCTTGCAGCTGGATTTTCTCTAAGCCTTCCCGAGTCCCTTTGGCCTGCGAGTAGAGGGCGAGCTTCGCCTGGATCTCACTCTGTTCACCCAGAAACTGGCCCACCTTCTCGTACGTCGGCACAACCCTTTGCTGCAGTATGGACTCAACTCGAAGCCTCTCTTTCCTGACCTCGTGCTCCCGCGACTCCCTGAGCCTTCTGGTCGTCGCCTCGAAGTTGACTTGCATCTCCGATTTCTCCTTTTCTAGGACAGAACATCGGGAATCGAGGAGCTCCTTCTCAGCCTTTAGCGCCGCCAGTTCTTCAGAAAGGAGCTCATTACGAGCCTTTTCGAGATCGTCTCTCTCTAAAGCATCCTTCTTCTCGGTTGTCAGCCCCTCGACCTTATACGCCAACTCGGCGATCTCCCTTCTCTTCTTCTTCAGGGCCCTAGTCTTTGCCTCCAGCGATGTCTCCTGAGCTTTCAGCTTCGTCTCGTAATCTCGCACCATGAGATTAGGGTTGCCGAAATACTAACAAAGCAGAATATCGGTAGGGTTAAAAGATGTAAGGTCGTCTGTATGAACGAAGGTAAAAAAAAAACTTACGATGGCACCAGCTCTAGCCATCTCTCGATAGCGGCTCTCTTGGTGAAGCTGGTCCAGTTCGGGCATCCCACGCTTCTTGAGTTTGATTTGACGAAGCATACGCGCTGGGGCTTCATGGTCTTCGATGAAAGGAATATCTATCGACCGGTAGTTGAAGTTGATGGCATGAGGATACTCAACTTCTTCTCCCCCTAGGATCGCTGGAAGGGGATCACGGCTTTGCTCCCCCTGCGGACCTTCAGCGGAAGGGGCCGATTCCGCTCGAGTCTCTTCTATCGATGTCACGATAGGCCTTGGGGTTCCTGCTTCACCGACAGGAACAATCGGCTGTTCCCTAGCGAGGGAAGTCTCTCTCTCCCTCTCCCCAAGAGTAGGGTTGTCGTCAGGAAGCACCGGTGAGGACCGATCTGATCTTGCGCGTTGGGAGGCATCTCGCATGCCCGAGTCCTGCTTCCGTTTGGCGGGTCTAGTCGCATCGGAAGACACTCCTCTTGTATGCTCCGGTGTTCCAATCGAGTCAGCATAGGACGGAAGAGCGGAAAGGTTAATTTTACCCATCCTGCGATCTCGGCTTTGTGACTGAATCTCGGTTTGTATGTCGGCTGTTCAGAAATCAAACTTATCAGAATCGAAATTCTGAGATCTTGCATATCAGCAAGAATGGTTCGAGTATTGTATTACCTTTGCTGATTCTCTTCAAGGCAGCTTGGACACAAGCTTCACTGATATCCGGCCAGTGCTGATGACTCAATGTTCTGATAGCCTCGACTTCTTCAAGGAAGGACTCTGTACCGCCTTGGGACCACTTCGAGAGACGATCTGCAACAAAGAGGAAACAGATGAAGAAAGATCAGTAGAAGTGCAATAATAAGAAGGACGAAGTCGTACCAATGTTAGCATTGAAGTATCCGTTTAAAACTATCGAGGGGTCTTCGAAGGAGGCCTCGTTGATCTTGATATAGAAGTACCGATGATTCCAGAAGTTGACCTTGGAGGGCTTCCCGGTAATCACATTGTACTTAGGGACCATCTTCCCGTAAAAGAATCCCGTCCTGCCCGTAATGCTTGGCGTTGTGAGTTCTTCAAAGAGACGAACCGACATCGTTATCCCCAGCTCAGCAGCCAGAACCGTAAGGGTGACCATGATTCTGATCCCATTAGCAGTGTATTGGCCAAGAGCGATCTTCCGCCGATGACAGTATGTTGTTAGAAACTCGGGTAACGGCCACCAGAGCGAGCAGTTCGTGAACCATGATTCGTACACTGTGGCATAACCTGCTGGAGGAGTCCATGGTCGCTGATGTTCGGCCGGGATAAGAAAGGAGAACCCAAGAGGAGGGTTCGTTTGGAAGATCAGTCTCCGAACGCTCTTAAACGTTGACCTGGTTGGAAGATGATTCACCCAATTCTGTTTCTTTTTCACGCTAAGGGTTCGCTCCTGCTCTGGATCGATCTCTTCATCGAACTCGAAGTCGGTCCCCGTCCACCGCATAGGTAGGAAGTCGGCCATAGCAAAGTCAAGCTTCTCGGCAAAATTCTTATCTTTACCCGATGATTCGATATCTACACAAGGGGAAGTCGGCCGATCTGAAGAGGCTTCAACATCTTGCTCCGCACCATCCACAGGAGCGTGACCAGTAGCTTGTCGGTCTTCTAGTTGAATGCTGTACCTGACGAGATCACGTGCGGCGCCGTCGAGTGAAAAGCCAGATCGTCGCTAGTCGGCCTCATATTATCCATTCCCCCGAGCCCTAAGGTCCTTGATCGTATCAACGGCGAGCCAGAGCTTTCTGAATCGGAGCCTGTAGCAGCCGCTTTTCCTTTCAGAGAGCACCGGCGGAGAGGGGAAGACATTTTGACCGGAAAAATTTGCGAAAACTAGAGAGAGAAAGAAGAGAGAAGGCAGAGAGAGTTACCTTTCGAATGAATGAGAAGCGGAAGTGAGCAGAAGTGAAGGCGATGTGAGACTTTTATAGGTATTTCGGCACGGAAGACGAGCGGTTATCATAATTAGGTCTAAAGCCCTATTAACGATGACACGTGTCCCACTACTTCCGAATCTCGAAAAGCTTAATCATTATTCGGCGCTCGCGAAACCAAGAGTATAAGAGGAAGTAAACAAAGACCGAGATCAAGTCCGACTCTTCGAGTAGGGGGACATTGGCAACAATCCAGCCATTACAAGTTTGCCA
This sequence comes from Sinapis alba, assembly GCA_012274485.2. Classification (NCBI taxonomy): domain Eukaryota; kingdom Viridiplantae; phylum Streptophyta; class Magnoliopsida; order Brassicales; family Brassicaceae; genus Sinapis; species Sinapis alba. The sequence goes on along the minus strand of MU105700.1, from coordinate 280,810 downwards.
AGAATATGGACCGAGATCACCTTTATATTCACCTAGTTAACGAAATTCACCGAGTATGTCAACTCGATGAACTGGGGGGGGGACTTATTGTTGGGGATAGATTACATCTACCCACATAGGCCCATTAAAGTGTGAACTCGGCCCACTCTGACGACAAAGTCGGCCCATGAAGACATAACAAGCCGACTTCGACAAGAGGAAGGCGTATAAATAGAGGAAGATGGGGAAGAGAACAAGTACGCAAAAACAAGAGGAATAAGCGAGAATTAGGATCCTTGTCATTAATTCTTGGTTCAAATCTTATTCTTGTGATCAAATCAATCTTTCATCAATAAAACTCTTCTATTCGTCTTTCCTAATCATTTCTTCGAGAAATCCACAATCGAAATCGATACCTAACCTAGGGTTACCGATTTCGGATTCAACATCTCCTCTTTCTCTGATTTTTCTCTCAATCTCTCATAATTTTTCTCTGTTTTTTTATTGCAGGTTATGGACGACCAGAAGAGAGAAGATTGTGTTTTATAACATAGGAGTTTCTTCAGCTGAAGGTTTAACTCATGACAAAGCAAGGTTAAAAGAGGACATGTGGAAAGATGCTTCATTACTCTCAGCAGTAAGTTTCTGTCCTTTCCCTCCATGAAGAAAGCTGCAAGCAGCTGGTGACAATCATGTGACTGAATTAATGAGTAAGCACATGAAGCAGCTTGTGACTTGCATGTGCCAATTACTACATAAGCAAGCAAGCAGGTAGGTGCATGGCATGGCATGTGACTTGATAAGTGAACAAGCAGGCTGGCTTAGGATGTGATGGCATTAGATGGGTCAAGATTATTAAAGAAGCTGGTTGACAATTCTGAATAATTTTTTGACCAAATATTCCTTTTCCTTCGGCTCTCGGAAAATTTTGTCCAGCTTAACAAAAACTCGATTAAAATAATTATCACTCGGCCAGAACTATCAAAGGAAGGTCTTTTGACCACATGAGAGTCTCGTCGAGACATTAATTCACCGCGTAAATTTTTATTTTTCTCTTATCGACCAACTCCAAACTGGTCGAGCGGAATTTTTTTCGACCAAAAATTTATTGGCTTGTGAGGGTCATTACATTCTTCCCCCCTCAAAAGAATTTGGCCATGAATTCTCATAACATATCTGTACACACTTTACTAAACACTGGAGGCTCTGCAAAAACCTCATAATAATCAGCTCTAAACTTATTGTCATCTTCTCATGTCAAAACAATTGATGGTTGGTTCCCCAAATACTTCATCTTACCAAATTTTCTGATCTCAAATCTTCAGATATGGTGCTCACCTATCCGCAAAGGATCTTTAGGCTAGATGAGTTGAGGTTGCAAGTTTTTTGGTCTCAGTAGTTCTATCATACTGGGTTTGATATAGGATTACGCAACATCGGATCACAAATTTTCAAATGCATAACTGAAAGATTCTCTGGTCAATGGATAACCTTTCCACTCTGATAACCACTAAATACTCAGTACAAATCAATATAACAGATTGCTGGTTTCCTAACTTTTCCAAACCGATCATTTATTTTATGAGCAAACACTTTCAAGATAAACAATTATTTACAGAACAAAACTCTCATATACTGCGGTATGCATACTTCTTTCGACAGTTTTGAGTCTCTGAATCCCATCACTTCTGAAACATTTTTATATGTCTTTCTCCCATACCAACAACATGAAATATGGAACGTTAGGTGATGTGCCATACATGAAGGTAACATCCCCGGTCTGGTCAATGTCAACTTGATTAACCGTGTAACAATCAAACAAGAACATGGACGATCAATTACGCTAACATGATTTAGACCAAGGGTGCTACTCTCAAATACACACACTCACCCATTCCAAGAATGATTTTCCTTATAATATTCTATACACTTTTGATCTATCTGAGACTTATATAGACTATTTATTACCAGTTTTAGGCCATGTTATAGGCTCTATTTAGGGTATATTATATGTGTCTAGGCTATGTTTTAGAGTATTTACAGGTCTAAGAACGTTTTGGAGATATATGAGATACTTGGAGCTTTTGGAGCACTTAGAGGAGAAGAATCCGTAGCTGATCATTTAAGGAGTCAAAGTACAAGGAAGCGATCGATCGACGACACATACTAGGCGTTGACCGATGATGAAAGACCAAGGTCGATCGATGCAACACACTTGCCATCGATCGACGTCTAACTCGTAGACATATGATTTCAAGCCCGTCATAACGACGAAAATGCCCTTGACGAGTTTTGACGTAAGTTTAGGGTTTTATATTTATGTCTTAAGAAACAAGAAGGGAGAAAAAGGGAGAAAAAAAGAGAGAGCATTATTCTATATATTGTATTAGGGTTAGGTGAGAAAGGCGGAACTCCTTCAGAGTCCTCCTGGAGCTCCTTTGGTTATTTATTAAATTTCTATTTTATATCTATTTCATCTATGATTTATGTGATAAAGATCATGTCTGAGTAGTTATCAACTAGATTTAGGGTTGAATGATAGCAATCACGGATTAGCCCCAAAATAGGATTGCTAGGTTAAGTTAATATTCATCAATTGAGTAGTGTTGCATGCTTACATTCAAGAGTAGCTAACTAGGATCTCGAAGATAGGACATGGACAACTAGAAGAGTAGGTTCTGTGCCAGAATATACTTCATTGAACTAGGTTGTTAGGTGCATACGAGAGCTGGTCTAATAAGTCTAGTGGACTTATCAAATCTCGCCATACACTTCCTTCTGATTTCACCGTCGATCGTCACCAGGCCTTAGCCGTCATGCTCCCTATTCCATATAATTCATTCGGCTTGAAATCCTAGATCTAGCATATTTACATTTGCATCTAGTTAATTAATAGCATATTTCCATATTTGTATTATTAGCATATTTCATCATTTGCATTATTAGCATATTTTCATATTGCACCCCTATGTCTTGATAATGAATATTTCCTTAATTAATTATTTACCACTTATATATATATTTACCTAGCTTAGTATTTAGAAATAAAAAATATATTATGTGCCATTGCTCTTTGTGGATTTGATCCTTAAGTACTACATCTGATCTCTCTTGGCAAGAGTATTGTTTTATGTATTAAGATTAGGGTTAATTTGACAATTAATTATTTATGATATTTATACCCTGCTAGAAAAATAAACATACCAGTGTCAAATTTGACGCTGTTGCCGAAGAGCATTGATCGCTATTAGATTTAATTTCTAGATTTTGTCTAAGTTTGTTATTACTTTTCAAGTTACTAATTTTTCTTTTCCTTTTTTTCCAGATACATGCAAAGAATCACCAGGAGTAATAAAGGACAAGAACTAATATTCTCTGACCCTGACAGACTTGAACGTACGATCCACAAAGAAAGATGACAAGCATCGATCGACATCACCTGTACCGCGTCGACCGACACTTCTTCACGGACTGTATCGACCGACATCCGATTTCTAGCATCGATCAACACTGATCACATAGCATCGATTGACATCAACTTACCTGCATCGATTGACGGAAGCATACGAGTTCAGATGGTTGCGATTTTAATATTTGTTAGGGATGAGAATGAAAACCTGCGTGACCCCGACGGTCATCTGCGTAATGCAGCAGGTCAGAAGATAGACGATCAGGGGACCATAATCCCTGATACAGAAGCAGAAGCAGATGTTGCAGAAGCTCAACCTGAAACTAATGCCCAAGCTGCTCAGAGAACATTGACCGACTACAACCGTCCAGACCAGTTCTACGCCAACAGATCCGCCATTCGTCTTCCATCTTTTCAGAGACACAATTCTGAAATCAAGCCCGCCTTCTTCGGACTTGTAGCACAAACGCCTTACCATGGGTTGCGACATGAGCACCCTATGGACCATCTGGATCTATTTGAAGATCTAATGACTGCTATTAAAGCCAATGGATTTTCGGAAGATTATCTCTTTTGTAAGCTCTTCAAGTACTCACTTGCTGGAGAAACTTCATATTTGCTCAAGCAGTTACAACCGGGATCCCTGACATCCTGGACTAACATCAAGAACGCTTTCTTGCGTAACTTCTTTGACTATGCAAGAGCATAAGACTTGAGGAGCAAGATTGCTACTTTTTCACAAGACCCTTCATAATCTTTCAGAAACTCATGGATCATATTCAAATCATACCAGAGAGATTGTCCAGATCATGGGTTCAACGAAATGCATCGTCTCAACACTTTCCTTAGAGGTATTGGATTACAGTACCAAATGGCTTTGGACACAGCTAGTGAAGGAAATTTCAGCACCATGAGTCCTGAAGAAGCTACAAGATTGATTGAGAATCTGGCATCCAGCAGCATCACCAAGAACACAGACTTTGAGAGAAAGAAATCAACTCCATCATTGAGCAAGGAGCAAATTCAAGAAGTCAAGGCAAAACTGGATAGTGTTCATAAATTTCTCATGATGCAGGTCACTTTTGCAGAAGTAGAAGCAATAGAGTCTGGAGACGATGAGATTGAAAAAGAAGATGTGAACTACATTGATGGGAATGGTTTCCAGAGACAAGGGAATCCAGGTTTCAACAGGAAATCTTATGGGAATGGTCAAATGAATAATTTTAATCAGAGTTCACAGCGAAGACCCGTCAACAACAACAAAGCTTATGAATCTTCTTACCACTAGAATCCTCCTCCAGAAGCTCAAGAAAGCAAGATCGAAGCAATGGTTGATAGAGTTTTAGAGGGACTGCAGAAGATGACTGTGGATTTCAATGGAAAGATAGATGACACCAAATTCGAAAATCTCAACACCCATATAAAGAAGCTGGAGAATCAGGTGATGCAAACAAGTGAAACTATTAGGAGACATGAGAGCCTGATCAAGGAGAAAATAGAGGCTGGACAGAAGCACCACGTCAACGCATTGATTGATGATGATTTTTGGCAAGAGGTTAAGAGAGAAAGGCTCCAAAAAGGAGATTTTCGTGTGGAAAGTTCTATGTCATTTGGCAGTTCACATTTGTGTCGATCGACACCGAGTAATGAGCATCGATCAGCAACAACTCCTGCAATATAAATATCTTAGTGTGAATCGACTAACGTCGATCGATACAGACACGAGAAAATTGACCGACAGAGAGATGGAAGCATCGATCGACTATGCGGCCTGAGCATCGATCAACATATGAGAAAGCCGGTTCGACTACCAAGCACCAATGCAAATTTGATTGTGCGTCCAGCCATGACAGCTTCAGCACATAATACTGACACGACTGAAGCTATGGATCTTGATAGAGAAGATGAAGGACATTCCAAGAGGAAACAAAAGATCCCCAAACATCAACGCAGAGAAGCCAATGAAAAAGAAATGGATAGCTTTGTTAAAAGAGTCTCCAAAATTCTTTTAGACATCCCTTTTGATGAAGCTTATTATACACACAGGTTGTGGATGTTCTTCAGGGAATCAAGAGAGACAGAAGAGGATATAGAGATCATATTTAATCATCTCAGGGAAAGGATGAAACATAGCACTTGTTTGAAGAAAAAAAGTGATCCTGGGAAGTTCGTGGTTCCATGCTACATCAAAGGCAACGAATACCCCAGTGCCCTCTGTGATACTAGGTCATCAGTAAGCATCATGCAAAAACTATAGCAGAGGATTTTATCCTGAAAGTGGAACCCTCCAATGATTCATTCACATTTGTAGACTGCTCAAAAAGTGAACTCAAGAGGGATAGTAAAAGATGTTCCAGTGCAGATTAACAACACCCTAGTCCCAGTAGACTTCTGTGATAGACATCAGGATAGATTGGAACTCTTCAGTACTACTTGGGAGAGCATTTATGGCTACCGTGAGAGCCATCTGCGATATGAAGCTAAACAGGTTGTATATATCCCTAATTGATCAAAATATTTTCTATGAACCTGTCCAGAATAAGAGCAAGGTTACTCTGATTGAATTGAGTAATGATGCAGAACTTGTGGCCACATGCTTCTGCGATTATGGCTTCAATGAAGAGTCAGAAGATGGAGCATCGATCGATACCCAACCCAGAGCATTGATCGATGTGTTTTCCGTTCAACAATCGGTCGACACCCACCCTTCGTTATCGATCAACACACCTACTCCCGAACCGATTAACACCTGCCATGCAGATTGCAATTACACCCCATCCTACCTCGAGTACGACAAAGATTACAGAGAAAAAGAGATAATCGAGTACTGCGGTATTTCTATGGAAGAGGCTGGTATTTTTCAAGTTTCCCATCGACTCGGGGATTTGACATCGATTGACGGTAACCATTCGCCATCGATTGACGGTAACCATTCGCCATCGATCGATACTTACCAAGAAGCAGAGTACGAACTAGATTAAGATGCAGAATGAGAGAAGGCATATGGTTATCTACAACCAGATGAGTTTGGTATCATGAGAGATCCAGAAGGTCACGCAATAGCTATGGATGGCAGAATGCTAAATGTCACGAGGGAAGATATTGTTGATATACTTGCAATGGCTAATGGAGCTGGAAATCTGTTAAGGCAACAAGTTGATAATCAAGCATCGATCGACGGTCACCATGCACCATCGATCGATGGAAAAGAGGAGCTGACTGAATATCGCGGCCTAGATTTAGAAGACGCTGGCTGGGCAAAAGTGAATAAACAAGCATTGATCGAGGGGATCAACCCATCATCGATCGATGGTTGTCACGAGCAAGGTGCGAGAGCCTATGATGCAAAGTGCAAAAGAATTTTCCATAGGGAAAAGAAAGATAAGTATGACATCTACAGAGATGAGAATGGTAATGCACGAGCTACAGACGGAAGAGTAGTAAATGTGCAAGCTAAAGACATCAAATTAGTTTTAGAGAGAGCTACTATGTTTGAGCAGAGCTACTATGTTTGAGCAGAGCTACATATGTTTACCAGAACATGCATCAAATATCAATATGTCTATGGAGAATCAAAGGACATACAACAAAGCAGAGATTGATGATATTGGGCATGAGATCTACAAAGCTCAAGAGATGTCACTAGATGATTTCTACAAGAGGCTTGATGATGTATACTATCCTATAGACAATTGCCTCACCGGTTTGACTACACGCATGGAAGAGATAAAGCAAGATTTGGATACTATACAGAGACAACATGCGATTGGGACAGACGAACTGGCATCCATCGACGGTACCCTACGACCATCGATCGACACTGAAGCCAACATACAGAAAACCGCAGCAGAACACAATTGGAAGATAGGTTTGATGAGATTGCTTTTTCTCAAAGCCTGACGAAGGAAGATATTTCTCAACAGTTGGAAGATATATCAGAGACTACAGCTTCCAGACTTAGAATGCTACAGCGCAGTATTGAGAACCTACAAAGGATAATGCATTCAATGGAGGTTGCTATAGAGGTTATAGGGAATGAGAAAACCAGATGAGATGAGGCAATGACGAGCTTCATTGGCACATGGTTTCAAATTAGCAGAGAAGATGTAGACACTAGTTTTCCAAGTGTTGATCCACCTCCATACTAGTCAGAAAGTTCACAACGTCGAGCTTAAGACTACAACCAAGCGCTGAGTGGGAGGCAACCCATTGTTTAGTAAGTTTTTAATTAGTTTTAGACTATATTAGTCTAATTTCAGATTTTATTTTATTATTGCAGGTTTTCAAAAAAAAAAAAAAGAAGAAAACTTGAGGAAGATAGTCTGCACAGAGCATCGACCGACACTTGATCACTGTCGATCGACAGAGTAACCCTAATATCGATCGATTTCCACTTAACTGTGTCGAAAGACGGTCACCATCAACAAGCAGGTATATTGTTTTTCCTTGTTAAATTTGGTCCTTTTGATTTATTTTCTTCACCAATCTCAGACTGTATAACACTGGTGATAGTGTTGTTTAAGTCAGAGGGAGGTTTATTGATATTGTGTTCTATTTTGAGTTTTATTTTCTATACTTATTCTAAAAAAGGGAGTAGAAACTTAGAGGTGTACCATCAATCGATTTTAAAGAATCAACATCGATCGACCATGGAACATGACCATCGATCGACCCCACCTGCTTGACATCGATTGATACTCTTTTACAGGGTCTGGAATCGATTTTCTCTTTTAAGCTATTTACTTATGATTTAATTTTTCCTAACCAATTCGGGATGGATTACATTGGGGACAGTGTAATTTAAGTCTGAGGAAGGTTCAGTAATGCTATTTGATTTGTTTTGAGTTTTATTTGCTATATACATATATAACTTTTTCAAAGTTTTATTGAGTTAAGAAGTGGACTATGATCAAGATTTATTATTGACTAACCACACTTTAGCACAATTCTTAGAAAGTTGTTTGCAGAGATTACTAGAGATACCAAAGTGGATCATCCTGCCACTATATCACACTTGCTTAGAAAGTTTAAAGGAACTGAAGCTGATTTCCAACACTAATCATGACATTATTTGCTTTCTTTGGGGGCTTGGTATACACTGAATCAGATTCCTTCTGCAAGTCTGTAGGTACAAGTCATTGCACATTTGGTTCTCCTCTCTCTCTCTCTCTCTCTCTCTCTCTCTCTCTCTCTCTCTCTCTCTCTCTCTCTCTCTCTCTCTCTCTCTCTCTCTCTCTCTCTCTCCCTCTCTCTCTCTCTCTCTCTCTCTCTCTCTCTCCCTCTCCCTCTCCCTCTCCCTCTCCCCCTCCCTCTCCCTTTGAGATGACTTCCCGGGATGCAGAGGGGTAGGTACATTACCGATGACCCCACTATTCTAATTTGGAGGAATGATCACACATTGTTGGAAGTGAGGAGTAGGTAAATTACCGATGACCCCACTATTCGCCTACAACTTTGCCCAAACACCAAAAAGGAAATGATGAGAAAATCGAAAATAAGATGGCAAGATAGACTGTATCAGCATCATTGTCCATTAAGTTTGAGATCCAAAAAGATCCAGAGAAGAGAGAAAAGAGAAAAGAGGAAAAAGGATCATAGAAGACTTTGTGCCTGGTTGTCCAGAATTGAAGGGGTAAGAGTCCATGTGTCATTTGATCGATACTCCCAAGGTAAAGCCTGCACCTTTATTTTATGCAAAGAAATGAGATCAGTAGAGGGGTAAGTCAGACTAGTATTTGCTAAGTTGTTGGTAAAATGGATTTGGTTGTTATACTAGGATAGGATATATAAAGTTTTTATGTGATTGACTTGATTAGATGTGGTTGCAACAAAATAGGATGATAGTTATACTTAGATATTATGTGAGTCTCTGCTTTTCAAGACCTCTTTCACAGACGTTGTTTGCTTGAGGACAAGCAAAAAGTTAAGTCTGAGGGAGTTGATGTAGCATATTTATTACAAGTTTTAGGTCATGTTATATGCTTTATTTAGGGTCTATTATGTGTGTCTAGGCTATGTTTTAGAGTATTTACATGTCCAGAAACATTTTGGAGATATATGAGATACATAGAGATTTTGGAGCACTTAGAGGAGAAGAATTTGTAGTTGATCATTTAAGGAGTCGAAGTACAAGGAAGCCATCGATCGACGACACATACTTGGCGTCGACCAATGATGAAAGACCAATGTCGATCGATGCACCACACTTGCCATCGATCGACGTCTAACTCGCAAACAACAGATTTCAAGACCAAGTGAGAATGACGAAAATGTCCGGGACGAGTTTTGACCTAAGTTTAGGGTTTTATATTTATGTCTCAAGAAACAAGAAGGGAGAAAAAAAGAGAAAAAAAGAGAGAGCATTATTCTATCTATTTTATTAGGATTAGAAGAGAAATGATGAACTCCTTCAGAGTCCTCGTGGAACTCATTTCGTTCTTTATTTAATTTCTATTGTATATCTAATTCATCTATGATTTATGTGACAAAGATCATGTATGAGTAGTTATCAACTAGATTTAGGGTTGAATGATAGCAATCTTGGATTAGCCAAAAAATAGGATTACTAGGTTAAGTTAATATCCATCAATTGAGTTGTGCTTCATGCTTGCATTCTAGAGTAGCTAACTAGAATCTCAAAGATAGGACATGGACAACTATGAGAGTAGGTTTTGTGCCAGAATAGACTTCATTGAACTAGGTTGTTAGGTGCATGCAAGAGCTGGTCTAATAAGTCTGGTGGATTTATAAAATCTCGTCCTACACTTCCTCCTGATTTCACCATCGATCAAAACCAAGCCGTCGTCGTCGATCGATGGTCTTTCTTTTTACTCGCATACGAGAGTTGAAGTTAAAATGGTCAGGATAGTTAACATATGAGTTCTAGTATATTTACATTTCCATGCTCCCTATTCACTATAATCTATTCGGCTTGAAACCCTAGATCTAGCATATTTACATTTGCATCTAGTTAATTAATAGCATATTTCCATATTTGTATTATTAGCATATTTACATTTGCAGTATTAGCATATTTTCATATTGCACCCCTAAGTCTTGATAAGGAATATTTCCTTAATTAGTTATTAACACCTATATATATATATATATATATATATATATATTTACCTAGCTTAGTCTTTAGAAATAAGAAATCTATTGTGTATTATTGCTCTCTGTGGATTCGATACCTAAGTACTACATATGATGTCTCTTGGCAAGAGTATTGTTTTGTGTGTTAAGATTAGGGTTAATTTGATAGTTAATTATTTAGGATATTTATATCCTGCTAGAACAATAAACACACCAGTGTCAGAGACCCTCTTCATAATCTTCTGAACAACTCAATCTCTCTGATGTTTCCCATATTCAAGTATGGTTCTATTGTTTTCTGATTTCTTCTTCTTTCTAGTAACTGGGGATTCAACAGGTTCGTCTATACCAAGCTTAATTCACCAACTGAGTATTCTTGTACGACGAATTCATACTTTTTGTATTGATACATCCTTGGCATTCCAATATGCCTTATGGTCATACCTCTTCTTTCACTCATCTATCTTCTTCAGGGATCACTTAACATCTCTTTTTTAATTATCCATTTTAATCTTCTGGTAAAACTTGAGTTCTTTCTCTCACGTCCTTTCTGACTAACCTTGTGTACAGAACACTCCTCATATCTTCCACTGAAATTATATTCATTATTTTCCTCCTAAGTTTTCTTTAAGTTTTTATCCTCTAACTGAGTTCCTCAGATATGAATAGATAATTTATCTTGATTTACTACTTGAAACTTGAAACTTGAAACCTCTCCATTCCTTCCTTATAAGGCAGCGTAATAAATCACTCCAGTTTTTGCTTCATGATTCTTGAGATCCTTCTCAATATCAACACCGAATTTTCCCTCCTCAAAGCATAAGCAACAATATTTTCTTTTCCTAAGGCTTCTTTAATTAGTGGACACTTGGATTCCTTCTCCATATTGAAACGGTCACCAAATTTGATGTATAACAAAACTGCCGCCAACTCCATCTCATGCATCAGATAATTTACGTTATTCTTCTTTAGTTCCCTTGATGCATAAGCGATTACCCTATCATCTTGTATTAGCATTTACCTAAACCAACAAATGATGCAAAAGCATATGACTGGTTAGGCTCATGCAAAGCTAAGATGTACATAGACATAGAGATTTCCTCTAACTGATTGCATACTTCATCAATACTTTCACTCCATTCAAAGGTAACACCATTATCAGTCAATCAGCTTAGCGGTTGACATGATTTCTAACCCTTGAACAAAATTTTGATGGTAAACGGCCAATCCAAAGAACTTTGAATCTCGATAACAGAGATTGGACATGACCATTCTGCAATAGTAGTGACCATTTCTAAATCCGGACCATTTCTAAATCTGCAGCAACTACTTGTTCCAACTTGCTGACTAAGGGATCCAACTTCCCATTTCCCTACAAAAGCATTTACTACAATGTGAAGCGTCCATCAATTGTCCTTGAAAACATTTGTATCTTGCAACCGATCTTAACAACTCATTAATCCTAGAAAGTTGATAATTGACCCTAATGGTCACGTCCTTGATTCAACTTTAGTCGATCATAACCACAACTCTGGTTCTTCTTCTTTACCACAAACATGGGTACACTCCCCGGAAAAGAACTAAGTCAAATGAAACCGCTCTCCAAATAATTCTTCTAACTACTACTTGAACTCTGCTAGAACCACTTGGCAAGATGCCTAGGTTATTGCAGCGAATATAGGTTCAAGAAAAATACTGAATGGGTCACTTCTAAATGTCGACAATCCTTCCAATTATTTAAACACATCTCCATGCTCCTTAGTTATCTAAAGGTCCTCGATACTCTGCTCGTTGTTATCTTCTATTTCCCAATGATCAGGATTATATAATATGCTTCTTCACCTTTTCCCAAAAGTTTTTTGACTCTCCCAGACTGATATGAACAATGCTACACCAGTTAGTAGAATACCACTGTAGGCAACGGTAACTGGTCTTCTCCCAATGACTTCTTTCCTCAACAAAATCCTAATTGAGCTTGGTAACTAGATAGCCAATCTTACTCTAAATAAAAACAAACCGTTCTAATGGACATACTAAGGAACATGGAAAGCATATCATAACTCAAAATGGCATCCAGTACTTCCACGAATAAGAACTGTCTACTTGAATTCACTAAAGTGAATCCTTCGTAAAACTATGACACTACTCGGGAACTACAACTATGTGTTGTTCCCAAAACAAACAAAATATGTGCAAACATTTCGTCCATAGACAAGGTTTCTAACGACACCTTAATCATACATAACTTATTTATTAAATCATTCATAAATTTTTATTTTTTGAAATGCACACAACACACAATGGGATAAGAAGCAAACCTGCAATTGGACCTTTCAGGGGTTTTGACGGTCCAAGTAAATCTAAAGCGTAGGCTCTACCAAAATAGCCAAACACTTGGTTAGAGACTAATGGTAAGGAAAAACGAACAATAGCTACAACTGGTACCCTAGGTATAGGTAATGAGATTGGGTAACTTCATGGAGAAGGCTAGAATACCATCCTTGCTCTTCAGAGGAATGGCCACAGTGCGAATGACGTAAACGATCCAAGACTCCTTACACTTGCAGAATCACAACTGTATTGTCCTGGCTGCCCTTTGATCGGAGGGGTAGCCTATAGATGGTCTGAAACTTTGTTAGACAGTAACAGCTCCCTTAACATTCACGTCATACGTTATTATCTCCTCAAAGCTCTTAAGCACTACAGTCCTTTGTTTGCTCAAAAATTATTATCTGTCCCGATAGAACCTCTTCATGATCGCTGGCCCATCCTCCAAACCATAATGGATGAATTGATTCACTCGACTTCAAAATCTTAGCGGAAACATCTCACTGTACCACTCTATAAAGCTGAATCTTCAGTATGTCCCATGCCTTAAGTAGAAACTACTTCTTGAATTCTTGAAAGAAATCTGCCTAACTTGGACTACCATTCCAAAATGAAGCTTGACACTTAACGACCAACTCCCTGCATCCTTCTTGATGTTTTATGCTTCCATATCCTTCTTGCAATCTTCGGAACAATAGGCCTCGTCAGTCATCTGCTCCCAGTGTTGCATTCAAAATCTTCTTCAATCCAAAGTCTACATTGAATGTTTTAATCCTTCCTTGGTATCTTGTGTGCCCAACTTCTTTATCTTCTTCACAAACTTCAAGATGTCTCGTTGCAACGGAATGGTGCTGGTGCGTCCATCGTCTTGTACGGCTCTGGTTTGTACGTCTGAGCATAAGCTGGATAGACTTGAGCAGTCGGAAGAATGAGTGTGTATGAGTGTTCATGTGCATTCGGATCTCTCTGAATCAGATCATCACAAACAATATCCACTTTGACATCGATAACACACAGGTGCAAAGATGTAATCGATGTGTCAACTCTGTCCCATATATCTTTAAAGGATCAGTATCCATACTAGAAATTGAAAGCACCACAGGAAAGCATGACGGTAATGAGTCAGAGCACATTGGTAACAAGTCTAAGCATGACAGTAGCAAACCTAAGCATGTCGATAGCTAATCTGAGTATGAGTGTAATGGATTGAATCATGACGTGAATGAACCGAACCATGAAGGTAGAAAACTCAAGTATAACGGTAGGAAATCCAAGCTTAACGATATCAAAATTGGTAAGTACGCTACATCCCATCGAGCTTTTCTTGATGCATCTGCTATGCAAGATAACGGTAATGTAACTACTCATGACTATCTATCCTAAGATGAAGGAACCAGACAGCATATCCTAGTTATCCTTGCGACTCATTTTTACTCAAAAAACATTTGAAACAAGTCCTATTAAAGCATCGTATAACCATGCTCTGATACCACCTTTGTGACACCCCGGATCATAGATGACCAGAAATGACATGGTCGATGCTCCCCGAAATCCGACCCGAGGTTCCCAAATACTTCTGAGTTCCTTGAACAAGCAATCTGAGAACATCGTCGCTCTTATCGGATATCACTTAAAGCTTTTCAACCCGACCAAGCAATACCCGATAGTTAGTTCGTCATGAACAAGGACTAATATCATATGGAACCCGTACTTTAAAATCAATCTTTAAACATTATATACTTATTCTTTCAAAAGCATCTTAAACAAATTTTATAGGTCGACCTTGCGGTTATCAGAAAACATTCTTTATACATAAGATATATCAAAAGACAAATGCAAGGATAACAAAACTACCACTGGCTTATGTTGTTCCTTCCAGTCCTAGAGTAAGGTCTCCCTCCTACAGGTAACCTGGATCACAAATGAGTCATGAGTAACTAGTTTACTCAGTGAGTCTAATCCCACACCCCAACACATATTACTAATATCCCGAGCAATAAACTCCATTTGTATGCAGTGGAAATATATTCCATAATAACAATATATACAAGGCCTATCATCCCATCAATCTAAATCTTATCTTAAACAACACCTCCACGACACCCGCCATTGACTCATACTTATAATATATATATATATACTAAACCCAAAAAACCACCAAGGCTAACCGAGCTTAACAGGAAAATAAATATAACATCATCTCCATCAGATATTCCAAGATCAAACATCTAACGCTGCATGCAGTTACACGGCTATTAGGGTGTGACCACATCATTGTGTCTTCGTGACCTTGTTCCATATCGCAGAAATAATTCATGGCATGCGGGAAGTTTGAGAGAGTGGGTATACAATAAGACTTCACATGATTTATACTTATATACTTAATAATATACTTCTATATTAGTACCTGAGAACAAGTATTAAGGCTCGGGATAAACCTCAAATATTTATTCCGAGTAATTCTTTAGTATTTACTCAAGGTAAACACTTCACAATTAAATATAGATCAGGAGGCAATACTTAATCAATCAAACATATTTAGTATGCAGAAATGCTATACTCATTCATAACTCATCAATCATCTATCTAGACTCATCATGGAATCCATGAGATTGGCTAAGGAAGACTAGACTCAAGATCAAGCTAATCACACTCCACTCCACTCCTGATTGAGAACATCCACAAGGTTACCCGGACTGATCTTCACAGTTCTCCGAACAGCTAGACAGAACATGATTCTTCTTGATGAATCTGGCTGATCCTTTAAGCTTCTCTCCGGCACTGACCGAATCAACAAAAGGCTTTGATGAGTTCGGCTGGCAGACTTTTTCAATCTTCTCTCACGATTTTAAACTTCAGAGAAGAAAGGGATCAAGATGAATTCGGCTGGCAGACTTTATGCTCTTTCAATCCCGATTAGAACTTACTAACTGTTACCTACAAAATAAAGAGTTTAATGAGCAACTAATTTCTTCAGTGAGTCGGGTTTACTAACAATTAAACCATCCCCCACAATATGAATAAATCATCAAGAAGCAAAGATTATATATTTCAAGCAATATGCAATGCAAAAATCATATCAAACAAGTAATCCAATAATCCACCCTACACAAGTGGTTAGATCGCAATCGAACTTCGAGGCTTGCCCTTTGCGATTGGTAATTTACCATTCCACCCACATCATATCTAGACATAAAGTCTAAAAAATTCGGCTGAAGAGGCATAATCACCCACATCGACCCTAGTCAAAAAAGTCTCAAAAGGTTCACTGAAGAGGCATAACAAGGTTTCATCGTCATGCAGTCACACCGTTGGCAGTAGATACTCTATCACTAAATCTTAGTGTCCTGTCTGAAACTAATTTTGGTACGGCCCCAGATAAGAAACATACGTTGGGTGGACCAATGACTCTCATAACGCTCCTCCTTGAGTGTCGAAACCTCATGGATCACTCCTGAATAAAAGAAAATGGAAGTCCATGGCTACAGCTAATCCCGTTACAATCATGCTCAAACATGCTAAACCATCCAAGCCAAGGACAAAACGATATAATGCAATCATACAAGTATGTACATCACAATAGCAATATATCAAAAATATGTTATAGCCCCGAGTCGAAGCCCGAACAAGATAACTTAACATCTTTCACAAACATCAATCATTGTCATATACTTCTAAACGTACAACCTAGAAATGTATTAATCAATTCTCTTGTTTTGCAAGCACTAACCGCATATTTAACAATCAAAATCTTAACCGAGACTCATCTCAACACATAGGTGGACAGATTTGGTTATGGCTAGGTTTAGCTCCTAAAGAATTTTTAGTAGAATTTCAGCAGAGTTTCAAACCTCTATCAAAATAATTTAACAAGAAACTTTAGAACTTAGGTTTTCAGACCCTTTGGTAGTAAGAAAAGAAGTAGTATCCTAGAACTAAGGACTAAATTAGAAAGGAAAAGCTAACACTAGAAGCTTACCTATGCTCAGCTTCTTTCTTACAAAGTTTCCTCCTGTGGGAACCGAAATTCGCACTGTCGATTTCCATAAATTTTAGGAAGTCAGAAAACCCTAACTTTCCCACGAGATCCCGGATAATCTGCTTTAAACAAAACACGAGACAATCAAACAATGAGAACAAATGAAATAGCAAAGAATTTGAATATAATAAAAGAAGAGTAAAAGAGATCTTATTCCGAGTTTGCGTTTAAGCGTTTACAAGAAAGAAAAGAGCCTTGGCCACAAGAGCTGTTGGCGAGATCCTAGTTCTAGTAACCTAAGACTTCAAATCCCTAAACAAGTGGTAGCTTGATATCAAAAACTGAAAAATATGCCAATTCCTCTAAGTTTCTCTGAATGCTAAAAGTTCTATATCTTTGTCTCCAGCCTCGCCTTCTCTTATATATTCATCTTCAAGGCGGTTTTGCGCTTCTTTTGCTGCTGCTGGTCGAGTTTATGACTTTGGGAATATTCCTTTTTCACTCGATCTTCATGGTTATCTTCGGAAACTTTGCATTTATGTTTTGATTTTTTGATATTTATCTTTGTGTAAATAAAGACAAAACCTTCGTTACACTATTGGGCTTCGTTTCATATGAAAACGTAAGCGGGCCTTTTAGTCGCGTTTTAGGCCTCTCGGGCCGTTTTGCCAAATTTGAGCGTTTTTCCGTTTTCTTCGAAAGACCGATTTCGATACGACATTGACATCAAGCGTGAGTTCAAACTTCTCGTATATCTTAGGCAACTTTGGAGTTAAGCCAACGGTTGCCATTTTACATGATCGGTTTGAACTTCATATGAAAAACGAGTCTTCGCGGTTTTTATCGTAAAGTTCCAACGGTAACACCGATCGAGACAAAACAAAAGGCATTTTATCAAGTTTCGAGAGAGGGGAAAGAGGGAGTGATCCAGGTTTCCATATGGCAACCTGGGAGCTGTACTCGTCGAGCTAGAAGTTTTTTGTCGAGTCTTACTTGTTTCTTCCGTAAAATCTCAACGGGAACTCTGATTGAGACGAAACGAAGATCATTTCGATCGCGACTTGAAGAGGAATACGAAGAAGAAACACAGGTCTCCATATGTCAACCCAGGTTGTACGGTTCAGGTCGCCATATGGCGACCTGTGTTCTACATGTGCGGGTAACCATATGGCGACCCGTGCTTTGCGTGTACAGGTCACCATATGGCGACCTACGCTCGGCTTGTGTGGGTCTCCATATGGCGACCTGTGCCTTGCGAGTCCGGGTCGCCATATGGCGACCTGTGCCTAGCGAGTCCGGGTCGCCATATGGCGACCCGTGCCTTGAGAGTGCGGGTCGCCATATGGCGACCCATGCCTTGTGATTGCGGGTCGCCATATGGCGACCCGCACTTGCAAGACACTGGTTGCCATATGGTGACCCGCATTCGCAAGGCATGAGTCGCCATATGTCGATCCATACTCGCAACACAGGGGTCTCCATATGGCGACCTGCACTCGCAAGGCACGGGTTGCAATATGGAAACCCACACTCGCAAGACACGGGTCGCCATATGGGAACCCGCGCTCCAAGACACAAGTCGCCATATGGTGAACCGCACTAGGAAGACACGGGTTGCTTTATAGTGACCCGCACTCACAAGATATATGGCGACCCGCACTCGCAAGACATATGGCGACCCGCACTTGCAAGACACGAGTCGCCATATGGTAACCCGCACTTGCAAGACACGAGTCGCCATATGGTAACCCGCACTCGCAAGGCGTGGGTCGCCATATGGCAACCCGTACACGCAAAGCGTAGGTCGCTATACGGCAACCCATGCTCGCAAGACATGGGTCGCCATATGGAAAACCGCACTCGCAAGACATGGGTCGGTATATGGCGACTCACACTCGCAAGACACGGGTCGCCATATGGCAACCCGCACTCACAAGGCACGGGTCTCCATATGGGGACTTGCACACGCAGAGCATAGGTTTGCATATGGCAACCTGAACCGTACAACCCAGGTAGCCATATGGAGACCCAGACCACACATTCCGGGTCGCCATATGGCAACCTAAAGTCGCATAGTCGGGGTCGCTATATGGCGACCTAGAGTCACACAGACCGGGTTGCCATATGGCGACCTCATCTTGCTAACCCTGGTTCTCCATTTGGATACATGTGGCTCCTCTTCGTATTCCTCTTCGATTCATGATCGAAATCCTCTTTGTTTCGTGTCAATTGGAGTTCCCATTGAGATTTTACGGTAGAAACAAGTAAGACTCAACAAACAAGTCCTAGCTCGACGAATACAGCCCCCAGGTCGCCGTATGGAAACCTGGATCATTCCCTATAGGTCCTCTCTCAAAACTTCATAAAATGCTTTTTCTTTCGTCTCGATCGGAGTTACCGTTGGAACTTTACGATAAAAACCGTGAAGACTCGTTTTTCGTATAAAGTTCAAATTGTTCATGTAAAACGGCAACGGTTGACTCAACCCCAAAGTTTCCTAAGCTATACGAGAAGTTTGAACCCGTCCTTAAAATCGACGTTGTATCAAAGACGGTATTTCGGAGAAAATAGAAAAACGCTCAAAGTCGGCAAAGCGGCCTAGGAGGCCTAAAACAGGACTAAAAGGCCCGCTTACATTTTCATACGAAACCATGCCCATTGGTATTATGATGGTCTTATCTTTATTCACACAAAGATAAATATTGAGAAATCAGAAGATAAATGCAAAGTTTCCAAAGAAAACCACACAAATCGAGAGGAAAAGGAATACTCCCGAAGTGATAAACTCGACCAAGGGCAGAAAAGGAAGCGCAAAACCGCCTTGAAGAGAGTATATAAGATAAGGCGAGGCTGGATAAAAGGAGAGAACTTTTAGCATTCATAGCAACTTAGGACAATAGGCATTTATTTCCGTTTTTGATATCAGGCTACTACTTGTTTAGGGATTTGTAGTCTTAGGTTACTAGAAATAGGATCTCGCCAACAGCTCTTGTGGCCAAGGCTCTTCTCTTTCTTGTAAAAGTTTAAACAAAAAATCGGAATAAGATCTCTTTTACTCTTCTTTTACTATATTCAAATTCTTTGCCATTTCGTTTTTTCTCATCGTTTGATTGTCTCGCGTTAGGTTTAAAGAAGATTATTTGGGATCTCCTGGGAAAGTTAGGGTTTCCTGACTTCCTAAAGTTTACAGAAATCGACAGTGCGAATTTCGGTTCCCATAATTTAACGGTAGAAGGAGGAGGATACTACGGATTAATCTTTCTAGCAACCGCAGAACGCCCAGTCAAGCATGTCAGTCAACGATATCAGCAACCAACAGCCTCACGAAGACTGAGTAGTGACAATGTTTACAACACTCCTGCGACCAACATCCCTGCGGTTAACGCTTAGCCCAACACCGCGGCGGTCGAGGAGATGAAAAACCTAATCTCCGCCTATGAAAAAAGGGTGGAAGAGCAAGGTAAGCTCATGGGGTCTTTGCTAAATAGGTTGAAACCCTAACTACGAGAACCCAAGTTTTCCTTTCTCGCGGGACCACTAGGCTCCGAGGAAGAATACTCGATTTCGCAACTCCTCTGGATCGGTCCGCAAACGCGCATGAAAATTGGTCGGAACAAGATCCGGACCAAATCACTCATGCGTCCGCACGGAAAAATCCGAGCGATCTTCCACCCTTGGAAGAAGACAAAGAGGAAAGGGAAATCGAGCGCTTTAACGTGGATTCCAATAGTCAGTCTGAGCCTTCAGACAAAGACGTGGATGTGTATCCACGAAGGAGAAGGAGCCACAGGGCTCAAGAGGACCTGCTCGATAAACCCATGACGGAAGAGGAGGAAAACATCTTCTGGGTAGAGCAGGAGAATCTGGCTGAAGATCAGACTCGGAAAACTCGCAGCAAACATCAACAAACTCGGAAAACTACTAAGGATGAGTCCGAGATTAGCGATCTTCGTATGGATCTCACGAGAACAGTTTCAGAAGTGAAAGCGGTGAAATCGCAGATCCACCACGCGACTAGCTCCGCACCTGAGATCGACCAACTACTCGAGGAAGCCGTAAAAATCCCTTCAAACCCGGTATCGTAAACACCAGGGTATCAGATCCAGGAAAAATCATGCTACCAACGTACAACGGTACGACTGATCCTAAAGCGCACCTACAGGCCTTTGAGATCACGATGGGAAGGGCCAAGTT
Organism: Sinapis alba; assembly: GCA_012274485.2. NCBI lineage: Eukaryota > Viridiplantae > Streptophyta > Magnoliopsida > Brassicales > Brassicaceae > Sinapis > Sinapis alba. The sequence goes on along the minus strand of MU105700.1, from coordinate 259,829 downwards.
TAAAGACAATGAAAGAGACGCCGGCCAATGCCACCTCTTTGTCTAAAATCTTGATGGAGCAGCGCTCAAATGGTTCTCCCGCTAGGCAAAATTCCATCGGAAGCTTCCGCCAACTTGCTTTGAAGTTTCTCACGCTATACTCGATATTTATGAATCGAGAAACTTCTGATGTAGACGTATGGAGCTTAACTCAAAGGGAGGACGAATCACTCCGCGACTTTATCAACCGATTAAAACTCGTTATGGCGAGAGTCAGCGGGATCAGCGATAAGGTAGCCGTGGATGCACTTTGAAGGACGATTTGGTACAAGTCAAAGTACAGGAAGTCGATCACCCTTGAGAAACTGCGAACCATCCAGGACGCGTTACACAAGGCCACAGACTATATCATGATCGAGGAAGAGACCAAGGTACTGTCGCAAAAGCACAAACCGATGAAATATTCTTCGAGAGATCCGGCTTCAGATCAGAAGTCAAAAAAGAAGAAAACTGCCCATCGTAAAGGAGAAGAAACTGAGGGGGAACATAACTATGCCATGAATTCCGGATCTGAGCAAGGACGGACCTCAGGCAACACGTGGACCCAAAACTCCAAGTACAATGAGAACATCTTCTGCGACTTCCATCAGACTTGCGGCCACTCGATCGTTAACTGTAAAGTTCTCGGTGCGAGATTGGCAGCAAAACTAGTCGCGGGAGAACTCGCCGGAGTAACGAGCGTAAAGGATCTTATCCACGATTCTGATCATCCTCTGAAAAATGACAAATCTCCCCAAACCGAAATCTCTTCGGGAGACAAACGCGGAAGGAGGCAGGAGGAGAAAGGCAACGACAACAACCATCGCAAGATTAACATGATCATCGGAGGATCGCAACTTTGTGACGACACGGTCTTATCGATCAAAGCCAATCAACGAAAGGCAGAAGCAAGCGAGAGCTGGCCAGCCTTGTCTCCACCCTCGGATAACCAAAGTAACTCCATCACCTTCGAGGAGGAGGAAGCTGGCAAAATCGATCAACCCCACTGCGACCCAATAGTGATTGACCTTGTAATCAAAGATCTCGAGGTCGCCAGAGTGCTTATCGATACTGGGAGCACAGTTAATGTCATCTTCCATGACAAACTCAGGAGGATGAATGTCGAACTAAAGCAGGTCGTACCAACACCAAAACCGCTGACCGGTTTTCCTGGCATAACTGAATTGACTCTCGGATCGATTAAACTCCCAGTCATGGCGAAGGAGGTGACAAAAATAGTCGACTTCGCAGTCGTTGAATACCCCGCCATCTACAACGTAATAATGGGCACTCCCTGGCTCAACGCCATGAAGGCAGTCCCTTCAACCTACCATCTAGGCATTAAGTTCCCAACTCAAAACGGAACTGCCGGGATCTCGGGAAGCCATAAACAATCGTGATTTTGTCTTTTAGCTGAACACAAGCAAAGACAAATCACGACTACTTTGATGGTAAAACCCAAACGAGCAAAGACCACTCAGCCACCGGCTGAAAACTTCTCTCAAAAAGACGATCTGGAATTGTCACCTCAACCAACGACTCTGAACGAAGAAAACGAAAAGACGTCCGAGCCCAACGCAACAACCCAACTGGAGGAGAAAATCCCTGAAAAGACGTCTACTATGCCGTAGTCACCGCGACTAGGGTAGTCGGCACAGCCACGGCTGAGTAGAAACACTCACCGAGATGGCTTGATCCTCGAAAGAGGTACGTAGGCAGCTTGTCCAAAAGACAAGTTCAGCTATCCACCTCTCTAAAAATAGGGGGGGGGTACGTATACGTATACTCGTATACTCCCATATTTAAAATATTCACCTTATACTCGATAATTTAGATATTTGCCTTGTACTCGATATTTTTAAAAAACGAAATTCTTCGATAATAAGTAAACGTAAATCTTGCATAGTCTCTTTTATCGCATGAACATCTAAAAACTTTTCTGAAATATCCACTTACGAACCAAACTATTTGCTACGATCACTAACTCGTAAAAACACCTTCCGGTAAAACGTCATCGAGCCCTACCCTCAAAAATGTTGATCATTAGTTCACTCTTGGAATCATCAACTTACACACATTATATTCTCAGAGCATAATGTGAGACGTCGCATGAAACCTCCGAAAATATACTTCCAAAATTCAGAAACAGTCCGCCCGCGACTATAATCATAAACGAGCACTCGCTCTTACACCTCACTCGCCGATTGGCCCCGAAGAGTACATCAGCCGTCCTAAACAGACGCACTTAACCTTTCTCACGAACGGTTCTCATACATCCGACTAGGATAATTGCGCACAAGAATCCAAAATTTTGGTCAGCACTTCCAGGAGACTAAAAAATTATCCTTGGAGAGTTGCTCGATTCCAACCATACAAGTCGTATAAGCCGAGAACATATCGCGGACTTTAAAGTGGTACGGAATCAGGTAGAAATTGAAACATGTAAAACAAATGCCGATTAGTCATCACACAGCCTTAACGGAAAGTAAACTTAGTTCTTGCCCTAAACCCAACACACTGGTCTGTAACGTCTCAAGGCTTGAATATTGAAAGATCCGAGATCCTGAAAGCATGTCTCTTCGTTCACATCTAAACGCTAATGGAACTTTTCCACGCATCTGGAACGAACAACGAATAGAACGATACACGAATACGAGTTAGATGTGAGATGATAACTCACGTTCTTCCCTCTACACAAATCGAAATCATAACTTCGCAAAACTCTACTAAAATACAAACTATTCTTCAATATACAAATCGGGATTTGAAGCCACGTACGGCCAGTCCCAAATTAAAAAAGGCCACATTCAGCCTAAAAGCATAAATCTAAAAAAATGGCCACATTTGGCCCGACGCAACTAAACCTAAAACCATGAACAGGTCGCTCAAAGGTCAAGCTTGAAATTTCCCGACATGGAATGACCAAACATGTTGATCGACTGATCCACCTCGACCCCTCGTCAGCAGCCCCGGGGATGGTTTCTTCTGTATCAGAGGAAATTGGGATAGGATCCCAATATCCCAGCACCTTCTCCTCGAGAGGAAGGACCATGGCCTCGTTGCCATCGTATTCACCCATATAATCGGTCATCGTCTCCATTTCAGCTTGGAAAGCGTAACCCGCGACCCTCGTCCGTGACAAGGCACCAACGGCTCCACGACATTCCCTGAAGTCGCCCATGAGCCCTTGGACTTCCTTAAGCTTTCTAAACTCAGCTTTGAACTGGGCAGCGCGACCGGAGACCACCGCAGCGACTTCACGTTTGCCTCGCCTTTCTGTACGATGAAGTTCCTTAGCGTGCCTCCTTTCCATAGCCTCATTTCGAATGGTGGCCTGTTCTCAGAGAAGAGTAGCCTCGCCCTCAGCCTTCTCAGCCTGAAACGGCAAAGTTTCGCTTCCCAGTAACTCACCTCGAGAGTTGAGTTGAATGATAGTAGTCCATGCACATGTTTAAAACTAAGGAGACATATCCCAAAGAAAATGTAAGGATAAACGAAGTTCGAGTTACTAACCGCGTTGACCATCCTGGAACCCTCCGCAAATTCTTTCGACCTCGCCTGCCCATCCACGCTTGGAGGAAGATCGAACTCGGCCGGAATATCCTTAAAAAGGTCATCGAAATTGCAATCCGGCAGGGAAAAGACACTAGCACCACTCCTGTTGCCCGAAGCAAAGTTAGAAGGCCATCCAGGCAATGAAAAGTCGTCCGAGGAAAACTCGAGATCGCCTAGCTTGACCCCTTTACCTTTGGAAGTCCCTTCGTTCCCTCGAGACACCGGAATGTCCCTCGACAGGAGCTCGTCCATGACTGGTTCGGATCCCTCCTCCACGACCATTTATGGGTTTGATCGCGACTGGTGATGCTTCAAAGCCTTCCAAACTCGCTTTGGAGTAAACGAAATCCAAAAGAACGAGAAAGTTAGATATCAACGGAACATGAAACATACATATATCCAAACAGTACCATAACAACCCCATTCACTGCGAAAAACAGGAATGCAGCCTTCTTCAACCGACGCGCTATTAACGCGAACGAAGAAGAAGCATTTCTCCCACGCATGACCATTCGAGATTGTCTCCCGTATGATCGACATGTGGGCACACAGCACGAGGCGATATATTTCCCCCGTCACAGCCAATGGCTTCAAAAGAGCCTCAAAATGGTCGATACTAAGGGGCACCCCATGCTCGTAACCTAGGACCAAGATCCCAAAGAGGTACTGAAGATCCGTAAGGTTGATCTGACCAATCGATAGACCAAAGAGATTCAAAGCATGAACGATGATCTCCAGGATTGGAAACCATAGACGGCAACGCACAATGTGCGCCTAGTAAAATAGCCCACTGGGGGATCATCCGCCTTTTCGCCTTGCTGCGGAATCCAGAATTCCACATCTTCCGAAACACGGCCAAACTCTCACACAGTATCGAGGAATGGGTACGAGCTCTTGCTTTGAAGACTTCGGTCCCACCGACGGGGAGGCCTGCTAGGAAATTGCACCTCAGGCGGAGGGGTCAAACCTTCGCATAAGGCAGCCCAATATGCCTCGGCTTCCCCAGGATCAACCGAATGCGGAACAAACTCAGGTTTCGGGATAACCTCTTCATCATTTCGAGCATCGTCATGATCAATATGACGAGTATCGACTTTCTTAGAAGCTCTCTCTTTGGTATACATGGATTTCAAATAGTAAGATAAGGGAAAAACAAGTGAGAGAGAATGAGAGAGATAAATTCTACCTTGAAGAAAGTGAGCAAGTAAATAAAAAATTCAATACTTAATCCACCAACTTATAAGCAAAAATTTTACTATTCACTCTCGAACTCTCGACCGATGATTCTGTCTAATTTGCACACCTAGCCTGATCGCCCGCTAGAGCCTCACGCTGAAAGCTCATGGCCTAACAAGCTGGGAGTAACTGTTGGGGTCAAAATTGGTCACGACGAAATCAACAACTCAAGTTCTCGGGAAATGCTTCTTCCAAAGTTTCGGTTCATGAAAGTTTTCAAAAAATAATCAAGCCACAAGAAGTAGGTCACCGAACAACGAGTCCAACCTTGCAAAACACGGGTCGCCATATGGCGACCTGCACCCTGCAAACACGGGTCACCATATGGCGATCTTCACATGAGAAGCATGGGTCACCATATGGCGACCCGCACCCTACAATCACGGGTCGCCATATGGCGACCCACACTCGGAAGGCACGGGTCACCATATGGTGAACCGCACTCGCAAGACACAGGTCGCCATATAGCGACCCGCACTCGTAAGATACAGGTTGCCATATGGTGACCCGCACTCGCAAGGCACGAGTCGCCATATGGCGACCCGCACTCGCAAAGCACGGGTCGCCATATGGCAACCTGAACCGTACAATCCAGGTCGCCATAAGGCAACCCAGACCCACACAGTCCGGGTTCCCATATAGCGGCCTAGACTCGCACAGTCCGGGTCGCCATATGGCGACCTAGACTCGCATGGACCGGATCGCCATTTGGCGACCTGTGCCTGTGACACCCCCGATCGTAGATGACCGGAAGTGACACGGTCGATGTTCCCCGATGGTCGACCCGAGGTTCTCGGAATACAACCGATCACCTTAGACCAACAACCAAAGAACACCAACACTCCTATCGGATATCACTCTAGGCTTTTCAACCCGACCAAGTAATACCCGATAGTTAGTTCGTCCCGGACAAGGACTAATATCATATGAGAACTCGTGATTTATAGTCATTCATTTATACATTATTTATTTACTTTAAACGTCTTACAAAGCGTTATAGTTTTACCCTACGGCCAATTGCCCAACAACGTTTTAAGTAAATATACATCAAAAGGAACATTGCAAGGACAACAAAATACTACCGCTGGTTGGCCATTTCTTCCGTCCAAAAGAGTAAGTCTCCCGCCTAAGGGTTACCTGCACACACAATGACTCATGAGCAACTAGTTTACTTAGTGAATCTAGATCAAACTACAATCATTAATAAACCAAACAATTATCAAATGCAAATACATGAATATGCAAGTACTAGTACTATACTTTAGTATATCAATCATCCTTGTGAATTCTTATAAGTACAATATATATACTAAACCCGGTAAACCATGAAGGCTAACCAACCTTAGTGAGTTAGCATTACATCATCCTCGAACGTCCTTAAGAACATTCAGGACTACATCGTCATGCAGTACACGGTCTCCAAGGAGCTACCCCATTATCGTGTCTTCATGACCTTGTTCCGTTCGCAGGACCAAGTCACGATAGTGCAGGGACTTTAGGGATAGTGAATATAATAAGAATTCACATGATTTACATTTCCATACTTATTCCTTAATTAATCCAAGATTATTCATTAATTAATCCAAGATTATTCCTTAATTAAGCCAAGATTATTCCTTAATTAATCCAAGATTATTCCTTAATTAATCCATATTAATCCTTAATTAATTATACTTAATTCTTAATTAATCCAAGATTAATACTTAATTAATCATAATTAATTCTTAATTAATCCAAGATTAATCCTTAATTAATCATACTTAATTCTTGATTAATACAAGATTAATCCTTAATTAATCCAAGATTAATCTTTAATTAATCCAAGATTAATACCTAATTAATCGAAGATTAATACTTAATTAATCCAAGATTATCTCCCTAATTAATCCATAATTATTTCAAGATTAAATCATAATTATTTCATAATTATAGTTAGTACTTGTGAACTTACAATGTGTAAACACAACACCATTCTTAATGTTACAAGAACTTTATTAACTTAATAAAATACTAATTCATGATTTATCTCAACATCACTCTAGACCTACCTAAAGAGCAGTCTTGAAATTGGCTTGGAAAGGACTTGTCTTGCACTTAAACAAGCTGAATGGACCAAGGGACTAAGTGGACTGGATTGGACTAGTAACAGTACACCTTAGCTAGACAGGACAAGGTTCAACAGTATGAACTGGTTTGATACTTGAAGTCTTACTTCACCTCTGACCTGAAACATCAAGTCTGATCATGATATGAACTGACTTGGTTTAGGGTTTTATTTTATAAAATCTCACCTTCTGATCTTTCTCACATAAGCAACTGATCAAGGACTGAATATCAAATCACCAGAATTTTTTTTCTTCATTTAATTTCCTGAATTTCTCACTGAATTGTTTTGTTTTTCTCTCTCTTTCTCTCTCAAATTCTCTGGACTTTTCTGAAGTGTTTTGGACGTGGGCAAGCAGCTGAATGAGAGAGTTAAATACTTCTGATGGTTTGTGACAGAGGGACCAGATCAGAAACCAAAGCAAGTGGCAGTGGATCCAGCTGGTGACCTGCTTCATCAATCTGCAGCACACTGTCATTTCCTTCTCCTTAAGCAGTCTCCAACCAATCATAATTAATCAAGGAGAAAAGAACAAGCACACATACAGCTCATGACTTGCATGTGACATTTACGACAGAAGCTAAGCAAGCAGGCAGGTGGATGGCATGTGATGGTTTAGACACAATAAGAAGCTGGTCGATCTTTTTCGGACAGTTTTTGACTAAAATTATTTTTTCGGCCTTTGAATCTCGTTCTGCCTCAGCCAAACTCGTCCAGATTGAATAAAATTCGACCAACATAATTAATACTTGACCAGAACTATCAAGGGAAGTCCTTTCGACAACAAGACAATCCCGTCAAGCCACTAATTCATTAGTTCGATTTTTATTTTAAATTATGATCGATTAAACTCGAATCTGATTTTTCTCAATTTTCTCGACCAAAATTATATCCGCTCGTGAGGGTCATTACACTCTTCCCCCCTCAAAAGAATTCATCCCCAAATTCTCAAAATATAGATGTACATTTTTTACTAAACAAGTGGGGTATCTGAGAAGAGTTCTGGGTAATCAGCTCGGAACTTATCTTCATTCTCCCATGTGACAACAACCCTCTTTCGCTTGCCCCAAAATAATTAACTTGAGAAATCTCTTGGTTCTTCGATTTCTTGATACGACGCTCACCTATCCGCAAAGGACCTTCAGGATAGGCGAGGTTAGGTTACAGCGGCTCGACCATATTCGGATCTAGTATATGCTTATGCAACATTGATACAAAATACCGGATGCATAAGCATATCTGGTGGAAGTTCTAGTCTATAGGCTACTTCTCCAACTCTAGTAGCAATTCGATATGGACCAATGTAACGGGTTGCTAACTTTCCAATTTTTCCGAATCGATCCTTTCCTTTCTGTGCAGCCACCTTCAAGAAGATTAAATCATTTACTGCAAAAATGACTTCTCTTCTACCGCGGTCTGCATACTTCTTTTGTCGGTCTTGAGCCTTCTTCATATTTGCTTGAATTATCTTTACTTTCTTAGCAGCCTCATCTACTATTTCTGGACCAAGTATTCTTCTCTCACCCACTTCTGTCCAACACACTGGTGTTCTGCAAGGTCGACCATACAATGCTTGGTACGGTGACATACCGATACTTGAGTAGTAGCTATTGTTGTAGCAGAATTAAACCAGCGGCAAAAACTTATCCCATGGACCATTCCAATCTAAAATGCACAACCTTTACATATCTTCAAGAGTTCTGATGGTTCTTTCAGTTTGGCCATCGGTTTCCGGATGAAACGTAGCGCTCATATGCAATTCAGTTCCTACGGCTTGTTGGAAAGCTCGCCAAAATTCAGCTGTAAAGCGCGGATCTAGATCTGATACTATATTTACTTGTACCCCATGAAGCTTTACTATTTCCTCCAAGTACAGCTCTGCTAACGTCTCAACCTTGTCTGTAAGTTTCATTGGTAAGAAATGAGCGGATTTGGCGAGACGATCGAAAATTACCCAAACTGCATCATTCTCACGGCCTGGTGCTCGAGGTAAACCAGAAATAAAGCCCATTGCCACTGCATCCCATTTCCATTCAGGGATTGGTAGACTTTTAAGTAAGCCACTCGGAAGCTGATGTACAGCCTTTATCTGCTGGCAAGTCTGACACTGAGAAACCCGTATGGCAACATCTCTCTTTATCCTTGGCCAGTGATAATACCTTCTGATATCTCGATACATCTTGGTGCTTCCGGGATGAATGCTTAAGAGAGAATGGTGTGCAGTCCTAAAAATCTCCTCTCGAAGTCCTTCTCCTTTCGGAACGGTTACTCGACCATTGAGTAACAAAGTTCCCTCGTTTGCAACTTGATATCCTCCAAAGTTTCCATCATTGAACTGCTCTCGTATCTTCTTCAGGTTCACATCTCTCAATTGACATTCTCGGATATGAGCAAGTAATCCGGCTTGGCTCACTGCTTGTAATCCTAGACGTTCTCCTTCCTCTCCTTTCAAAGCAGCCAAACTAATCATCTTGAATTCTGCTTCAAGGTTCTAGATTTCCTTTTCAACATCCACATCTACTTTCCTTCTGCTCAAAGCATCAGCAACAACATTTGCCTTTCCAGGATGATATAGGATCTGCATGTCGTAGTCGGCTATGAACTCCATCCATCGCCTTTTCCTTAGGTTCAAATCAGGTTGAGTGAAAAGATACTTAAGGCTTTTTTGGTCGATGAACACTTAGATGTTTTGTCCATATAGATATGATCGCCAAATTCGAAGATCAAACACTACTGCGGCCATCTCAAGATCATGTGTTAGATAGTTTACTTCATGCTTTCTTAGTTGTCTTGATGCATAGGTGATTACCTTATCGTCCTGCATCAGCACACAACCTAATCCCACATGAGATGCATTTGTATACACAATGTATGGATGGTTAGGCTTAGGCAAAGCTAGGATAGGTGCAGACATCAAAGCTTCCTTCAACTTATTGAATGCTTCTTCTGTTTTTGAACTCCATTCATAAGCAACACCTTTACCGGCCAGAAGAGTTAGAGGCTTCGATATGCTTACAAAACCCTGGACAAACTTTTGTAATAGCCGGCCAATCCGAGGAACTCCTAATCTCAATAACAGAAGTCCGACGAGGCCATTCTATAATAACAGCTATCTCTTCTGGATCAACAGCAACTCCTTCTTTTGATACTCAATGTCCAAAGAAGCCAACTTCTCTATTCCAAAAACGACATTTACTAATCTTAGCAAAAACCTTTTGATCTTGTAGATGCTCAAGAACTAGTCGTAGATGCCTCCCATTTTCTTCCACACTTCGTGAATATATGAGGATGTCATTGATGAAGATGATAACAAACTCATCAAGGTAATCCTGAAATACTTCATTCATCAGACGCATAAATGCAGCCGGGGCATTGGTAAGACCAAAGGGCATTACTACAAACTCAAAGTGTCCATAGCGGGTTCTAAAGCCGGTCTTCTTGATGTCGGTTTCAGAAATCAGAATTTGATGATAACAAGATGCTAGACCAATCTTTGAAAACCAACTTGCGCCTTGTAATTGGTTTAACAGCTGATCAATTCTTGGAAGTGGGTAGTCGATACACAACCGCATACTTCCATCTTTCTTTTTCACAAACAGCACTGGTGCTCCCCACGGTGATGAACTAGGACGAATGAAACCCTTCTCTAACAAATCAGCTAACTGTTGCTTCAACTCTGCAAGTTCTGCTGGTGCCATTCGGTATGGTGCCTTTGCTATCGCGGCAGATCCACGTTCTAAGGTTATGGTAAAGGGGTTACTCCTTGATGGTGGCAAACCTTCTAGTGCCTTAAATAGATCTTCATATTCTCTAGCTACTGGAATGTCTTCTAAATTATGTTCTTTCTCATCTTCTACTGGTCCAGCAATTAAGGTAACTAGGTATACTTCTTCACCCTTCTCCAAAACGTTTTTGACTCTTAAGGCTGATACTAGTGACACTCCAACACTTGGTATTATGCCGTGGTAAGATAAAGGGGGTTGGGTATTTCTTTCAAAGATAATATTCCCTCGACCACAATCCAGATGAGCTCGATAGCTAGACAGCTAATCCATTCCTAGGATTACCTCATACCGTTCTAAAGGAAGTACTAACAAATGGACCGGAAAACCATCTCTTGGATAATGATTGGAACTCTTAGAATACAACCTTCAGTTTCCAGAACTTGATCTCCAGGAGTTAGATAGGAATGGTCAAATCCACCTTAGTGAATTCTCCATCAAAGGTGGATGCAACTTCGGGAGCTACAAAACTATGTGTTGCTCCCGAATCAAACAGGATATGGGTGGATATTCCGCCCACAAGCAAAGTCCCTGACAATAATTGAATTTACCATCAATTATTTAGTCAATCACTTTATAATAATTTTATATTACTAATGCACCAACCATTTATTATATATATATATATATATATATATATTTATTTATAAATTATGGAACACTCAATTTGATAAGGAATCAAACCTGAGATCGGACCCTTTGGCGGTCCGGATGGTCCTGGTAATTCTAAAGTGTAAGCCCTACCAGCAGTGGCTTGACGCTTAGCCGGGGGTAAGGTTAAGGGTGGGTTAACGTGTCCAACTGGTGGAACACCTGGAACAACAGGCTGAACAGTATGGGTGCGTGGACAGGATGTCGCGTAATGTCCTCGCTCTCCACATGTGAAGCAAGTGATGTGAGATGGTACCGCTGGTCGGAACTATCCCAACGGTTGGAAAATCTTGCCTCACATGGCCCATCTGGCCACAACTGAAACAAGTCGGGGTTCTAGGGCTCGGTCCTCCAGAACGACAACCCCGAAAAACTCTACCTCCTCGTCCTCTCTGCAAAACCAAAGATGGCTGACACTGGAATGGAACAGATGGACGTCTCGGTGGTGCATAATGGCTGGCAGAAGCTCTCTCAGCAGCAATGGCTTCCTCAACATTCACCGCACGCTCAACAAGATCAGCAAGCCTATGAAACTCTACCGCCTCAAGTCTGCTCCTGATATATGGGCTGAGTCTCCGACGGAACTTTCGGATAATCATCCTCTCATCTTCCTGTCCATAGTGTACATACTGCCTGAGACGGGTAAACTCTGCCTCGTACCTCCGAACTGATAAACCACCCTGAACTAGCTCCATAAACTTGATCTTTAATCTATCTCTTGCCTCCGGTGGAAACTACTTTCGAACAAATGCTATACGAAAGTCAGCCCAAGTCAGATTGAAATCTCCAAAGTTTCTCTCTACACTCAAACACCAACTAATGGCGTCCTTCTCCAGGTAGTAAACAGCCACGTCCTTCTTGAATTCTACCGGACAACGGGTTGCGGCAAAGTTCTGCTTGAGGTTGTGCAGCCACGCATCAGCTTCAAAGGGACCAGTCCCTCCCTTGTAATGCTTCGTCCCCAAGTTCTTCATAATCATGACTGTGACACCCTCAATCGTAGATGATCGGAAATAACATGGTCGATGTTCCCCGATGGTCGACCCGAGGTTCTCAGAATACAACCGATCACCTTAGACCAACAACCAAAGAACACCAACGCTCCTATCAGATATCACTCTAGGCTTTTCAACCCGACCAAGTAATACCCGATAGTTAGTTTGTCCCGGACAAGGACTAATATCATATGAGCACTCATGATTTATAAACATTCATTTATACATTATTTATTTACTTTAAACATCTTACAAAGCGTTATAGTTTTACTCTACTGCCAATTGCGCAACAACGTTTTAAGAGAATATACATCAAAAGGAACATTGCAAGGACAACAAAATACAACCGCTGGTTGGCCGTTCCTTCCGTCCCAAAAGAGTAAGTCTCCCGCCTAAGGGTTACCTGCACACACAATGAGTCATGAGCAACTAGTTTACTCAGTGAATCTAGATCAAACTATAATCATTAATAAACCAAACAATTATCAAATGCAGAGACATGAACATGCAAGTACTAATACTCTATTTTAGTATATCAATCATCCTTGTGAATTCTTATTTTAAACATCACTACCACAATACCCGCTAGTTACCTTTCATATAAGTACAATATATATACTAAACCCGATAAACCACGAAGGCTAGCCAAGCCTAGTGAGTTAGCATTACCATCATCCTCGAACGTTCTTATGAACATTCGGGACTGCATCGTCATGCAGTACATAGTCTCCAGGGAGCTACCCCATCATCGTGTCTTCATGACCTTGTTCCATTCGCAGGACCAAGTCACGGTAATGCGGGACTTTAGTAATAGTGAATATAATAAGACTTCACATGATTTACACTTCCATAATTGTTCCTTAATTAATCCAATATTATGCCTTAATTAATCATAATTAATTGTTAGTTAATCCAAGATTAATCCTTAATTAATCCATGATTATTCCTTAATTGATCCAAGATTAATCCTTAATTAATCCATGATTATTTCTTAATTACTCCAAGATGAATCCTTAATTAATCTATGATTATTTCTTAATTAATCTAAGATTAATCCTTAATTAATCTATGGTTATTCCTTAATTAATCGCAAATTATTCCTTAATTAATCACAAATTAATCCTTAATTAATCCATGGTCATTCCTTAATTAATCCAAGATTAATTCCCAATTAATACAATATTAATTCCTTAATTAATCCAGAATATGTTAAAGATTAATCCATAATTATTTTATAATTTTATTTAGTACTTGTGAACAAGTACTAAGATTAGGCTTAACCTCGATTAAGATTTCCGATTATTTATTTATGTGTTAAGTTTTTACAATGTGTAAACACAACACCATTCTTATTTTTTCAAGTACTATACTAACTTAATAAGGTACTCATTCATGATTTATCTCAACATCTATCTAGACTCACCTAAAGAGCAGTCTTGAAACTGGCTTGGAAAGGACTTGTCTTGCACTTAAAAAAACTGAATGGACCAACAAACTAGGTGGACTGGATTGGACTAGCAACACTACACCTTAGCTAGACAGGACAAGGTTCAACAATATGAACTGGTTTGATACTTGAAGTCTTACTTCACCTCTGACCTGAAACAGTGAGGTTTGATCACAGGATCAGTTTGGTTCAAGCTAAAACAATTAATTCGGTTCATATCAGCTAAGTCCATACTCAGATAAGAACAGTTTTAATCAGTTCGGTTGAACTCCAATCAATCAACAAAAGCTTTCCTAGCGATTTTAAATGATAGATTCAAACCGAAACTAAACTGAACTGAACCATATAACATCTTAGAAAGAAGATCCGACCATGACCTTAGCTAAACATCAACCAAATCTTATCAAGACAGGTCTGAGCAAGGAGATGATGATTACCCAAAATCCAAACTGTTGGATGAACTTAGATGGTTCTCCTCCCCAAGGTAAGCTTGTGGTTGGACTGATCAAAAACAAATATCAAGGTTTGATCATGATCTGAACTGACTTGGTTTGGGGTTTTATTTTACAAAATCTCACCTTCTGATCTTCCTCACATAAGAAAATGATCAAGGACTGAAGATCAAATCACCAGCAATTTTTTTCTTAATTTAGTTTCCTTAATTTCTCACTGAAATTTTCTGTTTTTCTTTCTCTTTTTCTCTCTGAAATTCTCTGGACTTTTCTGAAATGTTTTGGACGTCGGCAAGCAGCTGAATGAGAGAGTTAAATACTTCTGATGGTTTGTGACAGATGGCCCAGATCAGAAACCAAAGCAAGGGGCAGTGGAGCCAGCTGGTGACCTGCTTCATCAATCTGTAGCACACTGTTCTTTCCTTCTCCTTAAGCAGTCTCCAACCAATCATAATTAATCAAGGAGAAAAGAACAAGCACACAGGCAGCTCATGACTTGCATGTGACATTTACTACATAAGCTAAGCAACCAAGCAGGTGGATGGCATGTGATGGTTTAGACACAATAAGAAGCTGGTCGATCTTTTTCGAACAGTTTTCGACTAAAATTTTTTTCGACCTATGAACCTTGTTCTCCCTCAGCCAAACTCGTCCAGCTTGAATAAAATTCGACCAACATAATTAATACTTTACCAGAACTATCAAGGGAATTCCTTTCGACCACAAGACAATCCCATCAAGCCATTAATTCATTAGTTCGATTTTTATTTTTAATTATGATCGATTAGACTCGAATCTTATTTTTCAGAATTTTCTCGACCAAAATTATATCCGCTCATGAGGGTCATTACAGTGACTCCTCTTCATATTCCTCTTTGAGTCGTGATCGAAATTCTCTTCGTTTCGTCTCAATCGGAGTTCCCGTAGGGATTTTACGGTAGAAACAAGTAAGACTCGACAAACAATTCCTAGCTCGACAAATACAGCCCCCAGATCTCCATATGGTGACCTGGATCATTCCCTATAGCTCTTTTCTCGAAACTTGATAAAATGCTTTTCGTTTCGTCTTGATCGGAGTTACCGTTTGAAGTTTACAATAAAACCCGCAAAAACTCGTTTCTCGTATAAAGTTCAAATTGATCGTGTAAAACGGCAACGGTTGACTAAACCCCAAAGTTGCCTAAGCTTTACGAGAAGTTTGAACCCATGCTTAAAATCGACGTCGTATCAAAGACAGTCTTTCAAAGAAAATGAAAAAACGCTCAAATTCGGCAAAACGACCCGAGAGGCCTAAAACGCGACTAAAAGACCCGCTTACGTTTTCATACGAAACCAAGCCCGGTGGTGTTACGACGGACTTATCTTTATTCACACAAAGATAAATATTCAGAAATAAGAAGATAAATCCAAAGTTTCCGAAGATAACCATGAAGATCGAGAGGAAAACGAATATTCCCGAAGTGATAAACTCGACCAAGGGTAGAAAAGGAAGCGCAAAACCGCCTTGAAGACAAGTATATAAGAGAAGACGAGGCTGGAGTAAAATGGAGAACTTCTAGCATACATAGCAACTTAGGACAGTAGGCATTTATTTCCGTTTTTGATATCAAGCTACTACTCGTTTAGGGATTTGCAGTCTTAGGTTACTAGAACTAGGATCTCGCCAACAGATCTTGTGGCCAAGGCTCTTCTCTTTCTTGTAAATGCTTAAACGCAAACTTGGAATAAGATATCTTTTACTCTTCTTTTACTATATTCAAATTCTTTGCTATTTCGTTTGTTCTCATCGTTTGATTGTCTCGCGTTTCGTTTAAAGCAGATTATCTGGGATCTCCAGGGAAATTTAGGGTTTCCTGACTTCCTAAAGTGTACGGAAATCGATAGTGCGAATTTCGGTTCCCACAGGTTCTAGAGTAGCTAACTAGAACCATGATCATAGGATAGTTAGGCGCAAGCGAGAGCATGGTCTACTACCAGAATTAATCATGTTGAGCTAGGTTGCTAGAAACAAACGAGAGTTGATTTAGTTAATTTAGTGAACTCAAGAGACCATCGATCAACGCAGAATCATTGCCATCGATCGACGGTTATTCTTTGTCAACAAGCGAGAGGTGAAACATCAGACTAGTTATATTGTTAATACCCTTAGCTTCTATCCTCTATAATCCACTTGTCTGAAACCATACATCTAGCTATTTATTATTATTGTTTACTTACCAATCAATCAATTATTTGCTATAGTTTATTCACTGCTTATTAATCTATTTGCCTAGCTTAATCGCGACTGTATTGAGTTTATTGTGTGTCCATGCTCCATGTGGATTCGATCCTTAAATACTACAGTTTGACCTCTCTTGGCAAGAGTAGTTTGTAGGGTTAATTTGATAGAGTTTGCATTCAAATACATACCTATCAGACCTCTTTGTCAAAATTCAAATATTCAAGTTGTTCCCCATCGTCTAGCTCCAAAAATTCTTCTAAGCTCTATGAAATCTTCCATGGTGATCTCTTTGTCTACATCTAGGGTAAGATAACAACTTGATACATCAACGCTCTTCAGTTTCGAGTCTGCAATGTCCTGAGGACAATTGGATCTTTCAGGGATTTCGAGTGGTGTCCATCAAAACCCGGTTTCTATATCGAACAATGCTGATGTTGATCGACAATGAGGTAGTGTTGATGATCGATGTTGAGGTTGTGGTGTCGATCGATGTTGAGGTCGGATCACTAGTACCAGCTTCTACTACTATGCTCGGCTCTTAGAAGCTTCTTGGGCATGCTCGGTTTTATAGAAGATTCATGAAGGACTTCTAGAAGATAGCTCGTCCCTTGACCAAGTTGCTATGCAAGGAGACTGTCTTTAACTTTGATGAAGAGTGTCTAGAAACCGTCACGAAGTTCAGAGTGAGCTCACTAGTTCTCCCATTATCCAACCACCAGATTGGGATCTTCCCTTTGATATCATGTGTAATGCTAGTGACTATGTTGTGGGGCCAGTTTTGGATCAGAAGAAAGACAAGAAGACTCATATGATCTACTATGCAAGTAGGACTCTTGATGATGCTCAAATGAAGTATGCAACAACTGAGAATGAGCTTCTTGCTATTATGTTTGCCTTTGAGAAATTTAGATGCTATTTTGTTGGGTCTAAGTCATTCTCTACACTGATCATGTTGTGTTTAGACATCTCTTATCCAAGAAAGATGCTAAACCGAAACTGTTGAGGTGGATTTTGTTCCTACAAGAGTTTGATCTTGAGATCAAGGACAAACTAGGTGTTCAGAATGGTGTAGCTGATCACTTTTCTACAATGAGAACTGAATGTGGAATCACTATTGATGTGGCGCTTCCTGAAGAGTAGTGGCTGAAGTGGAAGTCGAAGTCGAATGCCAAGAAAACATTCTACAAGGATGTGAAAAGATACTATTGGGATGAGCCTTACCTCTACATACT
Source organism: Sinapis alba (assembly GCA_012274485.2). Taxonomy (NCBI): domain Eukaryota; kingdom Viridiplantae; phylum Streptophyta; class Magnoliopsida; order Brassicales; family Brassicaceae; genus Sinapis; species Sinapis alba. The sequence goes on along the minus strand of MU105700.1, from coordinate 242,136 downwards.
TTCCAGGGCTCAGCTCTATAGAAGAGTAGTGGCTGAAGTGGAAGTCGAAGGAATCCTTACACATTGTCATGGATCATCCTATGGATGTCACTTTGCTACATTCAAGACAGTTGCTAAAGTTATACAAGCTGGATTTGGTGGCCACATATGTTCAAGGATACCAAGATGTGACTCATGCCAAAGAAGAAGAAACATCACCAAGAGGAATGAAATGCCTCAAAACCCAATCCTTGAAGTTAAAGTCTTTGATGTTTGGGGTATCGACTTAATGGGACCATTCCCATCTTCCTTTGGTAACAAATACATTTCTTGTTTCTGTAGACTATGTCTCAAAGTGGGTGGAAGCCATGGCTAGTCCAACCAATAATGCTACAGTTTTCCTTAAGATGTTCAAGAGTGTCATATTTCCAAGGTTTTGAGTTCCAATAGTTGTAATCAGTGATGGAGGCTCGCACTTCATCAACAAACTGCTTGAGAGTCTTCTCAAGAAGAATCTTCTGAAGCATAAAGTTGTAACTCCTTGCCATCCTCAAACAAGTGGTCAAGTTGAAATATCCAGTAGGGAAATCAAGGCTATTTTGGAGAAGATAATTGGGACAACAAAGAAGAATTGGTCTAACAAGCTTGACAAGATACCATTAGGAATAACTCCAGTCAATCTTGTCTATGAATAGGCGTGCCATCCTCCGGTTGAGTTAGAGTACAAGGCATTACGGGCAGTGAAGCTTTTTAATTTTGACATCAACACAGCTAAAAAGAAGAGGTGGATTCAGCTGAATGAGATTGATCATGTTGGCATCAAAATCGGTAATCTTGAAATAAACGTCCAAGATCGCTATGCTGCTTTCCAGAAAGAGAAAACCATCCTTCGATAAACTCGCTCGAGATAATTTCACAGAATTATTGGCAAAAAATACTTGAGGGATACGCTTCAAATCCAAGAAAGTATAACGAGATCACGGACAAAACCATCTCGCCCATAGGGCGAGACCACGTGTCGGACCATCTCGCCCTAGTGGCAAGACCAAACGGACACCAAAACATCTTTCCCCTAGGGCGACACCACGTACTGGACCGTCCCGCCCTAATGGCGAAACCAAACGGATACCAAACCATCTCGCCCTTAGAGCGAGACCACAAACCTACTGGACCATCTCGCCCTTAGGGCAAGACCACTGGCCTTACAGACCGTCTCGCCCTAAGGGCAAGACCATAAACATTTCATCCGTGTCGCCCTAAGGGCGAGACCACGATCACCTCAGCCGTGTCCCCCTAAGGGTGAGACCACAAGCATTTTGTCTCCCTCTTCCTAAGGGCGAGACTACGAGCACCTCAGCCGTCTCTCCCTAAGGGCGAGACAACGATCCCTCGTCCATTTTTCCCTAAGGGCGAGACCACGAGCACCTCTGCCATCTCTCCCTAAAGGCGAGACCACGAACCCTCATCCATCTCGCATTCACGGCAAGACCATGATCCTTCAAACGTCTCGCCATAGGGGTGAGACCACGAGCCCTTGTCCGTCTCGCACTCATGGCAAGACCACGAGCCCTCGTCCATCTCGCCCTCATGGTGAGACCATGCTCCGTTTCGATGTCAACTAGAATCTAACCCTATCTCTACCTTAGAGTATACTCGTAATGTTCTCCTTTTAATCTCGATGAAAATATCTCTTGTTTCGTCGCAATCAGAGTTTCCGTTAACATTTTACGAAGGAAACAAGCAAGACGTTTTTTTCAAAAAAGCTTGAGTAAACGTCAAAACGATGCTGGTTAACTTAAACACCTTTTTATCTTCAAGAAAATGGACTGGTTTGCATCAGTTCATGGTACCAACAACTTAAAAAACTTACCAAGACAAATCGACAGTTTTTCGAGAAATATCATAAAAACGCTTTAAACCAAAAAACGGCCCAAGCGGTCTAAACATGAAACAGGCCTACTAGAGAGTTAAAACTCATGAATTGGCCCAATAGAAATGACGGGTTACTCCAAAAAGGGAAGGAAGAGATAAATATTAAGATTCCAAGATAAACATGGATTTTCGAGAAGAAAATGAAATTTTCCGCAAAGAGAAACTCAAAATGAGAACAGAAAAGGAAAACTCGACTGACTTTGAGAGCATATATAAAAGGAGCCAAGACGAAGTGCGCAAGGGATCAGCATCTTAGACCTTGGAGAATTTTCTGTTAGGTTTAGGAAAACCTAGAACTTAGGTGTCTAGACTAGCGAGTTCTATACTTGGAACATTTACTATTTTGTTCTCTTGTTCCCCACTGTTGACGAGTCTCAGTTCATCTTATTTTCGATGAAGCTATGTACTGTTAACTTCATCTTAATCAATAAAACGCCTATGTGAAACTTTTACGATATTTTGTTATCTCTCTCTTTTTCGTGTTCATGTGTTTACGCAGGGAATCCAGATCCTAAAGGAAAGTTAAGATTCTTGGCTTTCCTCCACTTACAAAAATCAACAGTGTGAATTTCAGTTGCCACAGTTTGGCGCCAGGAGACGGGGGGTCGGATTCTCTAACTCAAAACCCCTGAATGATCAAGAGGAGATATGTCTAACCAAACAGGCAGCAACGTCATCTGCTCAAAGATATAGCAACAGCTGATTAAGCCAATCCTTGCTACGACCTCCTTTTCATCGAATTGACTATCCAAAATGTCGATGTCACAAGATTATTAGTCAACACTGGAAGCTTAGCTGATATCATCTTTAAAAACACCCTCGAGAGAATGGAAATTGACCTATCCAAAATTACGGAAGGTCTAAGCCCGTTAGTAGGACTCTCGGGGGAACCTACTATGACCATCAGCTCAATTAACCTCTTGGTTAAATCTAGGAGTATAACAAAAATCATGGAGTTTCTAGTCATCGATCGCCCTGCATCATACAACATAATCATGGGGACTCCGTGCCTGAACTCCATGCAAGCCATTCCATCGACATACCACCTTTGCCTTAAGTTTCCAACTCCCCTCGGAATCGAAACCATCTGGGGAGATCAAAAGTATCGCAAGTCTGTTTTGGCGAAGAATTTAAATGAAAAAAAAATCAACGGTCGAGACTATGTCGAAAAAAAAAGAAATCAACTTCTGTTGTAAACACCTCAGAACAAGATGAAACTGAAATCTTTTGGCAATTACGGAAGGCCAAAGCCTTAGAAGAAAAACTTAAACCGACTTGCAAACCTGTTATCTCGGTGTGCCTCGATGATATCACTCAAGTTACCCTAAGGAGTGACTTTACTCTCTCAAATAAGAGGTTCAGTTGTAGTACTGCCAACGGAGGGCATGACTTGGATCCTTCACATCGACGGATCCTCTTCTAAACAAGGTGGGGGAATTGGGATTCGCCTCACCTTACCGACCAGAGAAATTCTAGAGCAATCATTTTCACTAGATTTCCATGATTTCAATAACAAAGCCGAGTATAAAGCGCTCATCGCAGGATCACGATTAGCTCATGGCCTAAAGATACACAACATCCACGCGTATTGTGACTCTCAACTTGTCACAAATCAGTTTAGTGGTGAGTACGAGGACAGAGACGAAAGAATGGACTCATATCTAAAACTAGTCCAAGATCTTCCCAAGACTTTAATCATATCTCTCGTGCAGTGAATACGCAAGCTGACTCATTGGCAGCCATAGCATCAAGCTCGGATCCGGGTCTTAAACAGGTAATTCTGGTGGAATTTATAGAACAACCAAGCATCAGGCCACCAATCTCTGTGAACCTAATCCAGTCATAAGATGACGACGTAGAGGAAGTCGATCTTTATTCCAAAGAATACTCGGAGCAATCAGAATTCGGCTACAACATGCCATGGATGGAAACGATCCAAGCATACATTGCCAACAGAGAGCTTTCCGCTGAAAAGTGGTCGGCTCGAAAAATAAAAACCCAATCTGCTAGATACATCTTAATGGACGGGGAAATTTATAAGTGGAGACTCTCCAGACCACTCATGACAAGCGTCGAGGCAAATAAAGCGAGAAAATATTGGAAGAAGTAAATACCGGAGCAAGCGGAAACCACTATGGCAGGAGATCTCTTGCAATCAAAATAAAATGCCACAAAAATTCACCAACAATCCATCAAACCGCTGAGGTCCTGTCCTCAATAGTCGCACCATATCCATTCATGCGTTGGGCAATGAATATTGTCGGACCCTTGCATAAATCAAAACAAAAGTGCTTCCTCCTAGTTCTGAGGGAAATTTTCTCAAAATGGGTGGAAGCGGATTCATACGCACGCATTAAGGATACACAAGTCAAAAGCTTCGTGTGGAAAATATCATCTGCAGACACGAAGTCCCGTACGAGATCGTAGTAGACAATGGATCCCAATTCATCTCAACGAGATTCAAAGCTTTTTGCAAAAAATGGAAGATACGCATGACCAAATCGATGCTCAGATATCCGCAAGGAAACAGCCAAGATGAAGCAATAAAAACGATCCTAGACGGACTCAAAAAGTGCTTAGACACCAAAAAGGGATGATGTGCCGAAGAGCTCAAAGGAGTCCTATGGTCCCATCGAACCACTACCATGCGAGCAACAGAAGAAACTGCATTCTCCCTAGTCTACGGATCAGAATGCGTTATTCCAGCATAAGTCAAATTCCCCGGAGTACAAGGAAGGTTACTCTCGGAGCAAGAAGACTTGAACAATGTGATGCTGCGAGACGACCACGACCTTTGGATTCGTATGAGTGCTTGATCTTGGTGCTAATTGATGAGGTCAAGGTCGAGGTCGTCTAGCGTTTCACCAAGATCAAGCACTCATACAAATCCAAAACAATCACCGTATAAACCAAAGTCAGAAATCATATGAAAAATCTTCACAAACAAATCAAGCAGACGCTAGTAAAACCTTCAAGCCGGCAAAAATTTCAAGCATGAAATGCGGCATACAAAAGAAAAAACTCGTCCTCGGTAGAGGAACTATTTTCGACAAATAAAAATTTCAAGCCAGAGGAACTATTTTCGACAAATAAAAATCTTCCCCGTTGAAGTCACTATCTCGGAAACTCGAACAGTCAAATGCCCTAACACCTATCAAAAACACATCCTTTGCAATCGTTTGAACTCAAATGGTAAGCTCACTAACACCGACCACTATCGTTTGTCGCCCACACCAAACGAACCCACACGTCCTAAATGGACTTATTCGTCTCCTCCCATAGAGATTGACTCTCATACATTTGACACAAGGATAATAGCATGCTATAAAAGAAATCCAAAATTTTGGTCAGCACTTCAAGAAGACTTCAAAATTGTCTTTGGAGAGATGCTTGGTTCCCGATTGATGCAAGTTACATAAGCCAAGAAATCTTTGCAGAATTTAATATCAAGGCGGAATCAGGTCGAATCCGCAATGGATAATATAATCCGAATAGTCTTTGTGAACCATAACCGATACAAAACCAAGGTCTTGCTCTAAATCCAGCACATTGGTCTGACACATCTCAAGACAATATCAGCATATTGATATGAGATTCCAAAATTTGTCTCTTCGCTTGTATTTGCACATTAATGGAACTCTGTGAACTAAAAGTCTTCAAGTATTCTCATCTTACACAACGACAAATATAACAATCCACCGAGCGTTAGAAATGAGATGACAACTCATAATATTTCTCTTTATCTTTGCATGAAGGTATTCTTACGTTTTTAAGAAATAAGACCTTAAATTCATTAATTAGAATGGACACATAAGAAGCCTTAAAATGGCAGGGATTCAAAGCCACATACGGCCAGTCCTGAAACATAAACATAAACACAAAACGATAACATAAAAACCAAACATCATGCACGGGGCTACAACCTCACTTTTCCTCCAAAGCCGGAACCTCATCTTCACCCATTTCCTCATCAGGATTTAGGGCCGCATCGTCTCCGCCTCCCTCGGCCGCATCATCTCCGCCTCCCTCGGCCGCATCGTGAGGCTTGACCCTCGCAGAACCCTGCTCTTCGGGGTTTCCAGAGAAATGGGGAGAGGATGCAATCAGACTTCAGGCAGACAAAAATCAAATCAAAATTCCCCTCTGTCACCGCCAGCTCTTCCTTACGAGCTGACAGCCTGGCCTCTTCAGCCTCTAGAGTCGGAACCTTGTTCCTCTGAAGTAACTTAACCTCTTTGGTACTTTATTTAATGACAGCCAAACCAATATCCCTGTCACAAATCACTAACAGGGAATCCAACGAGTTTGTGATCCTCGTCAAACGAGACTGAAACTCGCTACACAAAGCATTCTTCACCTTGGCCTTAGCATTCTCAATCCCACAACTCAAAGAGCCTCCCCCGCTCTATAGTTGGCGATGTAAACAACGCAACTCCGAGGCCTTAGATTTCTTGACCTTCTTCTCTTTGAGCAACAAACTTGCGGTCTTCCCCAAGTCCCTCTTAATCTCACCAATCCGAGCTTCCAACTGAGACACCTCAAGGCAATGTGCAATCTCGATAACCTCAAGCTTCGCCTCAAACTGCGATGATTTTCCCTTCGACTCACCAAGCTCCTTCGTAAGTCGCTCAACCTCTGATCCGCAGTCATTAATCATCCCATCGATCAAAGATACCAACTACACAAATACAAAGCTAGTAAGAAAAGAGTTGATGTTCTTAATAAAAGAAATCTTTTTTATCAAACCTTAGCACGGTGTTTCGACACCATACTCGAACAAGATCCTCCCAAAGGTGAAGGCCCTGTCTCGGCATCCTTAACGCATCTTCTCTTCTTAGCTTCATCAGTATTAGCACAAGGCCTCTTGTGGCTTTTCGGTACAACGATCAGAGCAGCGCTAGGAGCAAGTAACCATAAAACAATCCCCCTTGTTGCTGGAGGAGCGGGTTTGGATTCAGGAGATTAGTTGTTCTCAACGACATGGATTGGAGTTGTGGATGAACTTGTTGGCTGCGCTAGGGCCTCAGCAGCAGGCATGAGTGACATAGCCTCCCCACTCTCAGGAACAGCCTTAGAGAGAGGAGGTAACACAGCTGCCAGAATCATGGTGCCGGTTGGGGTAGGAGACTGCGACGAACCAACGTGAGGAAGGTTCTCCAGTTACACATCATGACACAATAATAGGGTTGGGTTAACTCGACGAGCTTTCCTGAAAAGTATTCTCCATCACAGCATCACGTCTCCTCAGGTCGTCACAGGAGGAAATCATTTTAGCTTGAGAATAGCTCTTAAAAATAAGTAGAGAGAAGTAGGTAAAGCAAAGAAAGTGTGGAATGAAAGAAGAATGAGGGTCCAATACTTATAGCAACATAAGGGCGGAATAGAATACTACAATCAAATAATCGACAAAGTTTTTCGATAAAAGGAAAAAATCACTCCTGGCCGTTGATTATAATTAAACGCATATCACGCTCGAAACTTAGGAGCTAGGGGGCCAACTGTTGGTGTCAAATTGGTAATCTCGAAATCAACATCCAAGATCTCTACGCTGCTTCCCATCAAGAGAAAAACATCCTTCGAGAAACTCGCTCGAGATAATTTGTAAGAAATCTCGACAAAAGAAACTTGAGGGATAAGCTTCGAATCCAAGAGAGTATAACGAGATCACGGACAGAGACAAAACCATCTTTCCCTGAGGGAGAGACCACGTGCCATACCGTCCCGCCCTAGTGGCGAGCCCAAACAGACACCAAATTGTCATGTCCCTGATCCTAGATAGGATCGTTGGGATGGAAAATGGTTTGAGGGAACGTACCAGACAGTCTTAAGACTACAAGTAAGCGTTCCATGGTCCGACATATAAAGTTATGTGCATCATAATGCTGACACTTAACCACATAAAAGAAGAGACAAGATACACAGATGGATGAGAGTGAGAAGGATCTCATGTAGAGTGATTCAGCTCATCTAGCTGAATGGACTAGCATACTCAGCTGGGTCAGCTAGGCGGCAGGTCAACTCAGCTAGTATGGGTTCGGGTTCGGGCCGGTGGACGGGCCAGGTGGTTGGTCCAAGTGTCTCATGGGTCTAAGGGTCCTTGGGGATGACCCACGGGTTGGGGCAATGGGATTGGGCTTTAGTTCGATCGACGCAAGTCCAACAAGGGCGGTTATAGGCGAATTGATGGGATGGGATCAGGTTGTACATGTTCGCCCATCCGGTCGTGCATGTTCGCCCAGGGCGGTTGAGCGAGACTTCCTCTAAAATATAAGGCCTTGGTGTTGAAAACTTCCATCATTTCCTAAGGGAAAATATGGGCAATGGCAGACATAGAGATAGAAGTCTAGAGAGAAAGAGATCAGCCAAGATAAGGCCATCGGTGGCGAGATATACTTTCCAGCAAGAGAGTTCGATTGTGGAGAGTGATTGGAGATTGTTTATGGATACCAGAGGCAGAAATAAAGACTTGGAAAAGGGCTCCAAGACCCCATAACGTGCAAAAAACATTAGTTGAATAACCACCGATTCAGTGGCTTAGACAATCGGATGGTCTGATTGGGTCTGAGGCCATGGGCGATTGATTATGTCCATCTCGTCCCTTATATTTGATTGTTATATTCTTCTTCTACTCCTTCTGTTTATTTACATTTATGGCAATTGGGTTTTGAGATGAACCAAGGCCATGGACGGTTCATACATTCGCGATCTAAGTCCCTTGGACTAGATGCGCGCATGGTCGGGTTGTTCCATGGTTGGAACCGATCGAACCAAACGGTTATTGTAGGCGGTTATATGCTTGTCTCTGAACAGTTGCAATGGTTCATGCCAAATCTAATTTATGTCCATATGCAATCCAAGACGATCAGGCTAGATGCACACCAAGGTCTGATCCAACATACGGTGGATCGATCAGACCTAACGGCTCAGAGGCAACACGATTGGTGTTTGTCTCAAACTGGTTTCATGGGACGAGGCTTGGGCCGTTTCTGGTAAGTAAGTCTAAGCCCAATGGGTTAGACTAAATGATGGGACAGACGGTCATAGATCCTAATCGTGTGGTCGAATTGGATCGTGGGCGAACCGGTTGTGGTTCTAGTATGGTTGGATGGTACTTGGTTGATATAATTAGACCATGGCCGATTGATACTAAGTATAAAATAGATAAGGGAACCGGACATGCATTGTAGGTTATTCATTATGATATTGGTTTGAGTATTAATATGTGATGATATGTTGTTTCATGAACTGAGGTTGGTTGTGGTAAGACCAAGGAACCGTGAAGGCTCAATCAGCGAGAAGTTGTGTGGTGTTTGGGTAGATCAAGTTAGGAATGAACTTATGATAGCCTATAATGCAAGTTGAACTTATGTAATGAATCTCATTTATATTAATACAATCGATTTCCCCATTGTTTATACATGTTGCTTATCTTATTCATAAACCTCATTTATTTGGAAAATACTTAGAAACTATTGGACCTAAAATGAACCTAAGGATCGGATTGCATAGGGGTAAGGCCGCGGTTCTGGTTGGCTTGAAAGCCAGCATCGAGTCTTACAAGTTGGTATCAGAGCATGCTTGATTCTAGGATAGTTTGGGTTATGGGGTACTCATCACACACACGCTGAAAGGTCCAACGGTAAGGTTATATCTCGATTGCTTAGCCTTGGGATTGTGTGTTTAAATTGTTGTGTTTTGATGTGCTAACATGACTTAGAATCCTTAGTGTGGAAAAAGAAAATCTGGAATGACCCATAAGGATAAGGATGTGGCTGGACAGACTAGATAGGTAGCCACGACTGAAGTAACTCCAACCACCTTGCCAACCGAAAAGGTTTTAGGCAACACGGGTTGAGGTCTACCAGTAGACCCAGCTAACCTTACTGGAGCTCGTGCTAATGATCTCGAGGATCAACTGTGAATGAGCGTGAATGAGAGGGGGAGTCATCTAATGATGGTCATCGAGTTGACCAAAACACTGAAGCGGTTGATGGTACCGTAGGACCGAGGGATCCAACCACTAACACTCCTATGAAGGATATGTTAGAGGCGATGAAGGTCATGGGAAACCAGATGATTGCTATGACTCAGGTGTTCACACCCTTGGTGAACTCGTCAGTGGGTCAAGCAACACCGGTCCCAAGATCTGCTCCGGTGGCTCATGATCCTACGGCTAAGATGGCTAAGAGTCGGTTACCTGAGTGTGTTGGAACGCATATACCGACTGGGCACCAAACACTTTTCAGGTAGTGTGGATCCTATTGAGGCAGACGAGAGGAGGAGACGTTTGGTTTGGAACTTCAGCTTGACTCGTTGCCCGGAGGATTACAAGAAAGATATTGCGGTTCACTTCCTAGAAGGGGACACACATAATTGGTGGTTGGCTCTAGAATGGTATCAGGTCGATTACCTAAGTGTTTTGGAACACAATCCTGACTAGGCACCAAACACTTTTCAGATAGTGTGGATCCTATTGAAGCAGACGAGTGGAGGAGCCGTTTGGTTTGGAACTTCAGCTCAACTTGTTTCCCGGAGGATTACAAGAAAAGATATTGTGGTTCACTTCCTAGAAGGGGACACACATAATTGGTGGTAGGATCTAGATAAGCACACCAATGGTATCATTGAGCACTTTGCGGACTTCAAAATCGAGTTCAACCGCAAGTACTTCCCAGCATAGGCATGGGACCGACTGGAAGCTAAATTGTTGGACCTGGTTCAGGGTCCCAGGGCGGTACATGAGTACGAAGAGAAGTTCAACATACTTAGGCGGTTTGTAGGAACGGAGCTCAAGGACGAAGCAGTCCAGGTTCAGCAGTTCATCCGAGGCATGAGGGTCTAACTGCGAACCCACTGCTCAGTCCGTACCTTTCAAACAGTGTCTGAGCTGGTTGAGAGGATGGCAATGTTGGAGACTAACCTGGCCAAAGAGGATTGGCTCAAGTCTCATAAACACTCTGCCCCAGCGGGTAGGACTAATGATCGCAAGAGGAAATGGGATCAGGCCGAAGAGGGCAAAACCTCAAGAGGTAGACCTGAGTGCCCTAAGTGTGGTAGGCGCCATTGAGGCAAATTCTGGAAGGCCATGGGAGCTTGCACCTGATGTCGTAGCAAGGAACATGCGGACCTTGAAAGTCCTAAACCAGATCAAGGTTAGGACAAGATGACTGGAAATGACTCCAAGACTTGTATCCACTGTGGGAAGGCCGAGAATTACCAAAGGGAGTGTCCTAACCTGTAGCCTGGACAGGGAAAGATTCATAGAGATGTGGGTAGGTTGACCCAGGTCAAGGGTCCGACTACTACACCTCGTGTGTATGAACTGTCTATGGAGACATGGGCGTCTTGTTCTTATGAATCAATTACTGGGACCCTGAATATTGGTGGTGTAGAAACACACGTCATTTTCGACACTGAAGCTACACATAGTTTTGTAAGCCCATAGTTGATCAGAAAGGGAGCGCTCCAGATGGGAACAAGGGATATCTGTGGCATAGTGAATGCGGCCGGAGGTAAAGTGATACATTCGCTAGGGCTGGTGAAACACATCCCAGTGATGATCCAAAACAGGAGTATGGATGTGCATCTGATTGTTGTCCACCTACAGAGTCACGAGGTGATACTAGGCATGGACTGGCTTGCAAAGAATCAGGCAACATTAGACTGTCACCAAGGTCGTGTGCGGTTTGAGGGTGGGTGTGGACCCCTTATCGAGTTCCAAGGGATTAGACTGACTTTGGGGAAAGTAGTTGTATCAGCAGTCCGTGCGGGAAGGATGCTAGATCAGGGTTGTGAGGCTTATTTGGCCACAATAGAACCAGGGACGGACCCTTAGTCCAAAAGTCCATACCGTATGGATATGCCGAGATGGCCGAGCCAAACAAGCACTTAGAAGAATTGCTTGATAAGGGTTTTATATGTCCTAGTAGTTTGCCATTGGGAGCACAAGTCCTCTTTGTGAAAAATAAGGATGGTAGTTTTCGTCTATGCATGGACTATTGAGGGTTGAACCGGGTGACAGTGAAAATAAGTACTTGTTACCTCGGATAGATGAGTTTCTAGACCAGCTTTGAGGAGCAAAATGGTTTTCCAAGATCAATCTGGCATCAGGTTATCATCAGATCCCGATAGAGTCTAATGAAGTGAGCAAAACAACATTTATGATGATTTATGGCCACTACGAGTTCGTAGTTATGCTATTCGGTCTGACTAATGCACCTGCTACATTCATGAAGATGATGAACAAAAAATTTAGAGACTTCTTGGATGCATTTGTAATCATATTTATAGATGATATACTAGTATACTCCAGGGATGAAGAGTCTCATGAAAGACATTTGAGAGCAGTGTTGGAACGATTGTGGGAACATAGTCTCTTTGCAAACTCCGCAAATGCAGTTTCTGGCAAAGGAGCATAGGGTTTCTCGGCCATATTGCGTCCGAACAGGGCGTCTTGGTTGATCCGGGAAAGATCAGGGCCATACGAGAATGGCCTCAACCTAAAAACGTCACGGAGGTAAGAAGTTTTCTTGGCTTGGTGGGTTACTACAAGAAGTTTGTGAAATGATTCGCAAGCTTAGCTCAAACTATGACTCGGTTGACTGGGAAGGATATAAAGTTCACATGGTCCGAAGAGTGTGAGAAATGTTTCTCAGCACTAAAAGACATGTTAACAAGTGCACCGGCCCTAGTCTAACCTGAGGTCGATCAACCATATGTGGTCTACATGAACGCATCGATAACTGGATTAGGTTGCGTGTTGACACTACATGGAAACGGCATTGTCTATGCATCCAGGCAGCTAAGGAAACATGAAGGAAACTACCCCACCCATGACTTGGAGATGGCTTCGGTAGTGTTCACTTTGAATATTTGGAGATCATATTTATAGGGTGCCAAGGTTCAGATAATTACAGACCATAAGAGTCTTAAGTATATATTCACACAGCCTGAGTTGAACTTAAGGCAAAAGAGATGGATGGAGTTCGTAGCGGACTATGATTTAGACATTGCATATCATCCGGGCAAAGCTAACCTAGTGGCTGGTGCTTTGAGCCAGAGACGGGCGTATATTTCAGCAGTGCGAGAGGAGGACAATCTGAAAGGTATGGTTCATACTTTACATTTAAATACATTAACTGGGTCGGAGTAACCAATGGGATTGGAGGCCGTAAACAAGGAGACATACTCACCTGAACAAAGATAGCACAAGGTCGAGACGAGAACCTGAAAAAAGGTTGCACAGGACGAAAAGACAGAGTACCATATCTCTAAGGTTGGTACTATCTTGCTTCATGGACGGGTCAGCGTACCCAATGATAGGGAATTAAAAGAGGAGATCCTGAGGAAAACTCATAAATCTAATTTCTCTATTCATCCGGGACTCAACAAGATGTACCGGGACCTTAAGAGGTATAACCATTGGGTACACATGAAAATTGATGTGGCCGAATGGGTGTCTAAGTGTCCTACTTGCCAGCTTAGAAGGCCGAACATCAGGTACCAAATGGGTTGCTCCAAATTTTGCCTATTCCAGAATGGAAGTGGGATCACATAACCATGAACTTTATGACCGGGTTCCCCACGACCAGAAATAAGAATGATGCGGTCTGAGTAATAGTGGATCGGCTAAGAAAGTCTGCTCACTTCCTAGCCATCAAGAAAACTGATGGAATCGACCAGATATTACATAAGTATTTGGACAAGATAGTTTGATTGCATGGTGTACCGGCCAGTATTGTCTAGGAAAGGGATCCACGATGCACATCTCGTTTCTAGAAGGCTTTCCAAAAAGCCTTAGGAACGAGAGTGAATATGAGTACGGCATATGATCCGTAGACGGACGGACAGTCAGAACAAATTTGAGACGATCTATGCTCCCCGACAACGGCACCAAATTTGAGACGGTGTCTTCTTTTCTTCTAGCAGTGTATAAATATCTTAAACAATCAACTGTCAAATTAACTCTAAACTTTACACACTCAATAATACTCTTGCCAAGAGAGATCAGGTGTAGTACTTAGGGATAAAATCCACAGAGAGCAAAGGCACACAATAGATTTCTTATTTCTAAAGACTAAGCTAGGTAAATAAATATATTGGTAGTGAATAATAAGATTAAGGAAATATTCCTTGTCAAGAAATAAGATACAATATGGAAATATGCTACTAATGCAAATATGGAAATATTCTATTAATTAACTAGATGTAAATATGCTAGATCTAGGGTTTCAAGCTTAATGAATTATAATGGATAGGAATCACGGAAATGTAAATATTCTAGAATTCAAATGTTAACTATTTTGATTCTTTTTACTCCAACTCTCATATGCAAGCAAAAGGAAAGACCATCAATCGACGGCTAAGGTCTGGTGTCGATCGACAGTGAAATTATAAGAAAGTATGAGTGAGATTTGATAAGTCCACAAGACTTATTAGACCAGCTCTCGTATGTGTCTAACAGCCTAGTTCAACAGAATCTATTATGGCACATAACCTATTCTCGTAGTTGTCCATGTCCTATCATCAAAGTCCTAGTTAGCTACGCTAGAATGCAAGTATTAAGCACAACCCAGTTGATGGATATTAACTTAACTTAGCAATCCTATTTTTGGGACAATCCATGATTGCTATCATTCAACTCTAAATCTAATTAGTAACGACTCAAACATGATCTCTGTCACAGAAATCATAGATGAATAGAATAAATATAAAATATATAAAAATCAATTGAGTTCCAGGAGGACTCTGAAGGAGTCTCTCCTTTCCCTCCTAATACAAAATGAATAGAACTAAAATGCTCTATAAAAACTTGTCTAAAACTTGTATGATATCCTCTCTCTGTCTCTGTCAAGACATAAATATAAAATCCTAAAATTAGATCAAAACTCGTCCAAGGTATTTTCGTCATTCTGACTTGGGCTTTGATCATCGATCGATAGCAAGTGTGCTACATCGATCGAGCTCGATCTTCAATCATCGGTCGACGCCAAGTGTGTTCCATCAATCGATGGCTTTGTCGACTCCCTAGATGATCAGCTACGGGTTCTTCTCCTCTAAATGCTCCAAAATCTCCAAGTATCTCATATATCTCCAAAACGTTCATGGATCTGTAAATACTCTAAAACATAGCCTAGACACACATAATAGACTGTAAATAGAACATATAACATGGCCTAAAACAAGTAATAAATAGGCTATAACAACTCTCCCAGACTTAACTTTTTGCTTGTCCTCAAGCAAACAAATCAGTGAAAGAGGTTTTGAAAAGTGGAGACTCACATAATATCTAAGTATAACTATCACTCTACTTTGTTGAAACTACATCCTATCAAGTCAATCACAGAGAAACTTTATATACTCTATCCTAGTATAGCAACTAAATCTATTCTACTAAAAACTTAGCAAATACTAGCTTGACTCGCCCCTCTACTGATCTTATTTCTTTGTATAAAATAAAAGTGTATGCTTTACCTTGGAAGTATCGATCAAAGAACACATGGATTCTTACATATGCAAGTATCTGAACAACTAGGCACAAAGTCTTCTATGATCCTTTCTTCCCCCTTTTTCTCTCTTCTCTGAATCTTTTTAGATTTCTTCTTCTTTTATTTTCTTTTTTTTTCTTTTTTTTAGACAAAGTTGTAGGCGAATAATAGAGTCATTGATAATTTACTTATCCCTTGCTTCCAACAATGTGTGATCATTCCTTTGAATTAGAATAATGGGTCATTGGTAATGTACCTACCCCTCTGCATCTCGGGAAATCATCTCAATCTTTTAAGCTTTTAAGTAGATGCTGAAGAGAGAAAGAGAAGGGAACCAAAGGTGCAATGACTTGAACCTACAGACTTGCAGAAGGAATCCGATCCAGTATATACCAAGCCCCAAAGCAAGCTGATAATGTCAGGATTAGTGTTGGAAATCAGCTTCGGTTCCTTCAAACTTTCTAAGCAAGTGTGGTATAGTAGCAGGATGATCCACTTTAGTATCGCTAGTAATCTTTGCATATAACCTTCTAAAAATGGTACTAAAGTGTGGTTAGTCAATAATAAATCTTGATCATAATTCTCTTTTGACTCAATAGAACCTTTTTGAAAAACTTATATATATATTGAAAATAAAACTCAAAACAAATCAAATAGCGTTAGCGAACCTCCCCCAGACTTAAATTACACTGTCTCCAGTGTAATCCGCCCGGGATTAGTTAGGAAAAATTTAAATGATAAGTAAATAGTTTAGAGATAAACTCGATACCAAACTCTGTAATAGAGTGCCGATCGATGTGAGGTATGTTGTGTCGATCGATGGTCACGATCCATTGCCGACTGATGGTGACTCTATGGTGTCGATCGATGTTTGACCTGTAAGTTTCTACTCTCACTTTTTTATAAGTATAAAACTCAAAATAGAAAATAATATTAGTAAACCTCCCCCAGATTTAAAGAAAGTTATCACCAATGTTATTCAGTCCGAGATTGGTGAAGGAAATAAACCGTAAGGACACAACTTAATTAAGGAAAATGGTATACATGCTTGATGATGGTGACCATCGATCAACACAGTTAAGTGGCGATCGATCGATGCTTAGGTTACTCCATCGATCGACGATGATCAAGTGTTGTTTGATGCTCTGTGCAGACTCATGTTCCTTGTTCTTTTAAAATCATGTAATAGTAAAAAAATCCAAAATTAGACTAATATAATCAAGAAAACTAATTAAAACTTACTAAACAGTGGGTTTCCTCCCACTCAGCGCTTGGTTATAGTCTTAAGCTCGACGTTTTGAACTTTCTGACTAGTATGGAGGTGGATCAACACTTAGAAAATAAGTGTCTACATTTCTCTGCTCATCTAAAACCATGTACCAATAAAGCTCTTCATTGCTTCATCACTTCTGGCTTTCTCATTCTTTGTAACCTCTCTAGCAACCTCCATTAAATGGATTCTTCTTTGTAGGTTCTCAATACTGCGATGTAGCATTCTAAGTCTTGCAGTTGTAGTCTCTGATATATCTTCCAACTGTTGAGAAATATCTTCCTTCATTAGGCTCTGAGAAAAAGCAATCTCGTCAAACCTATCTTCCAATTGTGTTTCTGCTGTTGTTTACTGTCGGTTGGCTTCAGTGTCGATCGACGGTTGTAGGGTTCCATCGATCGATTCTCGTTCGCCTGGCCTAATCGCATACTCTCTTTGTATAGTATCCAAACATTGCTTCATCTCATCCATGCGTGTAGTCAAACTGGTAAGGCATCTTTCTATAGGATAATAGACATCATCAAGCCTTGTGTAGAACTCATCCAGTGACATCTCTTGAGATTTATAGACCTCATGCACAATATCATCAATCTCTACTTTGTTGTATGTCCTATGATTCTCCATAGACATACTGACCCTTGCTGCATGTTCTGGTAAACATATGTAGCTCTGCTCTAACATAGTAGCTCTCTCTAGAACTGCTCTGATGTCTTCAGCTTGCACATTCACTACTCTTCTGTCTGTCGCTCATGCATTATCATTCTCATCTCTATAGATGTCATACTCATCTTTTTTACCCAATGGAAAATTCTTCTGCCTTTAGCATCATAAGCTCTTGTGCCCTGCTCGATACAGCCGTCGATCGATACTAGGTGTGTCTTGTTGATTGATGTTGAACTCTCTGGATAGTAAGCAGTTGAAGTACAAAGTTTGTGGAACTTCGTAAGGGTACTGTCGATCGATGCATACTGTTTTCTGTCGATCTAGCTAAGATGTGGAGACGTGTATGGAATATTATGGATCAGCTCGTTCTTTGGTTTCTCTATGTCGATCGATGCTGAATGAGGTGCGTCGATCGATGTGCGTCTATCCACTTTCGCCCAGCTGGCGGCGTCTGATACTAGGTCATGATATTCAATCAGTTATCCTTCTCCATCGATCGGTGGTGTATGGTGGCCGTCGATCGATGATTGATTACCAAGTTGTTGCATGAACAGATTTCCAGCTCCATTGGCCATTGCAAGCATTATGCTATCATCTGAATCTAGTTCGGACTCTGCTTCTTGTTCAGTATCGATCGATGGTGAAAGGTTGCCGTCGATCGATGTAGATTTCCCGAATTCGTGGGAAATTTAAAAACCACCAGCCTCTTCCATTGCAGTACCATGGTAGATTAGCTCTTCTTCTCTGTAATTTGTGTCGTACTCGAGGTAGGCTGGGGTGTAATTACCATTTGCGTGGCATGTAGTGGTCAGTTATGGGGTTAGGCCGTCGATCGATAACAAAGGATGGGTGTCGACCGATTGCTGAACAGCAAACGCGTCGATCGGTGCTCTGGGTTGGGTGTCGATCGATGCTCCATCTTCAGGTTCCTCGTTGAACTCATAATTGCAGAAGCATGTGACCACAAGTTCTGCATCATTAAACAACTTTGTGAGGGCATGTTTATTCTTATAAATTTCATAAAAACCATTAGGATCAATCAAGAAAAGGCACAACCTGTTAGTCTTCATGTCGTAGATAGCTCCCACGGTAGCCATGAATGCTCTTCCAAGTAGTAGTGAAGAGTTCCAATTGATCTGGATATCCATGACATGGAAGTTTATAGGGACTAGGACATTATGAATCTGCAGTATGACATATCTACAAATACCCCATGAATCCACTATGGAGCAATCCACAAACGAACGAATCACTGGAAGGCTCCACTCTCAGGTTCAACTTTTCTGCCATAGCTATGGGTATGATGATCACTGATGATCCGGTGTCGCAGAGGGCGTTGGGAAACTCGTGACCTTTGATCAAGCATAGAATCACAAACTTCCCACGATCACTTTTCTTTTTCAGGATGATCCTCTGCTCTAGAGTTTTCATATTCATGACTTTTGGTAGATGAACTCGTTTCGTTGCTGGAAACCATTGATCGATTCTAGAGTCTCTCCGTCGATTGATGGTTGAGGGTTTTCCCGATTCTGCTAACTCCATGGGTACTGTCGATCGATGTGCATTGACCTGCGTCGATCGATGCATGTGTACAAACTCAAATTTTCCACACGGAAACCTCTCTCTTGCAACCTTTCTCTCTTGACTTCTACCTAAAAATCATCATCACTCAATGCATTGACGTAGTGACTCTGTCCAGCCTCTATTTTCTCCTTGATCAGTCTCCCATGTCTCCTAATAGTTTCACTTGTCTGCATCACCTGATTCTCCAGATTCTTCACATGGGTGTTGAAATTTTTGAACTTGGTGTTGAGGTTGAGATACAGGTCATATATCTTTCCATTGAAATCCATTGTCATATTAGAAGATGTCCCTCTAGAACTCAGTCAACCATTGCTTCAATCTTGTTTCCTTGAGCTTCTGGAGGAGGGTTATGGTAGTAGGAAGACTCATAGGCTTTGTTGTTGTTGAAGGGCCTTCTTTGTGAACTATGATTAAAATTACTCCTTTGACCATTCTCATAGGAGTTCCTGTTGAAACCTTGATTCCCTTGTCTCTTGAAACCATTCCCATCAACGTAGTTCACATTCTCTTCAATCTCATCATCTCCAGACTCCATTGCTTCTACTTCTGCAAAAGTGACATGTTTCCTGAGAAAATTATGAACACTATCCAGTTTTGCCTTGACTTTTTCAATCTGCTCCGTGCTCATTTCTGGAGTTGATTTCTTCCTCTCAAAGACTGTGTTCTTGGTGCTGCTGTTGGATGCCAGATTCTCAAAAAAACTTGTAGCCTCTTCAGGAGTCCTGGTGCTGAAATTTTCTTCACTGGTTGTGTCCAAAGCCATCTGGTACTATAATCCAATACCTCTAAAGAAAGTGCTAAGAAGCTGCACTTCGTTGAACCAATGATGTGGACAATCTCTCTTGTAAGACCTGAACCCGGCCTCTCGGGCTGCGGTCGATGCCTCACGTCGCTCGGTCCACACACTGACCGAACGTCTCAAATTCTCAACCTTTCCTTTTATAGTTTGCCCTTAAGGCGAAGGTTACTTAGCTCTTAGCTAAAGAGTACCTTAGTCATTCCCTAGCTTAGATCCTTTCAACTTATGCACAGAGGAATATTATCTACTTAACCATTGGACTAACTCCAATCAACTACTTGGCCGGTTGAGTCACCTCAGCTAATGGTTAGTATACTCAACTACCAGCTAGCTCCAAGGTGGATCCTAAACCCAAACCAAGTCATACAAATCCGAGGTTCCATTCCCCTAATCAATTCTATCTAGATCTAAGCAACATTGCTAGATCTTACCTTGGCCACATCCACGGAGCTTGTTAGCTCATTGTCCCAGCTGACCCCAGCTGGTTTAGCTAACTCGTCCAGTTAGCTGAGCTGAATCACTTCACCTGAGGTTCCATCTCTTTCAGCTGATCGAGCTGCGAGGTAGCTTTGCCCAGCTCCAAGTCCACTCGTACATCTTCCTTATACTTGTATAAACCCTTTCCCTTGGTACTTAGTCATTCAGCCAACCATCCCCACAGACCAAGTACCTTTGGGAAGTCTTCAGCTACAAAAACGACCTCAAGCAAACATGCTCCAAAAATTAATACAAATTCATGAAAACTCCTGATAATTTCTTACTAAGAGATTTACATAATCAGAATTTAATGAATCGACCCAGACCATATGGATTCTGATCATGATCAGTCCATTCAGTCAAAATTGACATCATCAAATCAATTCCGAATAACTAATTAAAATTCATGATAATTCATGATAAATCACCACTAAGAGATTCACAAAAGGGTTTCCACAAATTCGGCCTAGATCATATAGATCTCGGTCATGATCAGTCTGCACAAGGGCCAAGGACTATGTTCCTGAACCGGCCAAGGCCTTGGTTCAGTGCCTCAATTTCTTAGGAGTATTCTCCCCTGGATTCAAGTCCTCTCATGGACTAATAATGCCCATCAGATCCCAAGTCAATCAACCAACCGCCCCACATGACTCAGAACTGATGAGTCTTCATACTTACCTAACCGGCCATAGAACCATGTCTCAATAGAACCGATTAATTCTGCTCTTACCACCGGTGCATCTTTTGATCAATCATATCAGACACCTTGATCCATCATCTATGGATCAGTTCGTCTATCCCATGATCAGATCACACACGGCCTTCCTTCTTGTATAAACACACCGGCTCTATACTTGTGGTCCATGCCCATAAGTACTAGCCTTGCTCATCTCCTTTGCTTGTTGTTGGTTCCAAACGAATTGAACCTTTCATTCCCCATGGTTTCCCTTATACTAGGACTCCCATGTGAGTCCTCAATGGACCGGATCAATGGTTCACACCATGATCAAACCCAACACAATCCATGATCCATCATGGATCACTATCCACTGAATATCATCTAACTATCATCCCACATGGATGAGTTAGATCAGCAATGATCCGCCCCTTCTCTCAGGGTCTTGGATCCTTAGTTTACATCACAATATATGGTCTTCAATGGGCGTGCCATACCTGGCCTTAACCACACCACAAGAGACAGCAATATAACTAGAAAGTAATTGTAAACATGTTACCTTATCATGATGATTGTAGATCTTGTGCCATCCCTTATCATGAACGGCCATACTACTCTTGATATCCCCTCCCCTCTTGATTGCCCTCAAAACTGCCACTTCGCTGCCTTCACACCACTCTGTTGGATTATTCAATCCAACCATCTAACCTTTTCTCTCTGGTTTTCTTTTTGTTTCAGGGTGGAAAAGAAGCCACTGGTGTACCTGAAAACCCACGGCCTTCACTGAACAATCATCCTTACCGGATTCATCCAAACAAGCAATATCAGCCTTGTTATGGGCTGATCTCTCTTTCCCTTTCTCCTCTTGTCTCTCTGGACATTTCTATGTGTTTCCTATGAACAATGATGGCAATTTTCGTGCCCAGGGTCCCATATATATAGAAGAAGTCGTCGCCAACTGCCTTGGACAAGGGGACACCATTTGGTAAGCGAATGTGCACCTTTTGGTTCCATCGCATCCCTTCGGCCTTAACTGCCTCCCTTGCACCCTTTCGCCTGTAACTGTCAACCAGCAGTTCCTGGATGAGTATGTACCCTTTGTAAGGCTCTGGACCGAGCCTAGGGACTGTCCAAGCCATTGTCTCAACGGTCGGACCACAAGACCCAACCGGCTACCGACCTAGCCCAACTGCCCAATACCCTAACACTACTCCCAGCTGAGATGAGCTGAGTGCTAGCTGCCTCAGCTGGGTGAGCTAGTCCACCAGCTCTAGTGAGATGACCTAACCTGAGTGAGCTACCTCCAAGCTACACCTAGCTGGTTGAGCTTCATCTGGATCTTACCAGCTACCGGATTACTTGTCCAGCTCTCTTCCGCTTGCCTCTTCCTTGTTTTGGTTAAGTTCCAACTATCTGAATCCCTTATCCTTACTTCAAGGACACGACACACTTGTGTTTAGGTCACATGACCTGATTGGTGCGTCTCCTATCACCATGGACGATCCTAACGATCATATCGAGGATCGGGGACATGACAAGTCTCCCCCACTTGCGATGGATTCGTCCTCGAATCCAGTGGTTCTGACATTTTGTTTCATGACAAAGGTTCCAACCGAACTCTTTGCATCATGAACATGGAACATGCTCAATTCACTTTTGCATCTCCATCTCTGTTCATTCTCACTGATCACATCATTGATCAACACATGAACAAGTCTCCCCCACCTGGACGGAACACTCTCGAATCCGAACCAAGTGGTCCTCTCTGCCTTTTCTATATGGCACCATAACAGACTTGTGTCACTGAACCCAACTTTTTAGGTTGCTGTCCTAGTATACACCAAGTTGATTATTCTCTTACTCTAATCCACAACTAGATCATATTCAGTCCTTAAGAACATACTGCATACTCGAGTCTTAGTAGATTTACCTAATCTCCAAGATACTCGATGTACCAGTCAAGTCTTAATGAACTCTTTCCAATCCTTATGTTGCTCGTCTCACCATGAGTCCTAACAGATTGTTTCATTTCTTTATGTCCTTTACAGACATCAAGGTTCATGATCCCAGCCACAACGTATTGGATCATCCCTTAACCGACCATGGCCTTTTCCAGCTTGGTACTATTGCGATCTTAGTCCCTACTAGACTAAACCGCCTTATACTTGACTTCTGTCCATTACCAGACATTGTCATACTTTGATTCGGGTCCATTTAGGACATGATCATATTCCGGTCGTGGTCCACTCAAGGACTCGACCGTGCATCCCGACCATAGGTCCATCTCCGAGTAGGTCATGTCCTGATCCTCGTCCCTCACCGGACTTGATCATATTGCGGTTCTGGTCCACTCAGGGACTCAACCGTCTCACCCCAACCATAGGTCCCTCTCCGACTTGGTTGTAATGCGATCCTTGTCCCTCACTGGACTTGATCGTCTTTAACCCAACCCTAGGTCAATCTCCGACTTGGTTGTACTGTGATCCTTGTCCCTCACTGGACTCGATTGTCTTTAACCCAACCCTAGGTCAATCTTCAACTTGGTTGTACTGTGATCCTCGTCCCTCACTTGACTTGATCTCATTCGGACTCATTTGAGTATGCCAACCCTTGTCCCTCTCGGACAGTTGCATACCAAACCTGGTCCTCAATTTCTCGGCCATCTCGGCAAGAGCCATTCTGTAGGGATTTTTGGATCATGGGGCCGTCCCTGGTCCAGTTCTATTATGAATGGGTCCGACCTATCAGGGGGAATGCCCTGTAGTGACCTAAACACATCATGGAACTCTCGGACCAGCGGTATTCCCTCCGGGTCACCACCCCCTACGACCTCCTTAGTGGCGATTGTGGCTAGATAAGCTTCACAACCCTTCCTCAGCATCCTCTCAACATGGATTGCTGACACCACCAAGCATCCAGAGATTTTGGAACCTGATCGGAGATCCACACCCACTCTCAAACTGCACGCGCTCCCGGTGACAGTCAAGAGTGGCCCGATTCTTTCCAAGCCAGTCCATACCTAATATCACATCGTGATTCTTTAGGTGGACTACCACAAGATCCACAGGCATGACCCTGTCTTGGATCACCACTGGGATATCCTGAATCACCCCTAGTGAACTCATAACTTGCCCACCGGCCGCGTTCAGTACCCCCAGGACAATGCCCTGTTCCCAACTGGAACTACCACAAGATCCACAGGCATGACCCTGTCTTGGATCACCACTGCAATGTCCTGAATCACCCCTAGTGAACTCATAACTTGCCCACCGGCCGCGTTCACTACCCCCAGGACAATTCCCTGTTCCCAACTGGAACAACCCCTTTCCTAGCATCCTTGGACTCACAAAACTATGTGTAGCTCCAATATCGAAAGTACGTGTGTTTCCACACCACCGATCATTAAGTACTTAGATGAGTAAGATTTTTGGTTTGATCACACATTTGGAAAACTTCCCATACCATTCTCCAAAGCATCACACTTCTGTGGACAATCCCTACAATTCAAAAAAGTGTTTATAGTATACCTCAAACCTCATCATACTAAGGTATTTAACATCGTCTTTCCAATTCCTCTTGGAATTGACCCATTCCATTCACTTAATCTTAAGGAATCCTACATTGGATTACACAAGGTCCAAGCTGATCCATCTGATCACAAGCCCACTCATGTACTAGCCATGTAGCGTCTCCCTTAGACTAACATGAACACCGCATATGCTCCCTTGTTTTGAACGGCCACCAAGGAATAACACTAACCCCCAAGGGAGTGATGCATGTTTCTTTCAACCTAAGTCACTCCCAAGGTCCATGTAACTTCCCTTGTCCAGGTCGACCATACAAGAATCTTGCATTGCGTCCATCGTCCATTCCGCCTATTACTTCCAAACAATTAGATAACTAACCTTTCTATTTTTCAGGGTGTTGCCCTTGGAGAGTGCATCTTGGCTAAGCCGGCTCATCTTGGAACTTCTCCGTTCACTAGCATGAAACCCAATCTTACCTCAACTCTCACTTGGCTCACCACAGCTAAGGTTCCAAGTCATCTCAGTTTTCAGAAATAATTTTTGGTTTGGAACTCAACATTTCCGAGCACTGTCCTTAATAGGATCAAGCATGCTCTGATACCAACTTGTAAGATCCGAACCCGGCCTCTCGGGCCGCGGTCGATGCCTCATGTCGCTCGGTCCACACACTGACCGAACCTCTCAAATTTTCAACCTTTCCTTTTATAGTTTGCCCTGAAGGCGAAGGTTTACTTAGCTCTTAGCTAAAGACTACCTTAGTCATTCCCTAGCTTAGATCCTTTCAACTTATGCACAGAGGAATATTATCTACGTAACCATTAGACTAACTCCAATCAACTACTTGGCCAGTTGATTCACCTCAGCTAATGGTTAGTATACTCAACTACCAGCTAGCTCCAAGGTGGATCCTAAACCCAAACCAAGTCATACAAATCCGAGGTTCCATTCCCCTAATCCATTCTATCTAGATCTAAGCAACATTGCTAGATCTTACCTTGGCCACATCCACAGAGCTTGTTAGCTTATTATCCCAGCTGACCCCAGCTGGTTTAGCTAACTCATCCAGTTAGCTGAGCTGAATCACTTCACCTGAGGTTCCATCTCTTTCAGCTGATCGAGCTGCGAGGTAGCTTTGCCCAGCTCCAAGTTCACTCGTACATCTTCCTTATACTTGTATAAACCCTTTCCCTTGGTACTTAGTCATTCAGCCAACCATCCCCACAGACCAAGTACCTTTTGGAAGTCTTCAGCTATAAAAACGACCTCAAGCAAACATGCTCCAGACCATATGGATTCTGATCATGATCAGTCCATTCAGTCAAAATTGACATCATCTATTCAATTCTGAATAACTAATTAAAATTCATGATAATTCATGATAAATCACCACTAAGAGATTTCAAAAAGGGTTTCAACAAATTCGGCCTAGATCATATAGATCTCGGTCATGATCAGTCCGGCCAAGGGCCAAGGACTATGTTCCTGAACCGGCCAAGGCCTTGGTCCAGTGCCTCCATGTCTTAGGAGTATGCTACCCTGGAGTCAATTCCTCTCATGGACTAATAATGCCCATCAGATCCCAAGTCAATCAACCAACCACCCCACATGAATCAGAACTGATGAGTCTTCACATTTACCTAACCGGCCATGGAACCATGTCCCAATGGAACCGATTAATTCTGCTCTTAGCACCAGTGCATCCTTTGATCAATCAGTTCAGACACCTTGATCCATCATCTATGGATCAGGTCGTCTATCATTTCCCATGATCAGATCACACACGGCCTTCCTTGTATAAACACACCGGCTTCATACTTGTGGTCTATTCCCATAAGTACTAGCCTTGCTAATCTCCTTTGCTTGCTGTTGGTTCCAAACGAATTGAACCTTGCACTCCCCATGGTTCCCCTTATACTAAGACTCCCATGTTACTCCTCAATGGGACGGATCAATGGTTCATACCATGATCAAACCCAACACAATCCATGATCCATCATGGATCACTATCCAATGAATATCATCTAACTATCATCCGACATGGATGAGTTAGATCAGCAATGATCCGCCCCTTCTCTCAGGGTCCTGGATACTTAGTTTACATCACAACATATGGTCTTCAATGGGAGTGCCATACCTGGCCTTAACCACACCACAAGAGACAGCAATATAACTAGAAAGTAATTGTAAACATGTTACCTTGTCATGATGATTGTAGATCTTGTGCCATCCCTTATCATGAACGGCCATACTATTCTTGATACCAACTCTATCAATCCTTATCATATATTTACAGTAATGATAAGATCCATTAAAGGGTCTTTCCTCTCTTCCCATCCATGGAACTTCCATGAAACCAGTTCATGCACTGCATCTATCTTCAAGGCTGTCTTGGCCTTTGAGAGTGGAGTCCGGCCTTCTCCCTTCTCTCCTTACCATTTGCGTGTGTTCCCAGGACACAGAGGAAGTCTAGGACGTTTTCATACATGATCAAATACCACCCAAAGGTCGTGCATCACTTCCCCGTTTGTTGCCCATGAAACTGCTTTTCTACACACATCTGCCTTCAAAACTGTCTCAGCCATTGGAATTGAATTCCGGTCTTATATCTTATCTCCTGGCTATTTGTGTGTGTTGTATGGATGTAGAGGAATCCCAGGTCGTGGCAAACAATAATCAAAACCCATCAGAGGGTCGTTCTCCACTCCCTTCTTGATTGCCCTCAAAACTGCCTCTTCGTTGCCTTCACACCACTCTTGGGGTTGGATTATTCAATCCGACCATCTAACCTTTGCTATCTGGCTTTCTTTGTGTTTCAGGGTGTAAAATAGGCCTGAGAAAAAAATCCGGACCCGAAGAATCGACCCGAAACCGACCCGAAAATCAGTGTTCCAAACCCGATTGGACCCGGGGTAAATATCCGAATGGGTCTTAAATTGCTATATCCGAAGAACCGGTACTAAACCCGACCCGAACCGAGAACCAAATGAGTATCCGAAGATATCCGAAATGTAAATATATATATATAAAATATTAGTTATAATTATACTTATAATTATTTTAATATTTTAAATTAGAATTTTAAGTTAAATATAGTAGTTATTTTTTATACTTTTAAGTATTTTCAGATAAAATATGATAGTTTGGATTAAAAAATACCCAAACAAAACTATGTCTAATGGGTATTTTTGGTTGTTTTTGGGTAAATTTGGGTAATATGGATACAAAAATTAGAACCGAACCGGGTGAGTATGGTTATTTTGGGTACAAATACACGAACCCGTTTTAGATACTTTTGTTATTTGGTTATTTTCCGATTCTTATATATGAGAACCGAACCCACCCGGATCTGGGAGGACCCGACTCGAACCCGACCTGAAAATTTGTAATACCCGAATGGGACTTAATTTCAAAACCCGAAAAACCCGATACTTGAAAGAACCGACCCGAACCCGAATGAGTACCCGAACGCCCAGGCCTAGTGTAAAAGAAGCCAATGTTGTGCCTGAAATCTCACGGCCTTCTCTGAACAATCATCCTTACTGGATTCATCCAAACAAGCAATATCAGCCTTGTTATGTGCTGATCTCTCTTTCCCTTTCTCCTCTTGTCTCTCTGGACTTTTCTATGTGTTTCCCATGAACAGTGATGGCAATTTTCGTGCCCAGGGTCCCATATATAAAGAAGAAGTCGTGGCCAACTTCCTTGGCCAAGGGGACACCATTTAGTAAGCGAATGGGCACCTTTTGGTCCCATCGCATCCCTTCGGCCTTAACTGCCTCCCCTTGCATCCTTTCGCCTACAACTGTCAACTAGCAGTTCTTGGGTGAGTCTGGACCCTTTGTAAAGTCTATGGACCGAGCCTAGGGACTGTCCAAGCCATTGACGGCCTGACCACAAGACCCAACCGGCTCCCGACCTATCCCAACTGCCCAAGACCCTAACACTACTCCCAGCTGAGATGAGCTGACTGCTAGCTGCCTCAGCTGGGTGAGCTAGTCCACCAGCTCCAGTGAGATGACCTAACCTGAGTTAGCTACCTCCAAGCTCCACCTAGCTGGTTGAGCTTCATCCGGATCTTATCCAGCTACCGGATTACTTGTCCAGCTCTCTTCCGCTTGCCTCTTCCTTGTTTTGGTTAAGTTCCAACTATCTGAATCCATTAACCTTACTTTAAGGACACGACACACTTGTATTTAGGTCACATGACTTGATTGGTGCGTCTCCTATCACCATGGACGATCCTAACGATCATATCCAGGATCGGGGACATGACATCTCTGGTATGATTTGAATCAGATACATGAGTTTCTGAAAGATTCTGAGGGGTCTTGTGAAAAGGTAGCAATCTTACTCCTCAGATCTTCTCTTGCCTCATCAAAGAAGTTGCGCAAGAAAGCATTCTTGATGTCAGTCCAGGATGTCAGGGATCCTGGTGGTAACTGCTTGAGCCAATATGAAGCTTCTCCAGCAAGAGTACTTCAAGAGTTTACAAAAAAGATAATCCTCAGGGACTCCAGTGGCTTTAATGGCACTCACTAGATCCTTAAATCGCTCCAGATGATCCATAGGGTGCTCATATCGCAGCTCATGGTAGGGTGTATGTGCTACATGTCCGAAGAAGACAGGCTTGATTTCAAAATCGTGTCTCTGAAAAGCTAGAGGACGAATCGCGGATCTGGTGGCGTAGTACTGGTCTGGACGGTTGTAGTCAGTCAATGTTCTCTGAGCAGCTTGGGCATTAGCTTCAGGTTGAGCTTCTGCAGTGTCTGCTTCTGCTTATGCATCAGGGATTATAGTCCCCTGATCGTCTATTCACTTTGCAATGCTGATTCTCTTATGTCGGGGCCTATAGGTGTAATAACCCTCCCGAAGGGGTAAAATGGTTGAGAACGACAAAGTCAGAATTTGGAGCCAACCTTTTGGTAATTACTTTGTATCAAAAAAAATATTTTGGAGACATAATAAGTCAGAAACATGATGGGAATGAAGCAGGACAGAAAGCAAGCACGACGGAAAATCCTGAATTTGGGCAAAAACCCCCAAATTTTGGTATTATGGAATTTTTCGGAGCAGTCGGAGGCTCGGTAAATATTTCCTGTCAAGGTCAGCATTTAGTTTGGAATTTATTAAAAATATTCCACACATCAGAACGGTAGCGGAAAAATATTCGGGATAGATCGCGGGTCGAAAATTCACCGGAATGGTCAAAATCAGAAGAATAGACCAGAAAGCTCGAGGTGTCTCTTTGCATGAGGTCAGAACGTGGCGTCAACCATCTAACAATCTGAGTGTCTACACAAGCACGAGGTATCCCCACGCATGGAAGCAGCACATGCAGCTTGACATGTTGGAGCACGAGTTGTCGCTATACCTTCAACCAAAACATGTTGATCGACATGTGGGCGATGTGGTGTTGACTCGCATGCAACCAAGCCATGCATCCAGACATGTGGAGGACGTGGTGTCAACTGTCTAACAGGCTTAGTATCCACCTAAGCACGACATGTCACCGTGCATGGAAGCTTGACATGAGGTTGGACATGTCGCAGCGCGAGGTGTCGCCGCACGAGGTGTCTCCGCGCATGCAACCGATGCATGCGGGCTGACATGTAGGGAGTGGTGTGTCACCTTGCATGCAACTCAGTCATGCAGCAAGTCATGTGTACGTGAGTGGTGTCATCCTGCATGTTACTGAGCCATTCTGCAAGACATGTGTGCGCCGTGTGTCGCCGCCCATGCGACCGGAAGCATGCGGGCTGACACACAGGCGATCATGTGGCCTCTCTTTACTGGCCAGCGATTCCTATATATACCCATGCACCCCTTCAGTTTTCAGACATCCATCACACACTAAATACACTCCAAAAACGTGGCTAGAGAGAGAGAGAAAGAAGAAGTCATTTTGAGAGTAAGTCTTTTCTGAAGACCGATATTTCAGCGAGAAGTAGAGTTATGTCCAATCGAAGATTTTCTGCGATTGTTATGCGGAAGCTCTGCCCAAATCAATTTGTACAAGACAGTCATATTCTTTGATGATCAATTGGAGGTGCTGTCCAAGATCAGTTCGGGTCCATGGGTTCAGATTAGTCGAAGTTTTAAAGCTCGATACTCTACCGAGAAGTCTGAGAATTGTCTAGAAGCTAAAGAAGGTTCTGCTCGAGTTGAGTTCTGCCCAAACCAGTATAAGGGGAGGTTCTTTCCAAGTCAAGATCATTCTAGTCCAGTCCACTCAAGTCGTCCATTGGGTTTTGGCCAAGTCCTCTCCGATCAACCAGCTGCTTATCGGCAAAGAACATTGTGAGTTGGTTTGTTTGAATTCTACTTGGAATTTAGGTAGTTTTTATGGTTTGCTTGAGTTACACTTGTAACTTAGGATATAGATTGAGTTGCATATAGAGTAGAATTCACACACTATTGCATGATAGAGTCCTTAGGGTTATTTATTGAACCGGACTCAGTTTAGCACGGGCTAAGCTGAGATGAAAGGAATTAAGACTGAGTTAATAACCTGACTAGGACTAGGATGCATCATGTTTTCTATTATTGCTTGTTGATATGGTTGAGTGTAGGTTCCCGTTATCTTTAAAGATAGTTTCATAGCAGGAGGTTGAACTATTTGGGTAATGGTTTGATTGAGTAGATTACTTGTTAGATTAATTAAATGTTTGCTTGTTTAATTAATCTTGTTGATTAAGGTTAGTCAGCTCTTGGTAAGGGAGTGACTAACTGGTTGATTTGATTAGTGTCCGTATTGTTGTTTAGTTTATTAGATGATAGTATTAGTAGTCCTAAGCCATATAGGCCGGACTACTCGTACTAGTGGTTAGTATCGTAGATTCTTAAGTGTGGTTAGGATTGATTGTCGTGTGTGTTCCCGACAGCATGTGTGTAACCCGCCCATGCTAGGCTTGTTTAGGGGTGGATTAGTGTTTCCTCAGCCTCGTACCCAGCGGGTTCAAGAAAACCTCTTATTCGCTGGATCGGGAAGACTCATAGGGATGAGGTCATGGTTTATGGCTGAGTATTACACGACGGTGTAATGTGGCAGTGATCCGAAGGACTGTGGGCTGTCGCACGGTGACCCGATGGACTGTGGGCCGCAGTCGGTTGAAAGTTCCTTCTTTCGGCCTTTGTGGTAGGGAGATAGGATATTGCCGATTGTGAGGAGGAACACGAAGTCACCAGGGCCCAGGTTAGAGTGTTGTGTTGTCTTAGAGTGTCGTAAAGGGTTATGGAACCTAGAGTAAGTGATAACACTGAAATACAGTGTTATGAGTTAGAGTTGAGTCGTAGTTAATAGTATATTATTATTATGATTGCGGTTGATTGATTTACTTGTGTGTTTCTAGCATTAAGATCTAATTATGGGTTTGGTACCGGATTAGGCTTGGTGTCTCTTTGACTATTGTTGATTGGTTGTTGGCTTGTTTACATGCAGGTTCCCGTTACTTGAAGTTAGATTATGGCAGGAGGCCGAGTCTAACTTAGTAACGGTTTGTTTAGCCTTAGCTTTGATTGCTTGCTTAGGCTAGATTGATTGTTATTTTGGGTTGTCTAGGTTAATAACTAGGTTGCGGGTAGAGGTCGCCAGCTCACTGAGTAACATTAGGTTACTCATCCAACTCCGTTGTCCTTTTTGCAGGTAGTTTTAGGTAAGGATGATTGGATAGCTTGGTGTTGGACGTTAGGACCGCCGGAGTAGATTTCATGCATTTTCTTAACCGTATTTTGATAGTTGATGTGTTGACTCGATTTGGCATTAGGACGGGCCGAGTCTTGAATTATTCGATGTATGAATATTTCTTGAATCAATAAAGGAATTGTTTTATATGCGTATCATGAGTACTCTGATATTTGACTAGTCCGGTCTAACACAACGTTAGGTCTTGGCATGGGTTGAAAAGCCTTAGGCCTCGATCTAACGAAACCGTTAACTCTTGGTACGGGTTGCAAAGCGTTAGGCCTTTATTTAGCGGGGCGAGTTAGTGGATTAACTGGTCTATGTTGCGGAGTAAGTTCTGCGACTCTGATCGAATTGTCCCTAGCCCGTCACGTAGAGCTTTCGGACCATGGTGTTGGATTGGACGGTCAGTCATGTT
The DNA here is from genome assembly GCA_012274485.2 of Sinapis alba. Taxonomy (NCBI): domain Eukaryota; kingdom Viridiplantae; phylum Streptophyta; class Magnoliopsida; order Brassicales; family Brassicaceae; genus Sinapis; species Sinapis alba. The sequence goes on along the minus strand of MU105700.1, from coordinate 209,643 downwards.
CTTGTTTGATTGTTGGTTGGCCGGTTGGCTCTTTCATCTCTAACCCTGGGTGTTGGTTGGTCTATCGGTCATGTTCTTGTTTGATTGTTGGCCGGTGGATCGACAATATGTCTAGGACGGTTCAAGGGTGTTACAATAGGGGCCAATGGTTCTTGTGTAGATAACAACGGCTCATTCCACATGCTTACATCAAGACCCAAACCAAGCGCCCATACAAGCCCTTTCTATAATAGATCACGTCCTATTAACACACCTCGCCACCCATGAGAAATCCCATTTGATGTTTTTGTCTCTAAGAAGGAGGTCTTATGACAGTATTTTCCAAGTAGGATCTGCGCTAAGCGGGAGTTCAGGTTTTTAAGAATTCTCCATGAGATCTTCGCTAGCATAGCGTCATTGAACTATGTTATTTCCCAAATCCAAGGCCACCAGCGTTTTAGGAATCGAGAGATTTTCCCAAGAGACCTAACACATTTTTTTAACTTCCGGAGATAAGTCCCACCAAAATCTCCTAAGCACCGATTGGATTGTCTTGATTAATGAGCTAGGGAGTTAAAAACACGACATCAAATAGATTGGAATTGCCGCCAAAACTGATTTTAGAAGCACCATTTTACCAGCTCCGGAAAGAAATCGCATAGTCCAACTATGACTTCTTTTTTGAATATGATCCACCAGGGCTGAAAATATATCTCTTCTTCCAAAGTGTTCAGGGAGACCGAGATACTTGTGAAATTCCCCCTTCGTTGGAGATGCAAAACTGTTCTCAAATACACTGTTTTGCCTTACTAGGAGTTTTGGCCCAAAAGGTGATAGACGATTTCTCGAGCTTCCTGGGGGGAGACAATAGCATTTATAAAACTGCTATAATAGAAGAGGAACCTATTATAGCTGGGGCAGATATACCGGTTTCAATAACGCTAATAATAACATATAATAGCTTTTTCATATGCTAAGAAGACCAATTTTTGTAGTGACTCTGAAAGAAAGTTTCACTTACTCAGAGATCATTCATATATCCAGGACATAGAACAAGATGGCGAATAATCTTGCACGTGGTGTCAAGAAGCAATCGTCATTTGTGTTCATCTGGATGCAGAGTTACCGGTTTGGTTAGAGTTACCAGTTTGGTTTGTAGAGTTTTAATTGAGCATATATAATTTATCAAAAAAAGATGTTCAATAATAAAATTTTCCATTAGAAAAATATTAACAAAAAATAATAATTATGCATTTTGAAAACACAAATCAAAATCTATGTCGTTAAAAACTCTTTTATAATGATTCATAAAACATAATAATATACGATATACAACAGGCAAGGGAAGGATGAAATATATACTCCTTATATTATTCATTATTACAATACTTCTTCAGGGGAGTAGTTAAAAAGTGATGCACATTAGCTTACAGTACATGACGAAAAAGGGAATTTTGTTTTATATATATGTTACTTAGAAAGAAGAGGGATAGAGAATCCATGCGCGGCCAGATTTGGACGTAAAGTGCTTAAACCTACCATACAACATTACTAATATAAGTATAATTTTCCCAGTGGGACTCCACCGTCCCACAAAACCGAAACTCGCGTCTTTGCAGACACCATCGCTAGCGTCCAGCCGCCGTTTGCAGCTGTACCCGGTCGTGAACCCCACGTTTCCATATGCACTGCCATTACAAAGTATTAAGTATTGTTTTATGGTAAGAATACTAACCTTGCTTTCAAAAAAAAAAAAAACAAAAGAATACTAACCTTGAATAACTAAGTATTGTTTTCATGGTAATGACACAAAAAGAAAATTATTTATACCTAACCTAAATTATAAGTTCACCACACAAAAGAACTTAGAATTGTAGTGTTTTTGTCTTTTACTCACGGATGGTCCAGTCCACATATAATAATCATTTCGAACTAAGGTTCATATTTAGCAATTTTTAACCGCATGTATGGGAAAATGACAAGTGCGTAATTGATATTTTTAAATAAAGGTGATTAGTAACGTAAAAAAAATAAAATTAATGTAAGAACACAAAGGAATCGAAAAGTACAATGGAACCAAACTTTAACTACTATTTATGAGTATCTATTATAGCTGGACAAATAAAATTTCTCTCTTGATACAATAAAAGTCTCACTAGCAAACTCTCATTTGGAGTGATTCACAAGAAGGAAAAAAAACACAAATAAGTATGATGGAACGTTCATATATTTTGAGAGGAGTTTTCATATATTTTGAGGGGAGTTTTCAATCGTTTTCTTTTCGCATGCTAATTTTTTTCTTAATATTTTTGTTTACGACCGGTACTGGTACATAATATTATTATATCTTAAAAACCAGGAAGAAAATTGTTTTCCCACGTTCATCATGTTATTAAATTTAGAGATGTTAAAGTCTTACCTGATGACTTCGAGAGTGATGTTAAGGACGTTAAAGTTGAGTGGATCTCGTCGTAGTTTTTCTTCTTCGACGATGGAAACAAGAAAGATGCATATTACTAAAAAGGAAAGTTGTGACACGAAGAACCCACTCCTTTGCCGTTTGTTTCCATTTCCGGAATTATCCTCTTCATCTTTGTTATTATTTTCTTCGGTCAACGGCATAAACAATGTGTACGGAGGAAGGAACCTTATCATTTAATTAGAAAAAAATAAATCAATGATTTATCAATGTAATGAACTAGGGAAGGGGAGACTCCCCGCTACCTTAAATGACATATTTAATTTAATATACTGGACATATTCCGTCTCACTCAATTAAAATATGTCTTAAATCTCTTTTCTGATGGTATCCTTATAAAAATCTTACAAATTTTGATGTCAATCAGGCTTTTCTGGTTCGGTTTGAGCTCATAAAATCACATACTCTTAGTTTATCTGGTCCAGTGTTTTAGGTTAAAACCTGGTCCGACCCGAATAGTGATAATGGTAAACTCGATTTTATTGGATCATTAAGAAATTTAAATTTAGAAGATTCATAAATCAATATGTTTAAGAAAAAAGTATAGGTTAATTTAAATGTAAAAGTGAAAAAGAGAAAATACTTTAATTCCCAATAAATAGGATAAGACTCACAAGTCAAAGAGTAATAAAACGTAATAATATAAAATGTAGTATATTCCAGATCTTGATAGTACGTAGTGGAATTGGGATCCGGACATACACTAACACATTTAAAATCATCATAACCATTTGTATAGTATTAAAAAAAGATTTTTTAGTATTAAAATGTTTTTTTTTAGTATTTAAAAAAAGAATTGAAAAGTTAGCCAAGCTTTAACGTGTAAAAAGTTAACTTCATACAATTAAAGTGGTCTTAGAGCACCATCAACCCAGAATTAAAAAAAGGGGGTGCTTAAACTTTTTTTTTTTTTACTTTTTCGATTTTTTTTTAAAAAAAAAAAAAAAAAGGGATAACCAATCGCGGGCCGCCACGTGTCAGTGGGGCGCGCGATTCAGAAGAAGCACCGATGCTTCAGACGCCAAAAGAAGCACCGCTTCTTTCTTTTCTTCTTCCCTTCTTTTTTTTTTTTTTTTTTTTGGTGCTAAGCACCTTATTAAGCACCTTGCATTAATGGTGCTCTTAGATGCTTCTCTATGTTTTGGAGGAATACATATTCTATGCTTTATTTAAAAGGTCACAAGCAAAAATAATGTAAACTTTAATGCGTACTCCCTCCATTTCAGATTAAGTGTCGTTGTAGAGAAAAAATTTTGTTTCAAAATAAGTGTCGTTTTATAGTTTCAATGCAAAATTTATTGATTTTTTATTTTAAATTATTTTTCTATTGGTTGAAATGTGGTTAGGTGTATTGGTAGTTGTGTTTTTATTTTGAAAATATGCAAAATTAAATATTTTCTTAATTTGTGTGTCCAAGTCTAAAACGACAACTAAAATGAAACGGAAGGAGTATTATATTTAGAACATCAGAGATTATTGGAGTTAACTCAACGGTAATTTCGGTTCTGATAATTTTATAGTTAAAATTTTGTTTATCAATAGAAAAACTGTGGCAATATATCAAAGATCGAATTAAATATTTTAAGTCCACACAAATGCAATCAATTAATGAGAGAGAGAAGAAAAGAATTGAAGTGATTAAGAAGAGTTTCATATTTTGTGTTAGTGGCGTCGTTACGTCCTAGATCTATGTTCCCGTAATAAATATTGTTAAGAAAAAAAAATAAAAAAAAAATTGGAGAACTCACATCATTGTAATGAAGAATATCATGATAGCTGGGGAAAGTGTAGAGATGTCTACAATAGTTTCTCCGGTATGTCTCGAATTCACCACTTGAAACAACGATCCAACCAACTTCTCGTACCAACTCATTCCTTCAAGAGAGTCTGAACTCCACTCAAAAGTGATAAAGAGAAGAAATTGCAACAAAAAAAGGCCTAACACCGTCAATCCAAGAAGAATACAAACACGAACGGAGAGTAAATGATAGTATCCCATCTTCTTGTGGTTCTTGAGAATATAACCAAACTCGTTGCGCTTTGTAATCTTATAAATACCCCATATGATCAGCACCAAGAAGCAAGGGAACAACGTGTTTCCCATCAGACCTTGAGGGATAAGGAGCCAAAGAAGGCCCGAGTTCTTGCGGAAGATGATCATGTTCTCATTCGTTGGGACAAATCCACCGTTTGCGAATGTGGAGACAGTTAAAAACACCGAGAAAGTGAGAGGTGAGATGTCCTTGGAAATAAGAACATCTCTCGCTGTTTCAATAAAGTTTACGTACACAAAAACCAACATGGAGCCGACTAGGTGTGTAACGAGATGGTAACCAAGAACCACTGAGTACAAGCACTTAGATGCCCTCTCATTCATCTGGATAGAAACTTCTTGATGATCAATAACGCTCTCGAGGTCAATACGGGGTTCCTCTATACGACGGTCCAAGTTGAAAGAGTCCGTAAGGTGTCTAACCTTGTTATGAGGGTAGACGAATTTTGTGAAATGAGAGAAGTAGAGATTGAGGAAGGAAGTAAAGACCTCTCCACCGAGGAACATGAGGATAGTGAGGAAGATAAGTTGGGTGTTGGAGAAGACTTCCATGTCGATGGTGGACATGGAAGAGATGGTGAGGGCGGAAACAGAAGTGAAGAAGAGGTCCAAGTCATGAGGACGTGAAGTGATTCTTGGTTTCGAGATCTTAAGTGCCAAAAACCCTAAAATGGAGAAGGTCAAGAAATAGATGAAGTAGAGGCAGAGGGGGGACAGAGGCTTAGCAAACACCTGTGAACGGATTTTAGCTAATCTTGCCCCAACTCTCTCCATTTTATTCTTTTTTTTTTTGGGTTTGTGTAAGCATTATTCTCGGCCCTAGTGTTTATTTATAGTACACGCACATGAACATGCTCAGCTATACATATGATGACAGTGACTAACATTACAGCATTGTGTAGGCAGAAGGATTCAACAAAATTGAGAGTTCATGGTTTTGAGTCATGCCCATGCGATCACAATAATTTATTAGCCATATAGAGTAAATCTTCTGTAATGTAATGTTTAATAAATTAATAGATATTAAAAATGAAATTTTTCAGATTATAATTTATAATAGTATAAGCATTAATAAAATGTATAAAATTAAATAATAAACTGTAGAACATTTTTATAAATATATAGTCATAATAGTATTAGAAATTAATAACTATGTAAATTTATGCATACCTATACCATACACTTATATCATTCTAGTGTTGTTTGCTTAGAGTAAAACTTCTATAATGTAATATTTAATAAATTAATAAATATTAAAAATGAAATTTGTCAGATTATATTTATAATAGTATAAACATTAATAAAATGTATAAAATAAAATAATAAATTTTAGAACATTTTTTTATAAATATTTAGTCATAATAGTATTATAAATTAATAACTATGTAAATTTATGCCTATATATACCCTACAATTATAGAGAAATATCCTAGAATAGTCGCAAATTATTTTTTTATCACAAAATAGCGAAGAAAATGATCAAAATGTTTTATCAAAGAGATAAATATACACTTATTTCCATATGATTAACTATTATAAACTTATGGTTTAAAGTTAAAGGGTGAAATTTTAGGTTTAGAGTTCTTAATTTAAAAAAAAAAATTCAAAAAAAAAAAAA